>CM038681.1:387757928-388335249 GCA_021605205.1 Aegilops longissima | reverse complement strand
CGAACGCCAGGTAATGGGTATAGTTTTGAGGGGTGGGTGGCATATGGCTCGATTAGCAAAGAGTCGACAACCGACGATCTTTGGACCAAGTCCTAAGATCCGCTCGGGCCGTCGCCAAGAAAAATCCTGTATGGAATGCCTTTCCTACAAGGGCCCGAGCTGCGGCGTGGTGTCCGCCTAGTCCGCATGAATTTCAGCCAGAGGTTTCGCCTTCTTCCTCTTGAGATACACCTTTGAAGGACTCGGTTGTGCTTTTCTTATAAAGTTCTCCTCATAGACCTTGTAGGCTTTAGATCGCGGACAATGCAGCGGGCCTCATTTTGGTCTTCGGAAGCTCCTGCCTAAGCAAGTAGGCGAGAATGGTTCTGTCCACGGGCAATTACTGCCATTATGTCGTGGGCGGAAGGTGTTATGTCATCGGCTGAATCGCCGTTGGTGCGGCTTGTTCCGTTTGTTAGTTCCGACTCCTCTTCCCATAGTACGTAATGGCTTGAAGAGCCGTCCTGTGAAGATGTTAGGAGGGACAGCGTCGCGTTTGGCGCCAATGCGTGCAAGACGTCGGCTGCTTTTTTATTATCCGGGCCACGTGATGGAATTCAAGTCCTTCAACCGGCTGACATTTTTAGGACAGCGTTGCGATATGCTGCCATTTTCGGATCTTTGGCGCCAAAGTCTCCGCTTATTTGGGATATTGCGAGGTTTGAATCCCAAGCACCTCTAGGCGTTGAATGCCCATGGAGATTGCCATCCGGAGACCATGTAAAGGGCCTCGATTCGCCGCGTTGTTGGAGTCCGTACATTATCTGAAGCACGATTGGACTGTGTCCTCGTCGGGACGCCAATACGACGCCACCCCCAATCCGCTAACATTTTAGAGCCGTCGAAGTGCATAATCCAATTGAGTATGCGCCAGATCTTTAGGGAGTTCGCCGGTCCATTCAGCGACAAAGTCAGCCAAAACTTGTGACTTTATAGCTCGCCGAGGTTTGTAAGTTATATCAAATGGTAAGAGCTCAATGGCCCATTTTGTAATCCTGCCGTCGCGGCGCATGTTGTTTATAATGTCGTTAAGTGGTACTTGAGGCCACCGTTATCGAACACTCTTGAAAGTAGTGCCGAGCTTCCGGATGCCATGAACACCTGCGTATGCTATCTTCTCGATAGTGCGGTAACGGACTTGCAGGGGTTAACACAATGGATACGTAGTATACTGGTTTTGAAGAGGGAATTTATGCCCTTCTTTCTCTTGTTCGACGACGAGTACCGCTTACAACTTGATGCGTTGCTGCGATGTATAACAACATTGGTTCGCCCGAGTTGGGCGCAGCCAGGACCAGATTTGTTGCCAATATGGCCTTTATTTCTTCGAGTCCGCGGTGGCAGCATCCGCCCACTCAAGTGTTCGTGCGCCTAAGGAGGTGATAGAGGGTAATGCCTTTTCTCCTAGATCGGAGATAAAGCGGCTTAGAGCCGCCACGCATCCAAATAATTTTTGTATTTGCTTGAGGTCTTTTGGGATATCTAGCTGTGACAGAGCTCGGATCTTGGCTGGGTTTGCTTCAATTCCTCTACCGGATACGATGAAGCCAAGCAGCTTTCCGGTGTACGCCAAAACGCATTTTTCCGGATTCAATTTGATGTCATATGCTCGAGGTTGTCGAATGTGAGCCTCAAGTCGTCTACTAGAGTTTCGACGCAGTTTAGTTTTGACGACTCACGTCGCTCACGTATGCTTCTACTGTTTTGCCGATCTGGGTAGCCGACATGTCTCGAATCATGCGCCGATATGTTGCGCCGCGTTTTTAAGTCCGAAGGGCATCGTGTTGAAGCGTAATGGTCCATATGGAGTAATGAATGCCGCTGCGGCTTGATCCGCTTCGCCATCTTGATTTGATGATAGCCGGAGTATGCGCCCGTGAAGCACAATGAATCGTGCTCGCAGTGGCATCGGCGATTTGGTCGATGCGGGAGGGGAAGGGATCCTTTGGGCAGGCTTTATTTAGGTCTTTGAGATCGACGACATAGGCGCCAGATTTGTCCTTCTTGGTACCATTACCAGGTTTGCTAGCCAATCCGGATGCTTGATGTCTCGATGAATCCGCTTCCAATAATTTGGCTAGCTCTTATCCCATTGCTCGCCTTTTGGGTTCGAAAATGTCAAAGAGCCTGTTTAATCGGCTTGAATCCTTTTAGGATGTTTAGGCTGTGTTTTGCCAATCTGCGTGGGATTCGGGCATATCCGTAGGGTGCCGTGCAAAATGTCCCAATTTTCGAAGGAATTTCGCAGGCGGCGCCTACATCGTGGTTCAATTGTGCCCGATGGAGGCCGCCTTTGTAGGGTCCGTTGGGTGGACCTCGAATTTTACTATTTCATCTGCTGGTTTAAAGGAGGTGGACTTGGATCTCTTATCGAGTATCACATCGTCCCTATTCACCGTGAGAGCGCAATGTGAGTTCCTCCGCCGCTAGGGCTTTGATAGTGCCTCTAAGGCTAATGCGGCTGTCTTGTTTTCGCCGGAGTGCTATGTCCGGATCACTAACAAGAGTGATTATCCCGCCGGCCTGCATTTTGAGCTTCATGTACCCGTAATGGGGTACGGCTTGAAAATTGTGAATACCTCTCGCCCCTAATATAGCGTGATATCCGCTGTTGAACGGGCCACTTGGAACGTGACTTCTTCGGATCTGAATTGTCCGGTGAGCCAATACCACATCAAGTGTGATTTTTCTCAGGCAGCGCCTCCGGCTAGGGATTATTCCTCTAAAGGTTATGCTGCTTCGCTCAATGCGGTTCCGTCTATTTCCATTTTTGAAGGGTTTCTCAAGATGAGGTTTAATCCGCTGCCTCCATCCATGAGGACTTTTGTAAGTCGAAGTCAGCCCACTATTGGACTAAGTACCGTCTGGTGGAGCTCGGGCTGTCCGGAATTTAGGTTCGCTGGCGTTGAAGGTGATGGCTGTGTCGCTCCATGGATTGGTTGTTGCTACTTGGTAGACTTCGCGAGGCTGCGGATTGTTCGCTTCAGATATTATTTGATGCGAAGTCTCAAGACTGTTGATACTGCATCGATGTTGTTGGAGTGGTTTTCCGGCTAGAAGCTCCTTCCACTTTTGGCCACCGTCGTAATATCCAACATGCTCAAGGTTACGTGTTGAGACGGCGCCTTCAGATCGTGAATTTTACAGGTCCGCTAAGCCATCCCTCTAGTACGGTTCCGCGTCTTTATGGGGTCTTTGCTTTTTGGTTTTGTATCCGTGCCCGAGTGTAATGCACCCTTTTGTTGCGGACTAGGGTTGTATTCAAATAATTGTCCCAAAATTATTTTCGTTGTTCGAAACTCTCCATCGCACAAGATTTTTGTACTATGGACGCCAGGTCGGCGGGCGTAATTTCACGACGGTGATGGCGCTCAAGAGTCCCTTGTCCGTGCAATTATTGCAAAAATTGAGATTGCGCTTTTCCTCTCGGCAGTCCTTTATCCTGTCCATAACCAGGAGGAATCGCCCAAGAGTGATGTATTGTTTCAGCGGGCTCTTGCCGGATTAGAGATAGATCGCATATGTCCGGCGGGTGGGTGGAATTAAGTCCTAACCCTACCCATCTCAAGGCTCAAGGCGAGAAGTTTCCGAACTGGAAGCTTGGATTGCCGGATGTTGCCCAACGAGTCTGGTTCGATGCCCGACTTTAAGTTCAGGCTTGATCAAGTCCGCCCCATCGCGGAATCCGCATGGGGGTTCGGGAGCCGGACGTGACTAGTTTTCAATACAGAGAAGCGCCGCCGCATTGTTCCTCTACCACCGCAACATGGTGGGTGACCCGGGAGAGTTAATCTCTCTCGATCGGTTTTAAGCCCAATCTGATTGTAGTCCTCAGGGACTCCCAGAGGCGATGCGATCCAAGAGCTCGCTTACTGGACGAGAGCTCTATTGATCGAGCCGCTCTAATTCCGAGCTGACGTGAAAATTGCTTTTGACGACTTGAGAGGTCATTGTCGGGCGATATTTAACAGCAATCATAAGAAAACCACCTAGCCGGATAGTTTGGCGGCGGCCAAGGCCCTTTGTAAAATACCGCCCTTGAAGACGGAGGAGGCATCCTTCCTATCGGTGACGGCACGCAGGAACTCTCAATGAAAGCACCAATGTCGGTGTCAAACCGCGGATCTCGGTAGGGGTCCCAATGTGCGCCTAGGCGGATGGTAACAGGAGACAAGGGACACGATGTTTTACCCTGTGTTCGGGCCCTCTTGATGGAGGTAAAACCCCACGCCCCGCTCGATTGATATTGATATTGTGGATGTTTACAAGAGTGGATCTACCACGAGATCAAGGAGGCTAAACCCTAGAAGCTAGCCTATGGTATGATTGTAAGGGTTGTTGATGTTGTTCTACGGACTAGAGCCATCCGTTTATATAGACACCGGAGAGGGCTAGGGTTACATAGAGTCGGTTACAATGGTAGGAGATCTACATATCCAGACGCCAAGCTTGCCTTCCACGCCAAGGAAAGTCCCATCCGGACACGGGGCGAAGTCTTCAATCTTGTATCTTCATAGTCTTGGAGTCCGGTCGATGATGATAGTTTGGCCGATGATAGTCCGGCCGATGATGGTAGTCCGGCTATCCGGACACCCCCTAATCCGGGACTCCCTCAGGGGGCGTCGCTTATATAAAACCACTCTGAAGGCCAAATTTCTGGTGCCTTCTTAGGAGTGCCGGACAGGTATCCGGTCTCGGCAATGCGCCATACTTCGGCCCCGCCCACTTGGCATAGGGACTCCCCCTGGGTGCGGGGGACGAGGCAGAACAGCTTCCGCCATAATCCGAAGTGTGGTTCGCAGCCTAAAAACAGCTCGCACAGGGCAACATACCCCGCTATGTGCATAACAGAGCCAGGGGTAAGGTCGTGTAACTGGAGGCCGTAGAACTCCAGGAGCCCGTGAAGAAACGGGTGGATAGGGAACCCAACGCCCCTCAGCAGATGAGGGATCAGACATATACGCTCCTCCGGAGATGGGTTAGGGGATCCCTCAGCCTCGTCTCCTCCGTCATAAGTGGCTATACCAGCTCAGACGGAGACCATGAACGCCGGTGGGAGAAACCCTTGGTTTTGTAACTTTGTCAAACGGCTATGAGGAACTGAACACTCTCCCCAATCCCCCGACTTGGAACGAGAAGGGCAAACAGAAGAGCTGCGACGGCCGGCCATGTTGGAATGGCTTTTTATGAGCGCCTGCTGATGCTTGGCTCGGGAGGAGAGTGAGGTTTGGATCTGAGAATCCCTGTCCCTTCAAATAGACGGTTCGCCCGAAGGATCGAGGGTGGCAAATGCAAAAATGCCTCAACTCCTCGCATTCGCTCGACACGTGGGGATGGTCATTACTGAGGCACCGAAGCCGAGGAGCACAACATTGATTATAGGCCGGACACTATTCGTTGTAACAAGCACTTTGGAGTATTCGGAGGAGGAACCCGCCCTGCAATGCCGAAGACAAGACTGCGCGCCGGACTCGTCGTCATTGAAGACTGGTTTAGGGGCTATTGAGGGAGTCCTGGATTATGGGGTATCCGGACAGCCGGACTGTGTACTACGTCCGGACTATTGAAGCGTGAAGATACAAGACTCAAGACTTCGGCCCGTGTCCGGATGGGACTTTCCTTGGCGTGGAAGGCAAGCTTGGTGATCCGGATATTGTATTTCCTTCCTTGTAACCGACTCCATGTAAACCCTAGACCTCTCCGGTGTCTATATAAACCAGAGAGGTTGGTCCTTAGAAGGCTGATCACAATTACAATCATACCATCATAGGCTAGCTCTTAGGGTTTAGCCTCTACGATCTCGTGGTAGATCTACTCTTGTACTACCCATATCATCAATATTAATCAAGCAGGAAGTAGGGTTTTACCTCCATCGAGAGGGCCCGAACCTGGGTAAACATCTGTGTCCCTTGCTTCCTGTTACCATCAGCCTTGACACACAGATCGGGACCCCCTACCCGAGATCCGCCGGTTTTGACACCGACAACCGGCGCTGCCAAGAAGGTCAAGGCAGAAGCCCCCAGCAAGGAGATTACCGGGTGCGCCGCCTGTCGGGCCTTGGCGGCTACCGACAAGCCAGGAAGCTCCGGCAAGCAATACTGCAAGATCCACCGCACCAAGGGCCACGACCTCCAGAACTGCCGACAAGTCGAGCTGCTTGCTGAGAAGCAAAAAGCTGAGTACGAGAGGCGGGACAAGGAGAAGGACCAGGATGGTGTCGAGGGATTCGACAAGAAGCGTGGCAGCCAAGGAGGCCGCCGTGGCAAGGACATCCAGCAAGAGAGGCCCGCCCGGGGCCGTGACAAGAAACAAGAAGACGATGATCACGATGAGGACGACGAGTCCGGTGAGCAAGAGTTCTAGAAGGCTACCGAGGCCATGTGCGTCGATGGTGGCGCCTCGGTGCATACTTCTCACCGCCAACTCAAGCAGTGGGCGCGTGAGATTACAGCAGCGGAATCGTCGTTCGACGCTCAGAAGCCGCTGAAGTGGTCCAACACGCCCCTCATCTTTGACGCCGAGGACCACCCTGACCGCACAACCGCGGTCGGGTGTTTGCCATTATTGGTCTCACCAACGATACACAACCTCAAGGTGAACAAGATGTTGGTTGATGGCGGGGCCGGCCTGAACTTGATCTTGCCTGTCGTGATCAAAAGACTGCAAATTCCTGATGGAGACTGTCGGTGTCAAAACCGGCGGATCTCGGGTAGGGGGTCCCGAATTGTGCGTCTAGGCGGATGGTAACAGGAGACAAGGGACACAATGTTTTACCCAGGTTCGGGCCCTCTTGATGGAGGTAAAACCCACGCCCCGCTAGATTAATATTGATGATGTGTGTTACAAGAGTGGATCTACCACGAGATCAAAGAGGCTAAACCCTAGAAGCTAGCCTATGGTATGATTGTTCTTCGCCCCACGGACTAAAACCTCCGGCTTATATAGACACCGGATAGGGTTAGGGTTACAGTAGTCGGTTACAATGGTAGGAGATCTACATATCCGATCGCCAAGCTTGCCTTCCACGCCAAGGAAAGTCCCATCCGGACACGGACGAAGTCTTCAATCTTCTATCTTCATAGTCTTGGAGTCCAGCCGATGATGATAGTTCGCTATCCGGACACCCCTAGTCCGAACTCCTCAAGAGCCCTCGAACCAGGCTTCAATGACGATGAGTCCGGCGCGCATGTTGTCTTCGGCATTGCAAGGCGGGTTCTCCTTCGCCTTCATGTTCCCTCGAATAGTGTCCGCTTCTTTATAAATGTTGCGCTCCTTGGCTTCTACGCCTAATAATGGCCTTCTTCCACGTGTCGCATTTAATGCGAAAGGCTGGGATATTTTTACATTTTACCCCTAGCCGTGCGAACGCCGCCGCTACAAGAGAGGCGAGGATCTAGATCCAGCTCACACCATCCTCCATCCGCAAGTTCTCATCAAAGCGCCTCGACAAAAATCCATTCCATCATGGATAGCCAACGCGCTCCTCCTCTCGGCCCCAGCCCTAAGCCAAGAGATTGGGGAGATGCTCAGCCCACACAAATGAGCTAGTGGTGCTTCAAACCGGGGATATCTTCCCCAGCTTTCATGGTTCCGGTTCGAGCCGGACTGGCCACCTACAAGGGTGGGAAGCAAAGGAGAGCATCCCCAACCCTTCCAAAGGGGAGCGGGTATGCTTTGTCCCCTATCTAATAAGGGGACTCGGATTTCCATACATCCGTTTCTCCGGGGCTCTTAGAGTTCTACGGACTCCAACTTCACCACCTCACGCCCGCCTCCATTTTGCACATCGCGGGCTTCGTAGCTTTTTATGAGCTGTTCTTGGGCATCGAGCCCCATTTTGCCCTGTTGAAGAGATTGTTTTGTCTCGCACTCGTTCTCATGAGGGGTCGATATACCAAGTGGGCGGAGCCGAAATATGGCGATCGCCGGACCGGATATCTATCCGCACTCGAAGAAGGCGTCCAAGACTGGCCTTCGAATGGTTCTATATGGAGGACGCCCCTCTGCTCGATCCAGTCCGGATCGGCCTCCGGAGTTCAACAATGCTCCCTTGAAGAAACGCCTGAGTTGGCGCTCATGAGCCCTCAACGGAAGATGACAGAGCGCCCATTATCCGATGGGCCGGATTAGGTTATCGCCCATTCCGGATTGACCATGATTGGAGTCATGGCCACGTGCATTATGCGAGGGTGCAGCCACTCCAATATAGGGGCCACCGTATGTGGGATTTCAACGGGAAGATGACGCCACCCGCCATGGCCGCAGAAGGGCTAGGCTCGGCAGCCGATCCGCAAAGATCCTGTCCGGCTTGTACAAGGAGAGGAGGAGGACTTCCTCCGCAAGAATCCATTGAATGGATTTTCTATGCATAACCCTCGGAGCTGGGTAAGCGGATGTTCATCTACCCAATCCATACCTTTTTTTAAAGTCAAGTATCTTACTCTGTGATTTCGACGCAGGAGCTGCGCCGGGACGTGGAGGGCATACAAAGCCTAGCTCCATAGCCCGAGGATCCGGAACGATCCCTTGATCCGGCCTCCGAAGAGGATCCGGATATAAAGGTGGAGCTGATTGACGGGGTGTTCCACCAACGTAGCATAGACAATGCCCTAGTCGCCATTACGGCTGACTACCCCGGTTTGTTTTCGCCTCCCGGTGACTACAACCGAGGTCTTGACACCATCATTCGATCCGCGCCAATTCGACCATCCCATGCCGATGGTGTATCGCAGATGTGCCTTTAAGGCGGAAGTCGAACTCAGGGCGCCCACCAACAAGGATCAGTCCGACCCGTAGGAGGAAGAGGAGTGCGGCGCGAACCGAGACGCCGCCGAACGGCACGGAGCACCGCTATTTTTAAGGGAAGGATCCCGTAAGGTATATTAATGCTCATAACTTTTCCAGAAGAGCACTCACGGACAAAGGTCCGGAGAGGTTGCCAAACAAGCTCCGCCGCCATGCTCCAACGCATGGTCCGGAGGAGGTGAATACAAGGCGAACCGGACGCTCCTCCGACGGAGGATGCCGACAGGCTGTCCGCCACCCACCGAGGTGGAGAGCGCCATGAATCACAAGGCGTCGCCGGACAGTTCTTCGTGATGCGTGTTTCTCCCCGGAGGCGTTAAATGCCTTTAAAGCGGAACGCGCACCTCCGTGCCGCCAAGATGGGTTAACCAGAGCCACGGAGCAGTATGTGAAAGACATACGGGTAAGTAATTTTAATAGTTATATATGCCAAGAGTCCCCGAGACTTAAAATAGTTGAAATAACTGATTTAAGGATCAATTATTATCTGTGGTCTTGCGGAGAAGAATACCCACTGCCCCAGAGCTCCAAGAGTGCAAGGCCCAACTTGAAGTCAAGATCTGCCGCCACGGGGAGCCACAGAGACCTCGCCGGTAAGACGACTTTTAAAAGATAATTATTTAGCAAAGTGTGGCGTGAATCGACAATAATATTGCGAGGGCGCCGGACTAGATCCGGACAAGCAACAGCCACTCGCGTAAGCTAAAGGCCGGTGAGAGGGTGCTTATGAAGGTGCAGCAGAGAGAAACAAGCTCCAAGATGCCCACACCCAGAAGGAGAAGAGCTGAAAGGTGTTCGCCCAGCTGTCTGCCCGTGAAGGAGAATCAGCGGCTTCGTCGCGGCATTTATAGTAGTGCTTGAACGAATTCCTTTGAAAAGAAGAATTCGGCGAGGAAGACGATTGATGTAAATATGTCTTTAGGTGTGCTCACAGTGTCGCCTCATGGAGGAAATGCCTGAGTCAACGGGTGACCAACTTCCCGAGCTAGTGCAATTGCTCGAACGTGTTCGGCAGCGGCGAGTGGCGCTGCTCATGCTTTATGGCCATCCGCTCCCTACCCGAGGGCCTTGGTGAGCTTGCCGAGAAGCTTCAGGAGCACGGCGACGCCTCCGCTTGTGGAAGATATCGGCTCTGCCGTCGAGCGCCAGGAGGCTCGGGCCATGGTGAAGACATCGTTATTCAAGTTCGACCCAAACCACATGGCCGAGGTCGGACCTGCGGGCCTGATGGGAAGGAGATCCCCGTGAGTTGATGTACGCCAAGTAGAACTGGTCACGAATATTCCCAACAGGATTGTAAATTAGACAGCCTGTTAGATGGGATTGAAGAGGAGTACAATCATCGGTTTGACGATGTAATTTGAAATGACATGTGAAATGCCTTCTAGCCGGATTGTAGATCGCTTGTCTTTGCGGACTGCTTTCGCTTCAACCTCGGGACCTAACAGTCCGGAGTGTGTCTCGAATACCCTTACGGTTATAAAAGAACCGGGCATGCATGGAGACAAGGCGTCGGGTCATAATTGCTTTATCGCATAAGTGCCCAACTAGTTATGTTATATTACATGGTTAGTAAGAAACATCTTCCGTGGAGAATAGTTCCGCTAAGGGTTCCTTTCTCGAGGCATGCCCTAAAGTGCAATGCCGATCGCAAAATAGCAGTAAAAAGCATCCGGGGCAGATAAATAATTAAGTAATAAATCATCTTTCAAGTCACCGATCGAATATTCTCTTAAGAACGCTTAGCTTTCGGCTTCACCCACCGAGGTACACATCCGCTGACCGACAAGAATAATCGCAGAGGTGCTCCTTTACCTCCTAGCCGAACAATCGGGAACGAGGGGTAAGCACAGAGCCAGCAACCCAGCTTGGCCAAAACATAAGTCATATCGATGCATATAATGGTGAATAAAAGGTACATGCGGAAGTATGACACATGTATTGGGCATGAAGCTCAGATGAATAAGCTTCATAAAGAAGCCCCTCAGTATAATGAGTGCGAGGGCACATCAAGTGTAAAAGAACAAAGCGCAAATTAGCCCATAAAAGGTAAAAAAAAGTGGGAAGAAGGAGGAGGAGGAGAGACAGTAAAAAACAAGGAATGGACGGGGGAGTGAGACGAACCCGGAGTCCGGCGTTAGGCGTAGAGTCTTCGGAGACGGGCTGCATCCCATGGGTTCGGCTCGAGTCGGTTGTCCGATGCGTTACGTAGATGGTACGCTCCGCCGGTCAGGACTTGGTCGATGATGAAGGGACCTTCCCACTTGGGCTTGAGTTTGTCCTTTTTCTTGTCCGGTAGGCGTAGAACAAGTTCGCCAACATTGTAAGTTTTGGCCCGCATTTCGCTTTGATATCTTCGAGCCTGCTGCCGATAAAATGCGGAACGAGCCTTTGCCACGCCCCTCCTCCTCTAAGGCGCCCAACTGTCCTGCCGATCTAGCTCGGCTTTCTTTCTTCGTACATGCGCACACAGGTGAGTCATGAATTATATCGCAGGCAGGACTGCCTCTGCGCCAGATACCATGAAAATGGTGTGAATCCGTAGTTCGGTTTGGCGTGGTCCGCAGCCCGTGAGTACGGAGTCGAGCTCCTCTACCCAAAGGCGTGTTAGATTCCTTGAGGGACCGCACTAGTCGGGTTTGATGCCGCCATGATTAGACCATTTGCTCGCTCAACTTGACCGTTAGTTTGGGGGTGATAGATCAGCGTAATCGAGCTTAATGCCCATGTTTTTGCACGAGTTTAACCTCGTCGGCCGTGAAGTTCATGCCGTTGTCGATTGATGATGCTTGTGGGGACACCAAACGGTGTACTACCCCGGATATGAAGTCTATCACCGGTCCGGATTCTGCCGCTTTAACCGGCTTGGCCTCAATCCATTTGGTGAATTTGTCCACCATGACCAATAAGTATTTGTGCTTGGGTTCCCCCTTTAAGGGGTCCGACCATGTCAAGCCCCTGCACCGCAAACGGCCGTAATGGGTATAGTTTTGAGGGCGGTGGGTGGCATGTGGCTCGATTAGCAAAGAGCCGGCAACCGACGATCGTTGGACTAAATCTGAGCATCCGCGGGCTATCGGCCAATAAAATCCTGTACGGAAGGCCTTGCCTACAAGGGCCCGGGCTGCAACGTGGTGCTCACGAGTCCGGCGTGAATTTCAGCCAGAGATTTCGCCCTTCCTCTTCGGAGATACACCTTTGAAGGACTCGGTTGTGCTTTTCTTATAAAGCTCTCCTCATGGACCTTGTAGGCTTTAGATCGCGAACTATGCAGCAGGCCTCATTTTGGTCTTCGGAAGTTCCGCCGCATTAAGTAGGCTAGGAATGGTTCTGTCCACGGGCAATGACTGCCATTATTTCGTGAGTGAAGGTGTTATTTCGCTGGTCGAGCCACCGATTGTGTCGTAATGGTGCGAGTTAGGTGATGCACTGGCTCCGGATTGTTATTTCGGACTCCTCTTCCCATAAGACGGATGGCTTAAAGAGCCGCTCGTGAAGATGTTAGGAGGACGGCGTCTCGTTTGCGCCGATGCGTGCTAACACGTCTCGCTGCTGGTTATTATCCGGGCTACATGATGGAATTCTAGTCCTTCAACCGGCTGACATTTTTAGGACGGCGCTATGTAAGCTGCCATTTTTGGATCTTTGGCGTCAAGTTCCATTTACTTGGGATATTGCGAGGTTTGAATCGCGCACCTCTAGGCGTTGAATGCCCATGGAGATTACAATCCGGAGGCCATGTAGGAGGGCCTCGATTCGCCGCGTTGTTGGAGTCCATGTACATTATTTGAAGTACGATTGATTGTGTCTCCGCTGGGGACGCCAGACGACGCCAGCCCCCAAGCCAGCCAACATTTTGGATCCGTCAAATGCATGATCCGCTTGAGTACGCGCTGCACTTTTTAGGGAGTTCGCCGTCCATTCGCGATGAAGTCCGCCGTAACTCGCGATTTTATAGCTCGCCGTGGTTTGTTGGTTATGTCAAATGGTAAGAGCTCCATAGCCCATTTTGCAATCCTGCCCGCTGCGCCGCGATTGTTTATAATATCGTTGAGAGGTACTTGGAGGCCACCGTTATTGAACACTCTTGAAAGTAGTGACGCAGCTTCCGGATGCTATGAACACCGTGACACGCTAACTTTTGATAATGTGGGTATCGGATTTGCATGGAGTTAGAACAGTGGATACGTAATACACTGGTTTTGAAGAGGAATTTGTGCCCTTCGCTTCTCGCTCAACGACGAGTACCGCGCTAACAACTTGATGTGTTGCTGCGATATATAATAACATAGGCTCGCCCAGGTTGGGCGCGCCAGAACCGGATTTGTTGCGTAGTATGGCCTTTATTTCTTCGAAGTCCGCCTGGGCAGCATCCGCCCATTCAAATGTTCGGCGCCGAGGAGGCGGTAGAGGGCGAGCCTTTTCTCCCAAACGGGAGATGAAGCGACTTAAGGCCGCCACGCATCCAGTTAGTTTTTGTATCCGCTGAGGTCTTTTGGAATATCCAATTGTGACAGAGCTCGGATTTTGGCCGGGTTTGCTTCAATTCCTCGACCGGATACGATGAAGCCCAAGAGCTTTCCGGCTGGTACGCCGAAGACGCATTTTTCCGGATTGAGCTTAATGTCATATGCTCGGAGGTTGTCGAATGTCACCCTCAAGTCTTCTACTAGAGTTCCGACGTGTTTGGTCTTGACGACCACATCGCTCACGATGCCTCTACTGTTTTGCCTATCCGGTAGCCGACATGTTTGAATCATGCGCCGATATGTTGCGCCGGCTTTTGAGTCCGAAGGGCATTGTGTTGAAGCGAATGGCCCATATGGAGTAATGAATGCCGCTGCGGCTTGGTCTTTCTCCGCCATCTTGATTTGATGGTATCCGGAGTATCGCCGAGGAAGCACAATGAATCGTGTTCGCGGTAGCATCGATGATTTGGTCGATGCGAGGAGGGGAAAGTGTCCTTTGGACAGGCCTTGTTAAGGTCTTTAAAATCGACGCAGAGGCGCCAGGATTTGTCCTTTTTGGTACCATTACTAGATTGGCTAGCCAGTCCGGATGCTTTATATCTCGATGAATCCGCTTCTAAGAGTTTGGCTAGCTCTTCTCCCATTGCCTGTCTTTTGGGCTCTAAAATCGCCAAGAGCTTGTTTGATGGCTTGAACTTTTAGGATATTTAGGCTGTGCTCGCCAACTGCGTGGGATTCTGGCATATCCGAGGGATGCCAAGCAAAATGTCCCAATTTTCCGAAGGAATTCTCGAAAGTCGGCCTCGACATCAGGACTTAATTGTGCCCCAATGGAGGCCGTCTTTGTGGGGTCCGTTGGATGGACCTGAAATTTGACTATCTCGTCTCGCTGGTTTAAAAGAGGTGGATTTGGACCTCTTATCGAGTATCACATCGTCCCTATCCACCGTGGAGCGCAGCGTGGTTAGTTCCTCTCCGCCGCTAGGGCTTCGGACAATGCCTCTAGGGCCAGTGCGGCTGTCTTATTTTCAGTCGGAGTGCCGATCCGATCATCGGCGAGAGTGATTATCCGATTGGGTCCGGGCATTTTGAGCTTCATGTACCCGTAGTGGGGTATAGCTTGAAGATTGTGAATGCCTCTCGCCCTAACAAAGCGTGATATCCGCTGCGAATGGGGCCACTTGAAACGTGACCTCCTCGGACTTGTAATTGTCCGTGAGCCAACACTACATCTAGTGTGATTTTTCCCCGCAGCGCATTTCTCGACTAGGGATTATCCTCTGAAGGTTGTGCTGCTTCGCCAATGCGCCCCACCAATTTCCATTTTTGAAGGGTTTCATAGATGAGGTTTAATCCTGCCGCCATCCATGAGTACCTTAGTAAGACGAAACCGTCTACTATCGGACCGAGGACCAATGCGGCCGGTGCTCTAGCTGTTCGAATTTAGGTTCATCGCTGGCGTTGAAGGTGATAGCCGTGTCGCCCATGGATTTGTTGTTGCTACTTGGTAGACTTCGCGAGGCTGCGGATTGTTCGCTTCACATGTTATTTGATGCGAAAGTCTCAAAGACCGTTAATACCGCATCGGTATCGCTGGGTTGGTTGCGGGGCTAAAAAGCCTACGCCACTTTTGGCCACTGCCGTAGTATCCAACATGCTCAAGGCTGTGTGTTGGAGTGGCGCCCCCGTCGTGGATTTTGTAGGGTCCATTGAGCCAACCTCCAAGACGGTTCCGCACTTTAGGGGTTTTGGTTGTTTGGTATTCAACCCGGGTGCTTGATAATGATGCACCCTTTTGTTCCGGACTAGGGATGTATTCGGGCGGATTATCCCAAAATTTACTTTCGGTTTTCCAGCGCTCTCCATCGCACAAGACTTTTGTACTATGGTCGCCAAGTCAAGAAAGCGTGTAATTTTGCGACGACTTATGGCGTTTAGGATTCCCTTGTCCGTGCAATTATTGCAGAAAATTGGGATTGCGTCCTCCTCTCGGCAGTCCTTTATCCTGTTCTTAACCAGGAGGAATCTGGCCCAGTAATGATGTACTGTTTCAGCGGGCTCTTGCCGAATTCGAGAGAGATTGCTAATGTTTGGGTGGGCGGGTGGGACTAGATCCAGAACCCTGTCCAATTCAGGACTCAAGGGCCGAGAAGTTTCCGAACATGGAAGTTTGGATTTTTTAGTGTTATCCAATGAGTCCAACCCGCCGCCTGAGTTTAAGTTCAGGGCTTGGTCGACGTCCGTCCCTCTGCGGGAATCCGGCATGGAGGGATCGAGAACCGGACGCAACTAGTCTTTAAGATACAAGAAGAATCGCCGCATTGCTGCTCTATCACAGCAAAATGATGGGTAGCACGGGAGAGTTGATCTCTCGATCGGTTTTAGGCCCGATCCGGTCGTAGTCTGTGGCGACTCCTGTGGCAGCGATGCGATCCAAGAGCTCGCTTATGGAGGAGAGCTCGATCGATCTAACTGCTCGGCAAGTTCGAACTAACTCGAGATTGGTTTCTATGACTCGAGAGGTCATCATCGGTATGTGGCCGGATGGCGGTCATAAGAAACCACCTAGTCAAGAGTCGCCAGCCGCCAAGGCTCCTTTGGCGATAGTATCGTCTCTAAAGACGAGATGAGGCATCCTCCCCGACGGCGACGACACAAAGGAACTCTCAATGAAAGCACCAATGTCGGTGTCAAAACCGGCGGATCTCGGGTAGGGAACTGTGCGTCTAGGCGGATGGTAACAGGAGACAAGGGACACGATGTTTTACCCAGGTTCGGGCCCTCTTGATGGAGGTAAAACCCTACATCCTACTAGATTAATATTGATGATGTGTGTTACAAGAGTGGATCTACCACGAGATCAAAGAGGCTAAACCCTAGAAGCTAGCCTATGGTATGATTGTTCTTCGTCCTACGGACTAAAACCCTCTGGTTTATATAGACACCGGATAGGGTTAGGGTTACACAGAGTCGGTTACAATGGTAGGAGATCTACATATCCGCATCGCCAAGCTTGCCTTCCACACCAAGGAAAGTCCCATCCGGACACGGGATGAAGTCTTCAATCTTCTATCTTCATAGTCTTGGAGTCCGGCCGATGACGATAGTTCGGCTATCCAGACACCCCCTAGTCCGGAACTCCCTCAGAGACCTTGAGGAAACAGGTACGTTTCAAGGGGTCAACCCGGGGAGGAGCCAGCCGAAGGGGAAGGTCACACTGCCCATGACGTTTGGAGGAGAGTTGAACTACAGAACAGAGAGGATCATCTTCGACGTGGCCGAGATCCCCTTGCCCTACAACGGGATCCTCGGCCGCCCGGCACTAGCCAAGTTCATGGCAGCATCACACTACGCCTACAACATGCTAAAGATGCCCAGGCCGTTGACCATCATCTCCGTCCCCTCCGACAAGAAGGACGCGCTGATCTGCGCCGACCAATTCTATTGGGAAGCAGTTGCAGCAGCTGCCATCAAGGCACCTGCTCCTGCCGCTGAAGGCCCGGAAGCAAAGAGAAAGCCCAGCAAGACCTCTCGCACCCACTCCGGCAAGCACGCCTCTTCGGAGTGCTACCCTATCGTTGAGGACGTGCCAGAGAGCTCTACCGGCAAGAGCAAGAAATCCAGAGCCAAGCCACCGCAGACCAAGAAGGTGTCCGCCCGGGAGGATGGCACGGGAGGGGCTTTCACCATAGGCTCCACCCTCGACAGCAAATAGGAAGGCGCGCTCGTCACCTTCCTGCGGGCGAATGTCGACGTGTTTGCGTGGCAAGCATCCGACATCCCCGATGTTCCGAGGGAGGTGATTGAGCACCACCTAGCTGTCTGCCCTCATGTGCGGCCCGTCAAGCAGAAGGTCAGAAAGTAGGCTCTGGAGAGGCAGGAGTTCATCACAGAGGAGATCAGGAAGTTGGAAGCGGCAGGTTTGGTGAGAGGAGTGCTCCACCCGACGTGGTTGGCCAATCCGGTAGTGGTGCGCAAGGCGAATGGGAAGTGGAGGTTGTGTATTGATTACACAAATATCAGTAAGGCTTGTCCTAAGGACCCCTTCCCGTTGCCGCGCATCGACCAGATTGTTGACTCTACGACCGGGTGTGATCTGTTATCATTCCTTGACGCCTACTCGGGTTACCACCAAATCTTCATGACAAGAGAGGATGAAGAAAAGACAGCATTCATCACCCCATGTGGTACGTATTGCTTTTTACGGATGCCTTTCGTGTTGAAGAGTGCTGGCTCGACGTTTGCAAGAGCAGTCCAAATTGATTTTGAACCTCAGCTCCATAGAAATATGGAGGCATACATGGATGACATAGTGGTTAAAACCAAGGACGGGCCAACTCTTGCGCAAGATCTGGAAGAGACATTTGCCAACCTGCGCAAGATCAACCTTAAGCTGAACCCTGAGAAGTGTGTCTTCAGCGTTCCGTCCGGCAAGCTTCTCGGATTCTTTGTGTCGCAGCGCGGGATCGAGGCAAACCCAGACAAAATCAAAGCTGTTGAGCAGATTGAGGCGCCCAAGCGGATCAAAGACGTGCGTCAGCTCGCCGGCTGCGTCACTGCCATGAGCCGATTCATCTCCAAGTCCATCGAGCGTGCCCTTCCCTTCTTCAAAATTTTGAAGAAGGCAGGCCCAATGGAGTGGACCCCGGAAGCCGAGACGGTGTTGCAGGATCTGAAGAAATACCTTTCCTCCAACCCAATACTAGTTGTGCCTAAACCACAAGAGCCGTTGCTGCTGTATCTAGCGGCGACGAATCAAGTGTTCAACACCGCACTGGTGGCACAGAGGGAGGTCGACGAGGAGGCAGTGATGGCGGCAGAAGCAGAGGATGGCAAGCCAAAGATTCCCCCAGCAGGGCCTGGTGCCGGCAAGGCGAGGCCCCCGGCAGAGTCTGATGCCACCAAGGCAAAGGCCGCAATGAAAGTGAGGTGGTGCAGAAGAAGAAGATGATGCAGCACCCGATTTACTTTGTCAGCTCCCTCTTGCAAGGAGCTAGATCGAGGTACTCTGGTGTGTAGAAATTGCTCTTCGGCCTCCTTATGGCCTCAAGGAAGCTGCGTCATCACTTCCAAGCCCACGAGATCACTGTCGTCACCCGCCTCCCATTGCAACGGATACTGCATAACCCAGATGCAACCGGAAGGATTATGGAATGGGCCTTGGAGTTGTCAAGTTTTGGTTTGAAGTTTGAAAGTACCTCGACAATCCAGAGCAGAGTCTTGGCGGAGTTCATTGCAGAATGGACGTCAACGCCTGACGAAGAAATCTAGGAGACCGCTCTCCTCGGCAAGGAAGCAGACCGCGACTGGATCATGTATTTTGATGGGGCTTTCTCGCTGCAAGGCGCTGGTGCCGGCATGCTACTCGTCGCGCCCACCGGAGAGCACCTCATGTACGTGGTCCAGATGCACTTTCCCAGGGAGATGTCCACCAACAACACTGCGGAATACGAAGGGCTGCTTGCCGGTCTCAGGATCGCGACAGACCTGGGGGTTAAGAAGCTCATCGTCAGGGGTGACTCGCAACTCGTTGTCCGACAGGTCAACCATGATTATCAGAACCATTGATGGAGGTTTATGTAGATGAGGTGAGGAAGCTGGAGGAACGCTTTGACGGTATCCAAGCAGAGCACGCCCCCCGAATGGAGAACGACATTGCCGATTACCTATCGAAGTGTGCTGCATTCAAGCTACCTGTGGAACCAGGTACCTTTTTGCTCCGATTAACTCAACCATCCGTCGAACCGTCAACGGGGCAGAACAAGCGGAGGAAGTCATGTCCCGGCAAGTACTTTCCTACCGAGCCCCCTGTGGCTGCCGGCAAGGGTGCTGCCGCGGACGTTGAGCCTGCCAAAGGGCAACTGGCTCCGGCAAGGCGTCAAGCCCTGGCCATGGAGACAGCCGCGCCCATGGCTGAGGAAATGCCTTTGGTCCTTGCCGTCGAGCTCCAGGCTCCGGCAGGAGGAAGCGGAAAAAGTAGCCCGCCGGTCTGCCCTGTACCAGTTCGTCGATGACATCCTGTACAGGAGAAGGCCGAACGGTGTGAAATTGAAGTGCATCCCCCAAGAGGAAGGGCTGGAGTTGTTGGCAGAGATACATGGAGGCATATGTGGCTCCCACATAGGTTCGAGGGCCCTTGCTGGAGAGGCGTTCCGGCAAGGTTTCTTCTGGCCCACCACCCTCCAGGATGCGACGGCACTAGTAACCAAGTGTGAAGCGTGTCAGTTCCATTCAAAGAAGCTTCATCAACCAGGTCAAGACCTCCAAACAATCCCTCTCTCCTGGCCATTCTCGGTCTAGGGGCTCGATATACTGGGCCCTTTCCCTCGCGCTGTCGGGGGCTTTGAGTACTTGTACGTTGCAATCGACAAGTTCACAAAGTGGCCGGAGGTGGAAGCAGTGAGAAAGGTGACTGCTCAGTCAGCTGTCAAGTTCTTCAAGGACTTGTCTGCCATTTTGGTGTGCCAAACAGAGTCATCACCGACAACGGCACGCAGTTCACAAGCCACACCTTCATGCAATACATTCAAGACCTCGGCAACAAGGTCTGTTTTGCTTCCTTGGCACACCCACGGCGCAACGGCCAAGCGGAGAGGGCAAATGCTGAAGTGTTGCGAGGCCTAAGGACGAGGACCTTTGACAAGCTGCACAAGAGTGCAAGGCGCTGGATTGATGAGTTGCCTGCGGTTCTTTGGTCGATCAGGACGACGCCAAATCGAGCCACCGGTCAGACACCCTTTGCCCTAGTATATGGGGCGGAGGCAGTTCTCCCCACGGAACTCATATACGGGTCACCTTGAGTGCTTGCTTATGATGAGCTTGAGCAAGAGCATTGCGCCAAGATGACGCGACGCCCTTGAGGAAGATCGCCTTCGGTGGTCAGGAGAGCAGACGCTACCAAAGAAGCCTTGCACCGCTACCATAGCCGCAAGGTTCATGCCCGGCTTTGAGGAAGGCGACCTTGTTCTTCGCCGCTGATCGGCCAAGAATTCCAACAAGTTGACGCCTAAAGTGGGAAGGCCCTTATCGGTAATGCGAGTCACCAGGCCCGCGCAGTCCGCTCGAGATCAAGATGATGTCCATGAGCAACTCCTGGAACATCGAGCATCTTCGCAAGTTTTACCTGTAAGGCGCGGCTTGCTGGGCCTCCCGGCAAGCCACCTTTTGTACAAGCTTTTTGGCAAGGCATGTAACCCTTCAGACAAAGCCAAAGCAGACCTCGAGCATAAATAAATGAAGCGCTGGTGCCCTAAGTTATAGCATGCATGCTAGGTTGAGTCTCTTCTTTGGCTAGGGTTGATAGTGCTTAGCGGCGACTAACCCCTAGCCTGGAGGTCGAGTGTGCGTCTATTTGTTTCTTTTCTGTCCTCCTTTGGTTCGCCGGGCACATGAGCACTTCTGCTGAGCTACTTGGAAAAAAGGAAATGGACCGGTGTCCCGACCCCGGCAAACCAGAGTTGCCGGGGGCTGCAAGCACAAGGATCCAACCGTGGCAAGACAAGATTGCCGGGGGCTACAGATCCAGATGAGTCTTTCATCCTCTATCAGGCATTTCGGAACGGAACTGGGATATGTGAAACCTCGTTTTATTTCTAGACCACCGTGCTCCCCTTTTATATACCCAAGGATTATCCCCTGGGCCCGGATTTGGTTGTAGTCGTGGTGGCAAGGAAGTAGAACGAGGAGTCTAAGCCCGCTTCATCCCTACCTCCGCCAAGGGCGCGAGAATGGTCGAGCGAAGTGGGGGGACGGCAAGGCCTGTTGCCGGGCGGAAAATGTTTATCTTAAATTGTAACAAGGATTCGCTCCTTATCGCGGGGTCTACCCATGGACGAAAAACCCGGCAAACATCCCTTTTTCATTAAAAACATCCCACACAGGTACAGTCCATACAGAATGAAAAACATGAACAAGGGGGATTGCAAGCTTTAATTTTAACAAGGCCCGAAGGCTTACAGATTAAAAAAGAGATGAGATGCCCATAATCCCTTTCTTGTCCTCTCCTCAGGAGGCAGGTTAAGGAGGCGAAAGGGCAAAAGGGGCGCCTAGGCGAGCTACGAGCAGAAGAAAGCGCCAAGAGAACACCTCGGTGGCCACCTACGGGTGGGCCGGTGATGACGATGCCGGGAAAGGAGCTGGAAGACGAGGCGGCAGGACCGACAATACGCGATGAAGGCGTCAGTGCCCGCGTACTCCGAGTTGACGGCCTTGCCACCCACCCTCTTCCTCTTCCGCAGCCTCCCGACGCCAGCCGCCCAAGGAGACGGCCCCGAGAAGTTCAAGGAGCTGGCCCCACCCCTGGCAAAACCCTGCCGGAGGAGCGGGCAGGTGCAGATGCTGCTGCTACCGCACCCTCCCAGGCGCGGGGCGTCGGACGCCTAGTCGGACTCATACCCTGAAAGAACATGCGGTGCCCCCATGTTTGGTTTTGGTAATTGATGACAATCTCTATGGAATGATGGTTGTCTTGAGTTATATTTGAAGGATTTGTCTATAGGCTTTTCTTGAAGTCCATGTGTTGGTTTCAAGGAGTTTATGAGTTGACCAAGGTGCTATTAAGGAATTATCCAAAGATTGGTCATGTGAGTGTTGAGCTTATTGCAAGCATGTCTTGAAGAAGAAGATTGTGTGATCATTCATGTTTACCTTCAACACATCATCCAAATGAAGAGAGTTGGAAAGATTCAAGGTTGATCAAGACTAAGTCAAGAGTGGATCAAGTGATCCCATGGTATGGTAAGCTTTGTCCATTGCACTTTGTGTACTAACCCATGGTCTATGTGAGAGTTCTATGTGGGGTTAGGTACGTGTCCATGGGCTTGCGTCCAGAGGAAGATATCATACAACCCATGGAAAGGATGACATCAAGTGGTGATCATCATCAAGATTGCCGTGTGCAAGTTCAAGTGGAGCATCACGAAGAAATCAAGTGCTTGATTCTTTCCATCCATTATGGTGTCAATGGACTTGTGAAGATGTGCCGAAGAGTGGCTCACCCATAGTGGACTATGGGGGAGCAATCATCTAGTCTTCATCGAGCCAACACAATCAAGAAAGGTGGTCCGTCTTGAGGGAGTCAAGATCGTCATCATCTAGCTCAAGTGGACCATGTGCAAGGCAAAGGTTTGCCCTTGATAGGTTTTCTATTTTACCGGTCTCGTGGTGGTAGTAGGGAGACCGGGTTATATGATCGTTTGCCATACTATCAAGAGGGGCTCTCAAGTTGGTAGCTTGATCGTATCGTTAGTAGAGAGCTCAAACCCTTGCATCCTTGCATCATGTTTCTTGGTTCTTGTTTGGTTATCTTTGTGAGTCTTAGAGCTTATGGTCATCTTGATGACAAGCTTGAGTTCATCGAAAACGGAGTTCACATGCGTCTTCTATGATGTTTTCGGTGTTGGAGGTTTTACCGGTCTTATCCGAGGAAGGGTTCTCACCATTTTCCTTTGGGCCTTTTCTCATTTGCTTCTTATTGGTATTTCTTTTCAGGATTGTGTTAGCCCTTGTCGCTAGCTTTCCAACAAACTTGGTTTCGTTGAATTCGGAGTCCGTTTGCAAAAGTTGTGGTTGTTTTGGTAAAGGCTGCAGCGGTACTACTGCGACTAGAGCGGATGTAATTTTTTACTACCGCTCCAGAGCAGTACTACCATGCTCTCGAGCGGTAGTACCGCTCGAGCAGTACTACTGCTGCTCCTAAGCGGTAGTACCGCCCGACCAAAATCTCGTGTTTTGCTCAGCGGAAGTAGGCATAGAAGTATTTTTTTAGTACCGCTCGCAAGCAGTAGTACCGCTACCATTTGCGGTAGTACCATGAGGTCGAGCGGTAGTACCGTGAGGACGAGCGGTACTACCGCTCCGACGGTTCTTCTCGCCTTTTTTCCTCCTCGCTGTTGTGTTTCGAAGGGGTACTACCGCCCTAGCGGTAGTACCGCTCTGTGCTGGCTGTGAGCATAACGGTTGGATTCGGGAGCTCCTATAAAAGGGGGTCTTATTCCCCATTCAACCTTATCCTTTGAGCTCGTGTTCTTCCGCCATTGTTGACCTTCTTCGAGCTTGCTAACTCTCAATCCCTCCAATGATTCTTGCTAGTTCTTGAGGGAAAAGAGAGAGGAGATCTAGATCCACGTTTCCACCAATCACTTTCTCCTCTAAGTGCGGGGAACCCCTTGGATCTAGATCTTGGATTTCTTCGTGTTCTTCTTTCGTTCTTCCTCTCATTTTCCTCCCTAGCATTAGTTGCTTTGGTGGGATTTGGGAGAGAAGGACTTGGGCACTCCGTGTGCCCTTGCCATTGCATTTGGTGCATCAGTTTGAGTTCTCCACGTGATACGTGGAAGTTAAGAGTTGAGAAGCTTATTACTCTTGGGTGCTTGGTGCCCTTGAGCTTGTTCCTCTTGGGTGCTTTGGCGCCCTAGACGGTTGGTGGTGCTTGGGGCTCAATCATTATGGTGTAAAGCTCCGGGCAAGCGTCGGGGTCTCCAATTAGGTTGTGGAGATCGCCCCGAGCAATTTGACGGCACCGTGACCGCCCCAAGGGTTGCCAAAGTGTACGGTTTCGTGACCGCCCCAAGGGTTGCCATTTGTACGGGTTCGTGACCGCCTCAAGGGTCCCTTAGTGGAATCACGGCATCTTGCATTGTGCGAGGGCGTGAGGAGATTACTGTGGCCCTAGTGGCTTCTTGGGAGCATTGTGCCTCCACACCACTCCAAACGGAGATTAGCATCCGCAAGGGTGTGAACTTCGGGATACATCATCGTCTCCGCGTACCTCGGTTATCTCTTACCCGAGCCCTTTACTTATGCACTTTACTTTGTGATAGCCATATTGTTTCTTGTCATATATCTTGCTATCACTTATTGTTTATCTTGCTTAGCATAAGTTATTGGTGCACATAGGTGAGCCTAGTTGTTGTAGGTTTTGTTCTTGACAAATTAACCGCTAGGTTTATTCCGCATTTGTTCAAGCCTAAACCGTAATTATTTTAAAAACGCCTATTCACCCCCCGCTAGGTTTATAGGGCTTAACCGCCTAGAGAGTAAAGATGTCGACTAGGGGTTTAGGATTCTCTAACACTCTTAGTTTCGATGGCACAAATTTTGATGTTTGGGTAATTCGCATGCTTAATCTCTTTAGGGTCATGGACCCAAATTTAGAGCGAATTGTAGATATGGGTTTTTCTCCTCCAAAGGATCCACAAAGATTATCTTTAGAGGATGAAAAAAACTCTTATCTCAATGCTCAAGCTTCTAATGTGCTTTTTGATGCTTTGAGCAATTTAGTTATATTTCAACTCATGCCGTTTTGGGATGCTCATGAGTTGTGGACAAAGCTTCAAGACAAATATGGCATGTCCGAGATTTGTGGAGATGATTGTTCTCCTTCCACCTCCGGTCGTATAGTATTCTCAACTTCTTCTACTTCACCTACATGTGGTTTGCCACAAGGTAATGATATGGTGAGTAGTGGTGTTCATTGCAATGATTATAGTGAGCTTATTATTGATGATCCTTCATCACTTTATTATTGCAATGCTTCACCTTTGGACTTTAACACTTCGAGCACTCTAAATGTTTCACATGCTTGTGTTAAAAGTTCTTGCATATCTTGTAGAAATTGCTTGCTCAAATCTCATGATGATATGCTTGCTATGTCTTGTTGCCATGATAAAAATGTTTCTATTTCCTCGAGTTGTTGTGCTAACAATGTAGAGGAAACCCAACACTTCATGGAACAAGATGTGGTCTTGAACGGTGCTTCAAGGGATCCTACATCATCATCGATTGCTTTTTGCCTTATGGCCAAGGCTTCAAAGGTATCTCCCACTTTGAATCCCAATATATCTTGTGATAATATTGATGATGGCAAGAGTGATGATGATGTCGATTATGATGAAGAGAATGATGATGTTGCCTCCTTAGAAGTTAAGGGGGAAATAATTTTTAAAGCTCTTCTTAAGAATAAAATTGCTCGTTCCAACTTTATGGAAATCATGTCTATTGCTATTGAGGGCAAGAAATATATTGATGAGTTGGAATCTCATCTAGAGGAGCATGAGGTCACCATTGAGAAAATGGAAGCTCATGGGCGTGATTACGCAAATGAGATCGCGGAGCTATCTCAAGCTCTTGAACATGAACAAACCACCTCTGAATCCCTTGAGGAGAATTTTGATCTAGAATTATCTAGAGTGAGGGAATCTCATGATAGAACTCTTGAGGTGGCCAATGATTTCGAAACTAAAAATGCTAAGCTTGAAGTTGCTCATGCTAGACTCCTTGAGGACTTTGAGCACCTCGAAAATGGCTCAAGGGTCATCAAGGGTGAGCTCATCAAACTCACCGAGTCTCATGATCAACTTGAAGCTTCTTATTTAAAAGAGCTTGCTAAGTTGCCCCCTCCTATTGTCGTTAATGATGATGCTTGTGCTACTAACTCTATTACTTGTGAAGCATCCATTTTGAAGGAGAATGTTGAGCTACGAGCTCAACTTGAGTTGCTATCTAGCAATTATGGGAAATTGGAAGAAAGCCATGAAAAGCTCTCAAGCTCTCATGACGATCTTCTAGTATCCCATAATGTGCTAAAGATAGCTCATGAGGCCATGATTGCTAAGGTAACATCTAGTGAGCCTCATGTGGATACTAGCACTACTTCTAGTCAAAATAGTATATTGCCATGTGCTAGTCCTTGTAATTCATCTACTCACAATGTTGGTACATCTTGTGATGAATTGCTTTCCTTGCCTTGTTGCTCTAACGATGAAGCTTATACTTCCTCTAGTACTTGTGTTGAGACTAACCATGTAGAGGAAATCAAAGAGCTCAAGGCCCAAGTCACTTCTTTGAAGAAAGACTTGGAAAAGAGTCATCAAGGGAAATCCACACATATATTGAGTGTGCAAAAATCCCCCAATGACAAAGGTGGACTTTGATTCAACTCCAATAAGAAGAAGAAGTCCAAGATGAACAAAAGGAAGGGCCAAGAACAAGTCAAGAATTCGGCCAAGATTGTTTGCTTCAAGTGCAAAGTAGAAGGGCATCATGTTAGATCTTTCCCATTGAAGAAGAAGGCCATTAGTGTCAAGCAACAAGGGAAGAGGGCACAAGTTCAATCTCATTCTCAACCTCAAGTTGAAGAAAGGCCTCTTCCCAAGAAGACCCTAGTTAATTCTTCTCTTGTTGAGAAATCAAGTGAGAAGAAAGTGAAGAGTAGACGTTGCTACTTATGTCGTGAGAAAGGCCACCTCGCTTCTTCATGCACTAGTGGTAACTTATCCAACCCAATTACTATTGATGATATCTATTCTCTTGGGAAGGATAAGGTCGGCAATGTGTTTGCCAAGTTTGTTGGTACTCAAAGTGGTGTCAAGAAAAGAACCATTTGGGTTGCAAGCCTATTGTGACTAACCTCTTAGGACCCAACTTGGTTGGGGACCAACAAGCTCAAACTTGATCAATAGGTGTTGTTGGAGGGCATTGGAGACTTGGCTACATTATGAAGAATTAAGGGACTTCATAATTTTATTGTCTCAAGCCAAGTCAATTGGATTACCAAGTTTCTATCTTATATCCAATGTGCCTCCTTTATGTAACTTGTACTTAAATTGTTTACATTGAAAGTTACTTTCCCCATGCATGTGTTGGTTTTGTTCCTTGCATGTGTTTGTATATGTTGTGCTTCCAACTTGCTTATCTTGAGCAATCAAGTATGTGTGTGTTGGTTTGCACATCATGTACGTGTGTGTCGTATGCTGAGCCTTTTGCTTCTTGTGTGTATCCTAGTTGGCTCGTGTGAGAGATTAATGGAACATCCCATTTTGGGGGAGTGATGTGCTTTGTGCACCTCACAATCCTATAAATGTGTGTACATGAGGAATACCATCTAGTATTGATATTACAAGATTATCTAGTCGCTAGGTGATATATCTCTCATGAGAAATTCAAATTCTAAAAATTCCATTGATTATCTCGTGTTGGATCCTCTTATTGCCTCTTGTTAAGTTCTTATTGGTATCACATTATGGGGGAGTAATATGCTATGTGCATATTACGAGCCTAGAAAATGTGTACATTTGAGATAGTGTCTCCTAGAACTGATATTGTAAATTATATTGTTCCTAGGTGACAAGTTAGCTCTACAAGTGGCAATTTGCTTGTGTTTGTTGTGACGATGATGTTAGATGTCCTTGTTATCTACCACCGGGATTTATTTTCAAATACTTCTTGTCTTTGACAATTGGTAGTCACTTATGTGTGGTAGAATTTGTTGATCATCTTTACTTTGGTTTTTGTCTTTATTTGCCTTTTCCCTTGCCAAGGTTTGTGTCAACTCCCGTTGTCTTCCCTACCACTTGTGGATCTTGTTTATTTCTTGTTCCTGTCTAGTGTTAGATATAGTGAAAGTGGTGACCCCACCTTGTGCATTTTGTATTCAAATGCAAATCCTATATAATGCACAACTCGTGGGGGAGCTATCCTATTTTCTTTAGAACACTCTTCTTGTGATCCTTATCAAGTGTGTTTTGGTGGAAGGCAAGCCATTTCTTGTTGGTACTCTGTGCCATCATGAAACTTTGTTGAGAGCTTGGTTTGTTTGGAACCATCCTCTCTTTGGGAGTTTGACATCTTTAGTTTAGTGTGTATCAATGGATATCTCATTCCTTGATGTATCTTTAATGATATCTTCCAAGTGATGATTTCTCCATTTGGTATCCTTTTCACTTGGCATTTCTTTGTCTTTTGGTTTCGGGTTTTGAAAGTCTTGAGCATGCATGTTTACTTCATGTAGTTTATTTGGCTTGCTTTCTTTCTTTAAATCAATATATAGGGTAAACTCCACCTAGTCTCAATTTGGATGAGATATGCATGAAATTCATTTTCATATCAATATGCACATATTTATGTGGAGTTTGTCCTATGTATTGGTGTTTCTAACTATTTGGCCCCGATGAGTTTGGGTACCGTTTAGTTTGTGTTGTTCTTCTAGGAACATTTGGAGATGCATTGGATGCTCGGCTCACTCACAAGGAAGGTGTCGTCACCATGTGCTCATTGGAGTCAAGCTAGGATGATCAATGAACTACTATCTACCTTCAATTAATATCTACTACATCCTTCCAATGATGTCTCGGTAACAAGTATCTATTCATGCTCTCCTCTCTTGCATTCAACCTTGTGTAGGTTGCATCTTGGCATGATATTCATTTCATATCTTGTGATTCTTGCTTCCTTTCTCAAAGCATCTCAACGATGATCTAATGTTGCTAGTTGTGATGTCTTTGATAGTTGTGTGGTAGGAATTCATCTATATCCAATAAGACCATATCTAGCCATGTGCTATGCTTCCAAGTAAATATCTTATTGGTATATGTATGACTTCCTTTTGGATATCTTGTTCCTTCGTGTTGTAACTATTTCGGGTGTACATCCTTCTTTGTAGATATATATCGTCATGATTTCGTCTACCTAGACCCTTATACACTTGAGAGAAATTACATCTCTAGATGATATCCTTTCTTTCACATCCACCTTGTCTTTCTTTTGTTATTTCTTTGGTGGCTCTGTGAAAGATTTTGCCTTGAGTGCGTGTCCTCTATCGCTGCATCTTGTTGCACTCTTGTGTGGTGAAGATTATTTTCCTCATGCTTATCTTTACGAGGCTTTTGCCATCTTAATTGGTATCCCTCGTCTTGATGAGGCTTTCATATTCTATCTTCACCACGGGTTGTCACAAGCATATGTTCTTTATATGCTTATTAGTAAGCTTGTGAACCCAATTGCTAGTTGTGCGTGGGAATGATAGGCCTTGCACCGTGTGCCTCATTCTTTCAAGACTTTATTGATGCTTAATGCTCATCCGTACATTAGTCTTCTCAAGTGCATTGCCTTGACTCACACACGTCATTTTGGTTGAGCCCATTCTTAAGTTGCCTCTTTTACTTGTTGCTCAACCATGTGTTTGTTGCAAGTACTAGGCTTTGTTTCCTATATGCTCACTTGCACTTGTTGTAAGTTTCTATTGATTTTGGGGGAGCTATGATCCTATTTTGTGCACTTTGTATCCAAATACAAATATTCTTATGTGTGCACAAATCACGGGGAGCTTCTCTAGTTTCTTTAGAACACTCCTTTGCCCATATCATAATATCCTTTATTCATGTGGCTCGTAGGATCTTTGGTCTAGTTGTTTCAATTGATATCCTTTGATTGCTTGCTTCAATTGGTATCTTTTGATTTCTTGATTGCTTGTGTCTCTCTTTGTTATGTCCTTGTGGCATATCATTCTTTAGCAATCTTTGTGCCTCAATATAGTTTGTGTTCCTCCAAGTATTTACCGTTGGATATGTGTATTGCATTCCACTCTCTTGTGAAGAAATACACAATTTATGGAGGACCACAATTTATATTGGTCTCCTTAGCTTTTCGCCCATTTTGGCAATCGATGCCAATGGGGGAGAAGTTTCAGAGAGTTTTGTGGAGAAGTTTAGAGAGTTATCTCCTCTTGCTTTGGTTTTGTTCCTTAGCATTTGCATCTCATACGCATGCACTATTGGTCGTTGCATTGCATAGTGAAGCATAACTCCTTATATAAACTCTCTTGAAAGTGATTGTCATCAATTACCAAAATGGGGGAGCTTGAAAGAACATGCGGTGCCCCCATGTTTGGTTTTGGTAATTGATGACAATCTCTATGGAATAATGGTTGTCTTGAGTTATATTTGAAGGATTTGTCTATAGGCTTTTCTTGAAGTCCATGTGTTGGTTTCAAGGAGTTTATGAGTTGACCAAGGTGCTATTAAGAAATTATCCAAAGATTGGTCATGTGAGTGTTGAGCTTATTGCAAGCATGTCTTGAAGAAGAAGACTGTGTGATCATTCATGTTTACCTTCAACACATCATCCAAATGAAGAGAGTTGGAAAGATTCAAGGTTGATCAAGACTAAGTCAAGAGTGGATCAAGTGATCCCATGGTATGGTAAGCTTTGTCCATTGCACTTTGTGTACTAACCCATGGTCTATGTGAGATTTCTATGTGGGGTTAGGTACGTGTCCATGGGCTTGCGTCCAGAGGAAGATATCATACAACCGATGGAAAGGATGACATCAAGTGGTGATCGTCATCAAGATTGCCGTGTGCAAGTTCAAGTGGAGCATCACGAAGAAATCAAGTGCTTGATTCTTTCCATCCATTATGGTGTCAATGGACTTGTGAAGATGTGCCCAAGAGTGGCTCACCCATAGTGGACTATGGGGGAGCAATCATCTAGTCTTCATCGAGCCAACGCAATCAAGAAAGGTGGTCCGTCTTGAGGGAGTCAAGATCGTCATCATCTAGCTCAAGTGGACCATGTGCAAGGCAAAGGTTTGCCCTTGATAGGTTTTCTATTTTACCGGTCTCGTGGTGGTAGTAGGGAGACCGGGTTATATGATCGTTTGCCGTACTATCAAGAGGGGCTCTCAAGTTGGTAGCTTGATCGTATCGTTAGTAGAGAGCTCAAACCCTTGCATCCTTGCATCATGTTTCTTGGTTCTTGTTTGGTTCTCTTTGTGAGTCATAGAGCTTATGGTCATCTTGATGACAAGCTTGAGTTCATCGAAAACGGAGTTCACATGCGTCTTCTATGATGTTTTCGGTGTTGGAGGTTTTACCGGTCTTATCCGAGGAAGGGTTCTCACCATTTTCCTTTGGGCCTTTTCTCATTTGCTTCTTATTGGTATTTCTTTCAAGATTGTGTTAGCCCTTGTCGCTAGCTTTCCAACAAACTTGGTTTCGTTGAATTCGGAGTCCGTTTGCAAAAGTTGTGGTTGTTTTGGTAAAGGCTGCAGCGGTACTACCGCGACTAGAGCGGATGTAATTTTTTACTACCGCTCCAGAGCAGTACTACCGCGGCTCCTGAGCAGTAGTACCGCTCCAGAGCAGTACTACCGCGGCTCCTAAGCGGTAGTACCGCTCCGGACCAAAATCTCATGTTTTGCTCAGCGGAAGTAGGCACAGAAGTATTTTTTTCGTACCGCTCGCAAGCAGTAGTACCGCTACCATTTGCGGTAGTACCGTGAGGTCGAGCGGTAGTACCGTGAGGACGAGCGGTACTACCGCTCCGACGGTTCTTCTGGCCTTTTTGCCTCCTCGCTGTTGTGTTTCGAAGGGGTACTACCGCCCTAGCGGTAGTACCGCTCCTTGGAGCGGTAGTACCGCTCTATGTTGGCTGTGAGCATAACGGTTGGATTCGGGAGCTCCTATAAAAGGGGGTCTTATTCCCCATTCAACCTTATCCTTTGAGCTCGTGTTCTTCCCCCATTGTTGACCTTCTTCGAGCTTGCTAACTCTCAATCCCTCCAATGATTCTTTCTAGTTCTTGAGGGAAAAGGGAGAGGAGATCTAGATCCACGTTTCCACCAATCACTTTCTCCTCTAAGTGCGGGGAACCCCTTGGATCTAGATCTTGGAGTTCTTTGTGTTCTTCTTTCGTTCTTCCTCTCATTTTCCTCCCTAGCATTAGTTGCTTTGGTGGGATTTGGGAGGGAAGGACTTGGGCACTCCGTGTGCCCTTGCCATTGCATTTGGTGCATCGGTTTGAGTTCTCCACATGATACGTGGAAGTTACGAGTTGAGAAGCTTATTACTCTTGGGTGCTTGGTGCCCTTGAGCTTGTTCCTCTTGGGTGCTTTTGCGCCCTAGACGGTTGGTGGTTCTTGGAGCTCAATCATTGTGGTGTAAAGCTCCGGGCAAGCGTCGGGGTCTCCAATTAGGTTGTGGAGATCGCCCCGAGCAATTTGACGGGTACCGGTGACCGCCCCCAAGGGTTGCCAAAGTGTACGGATTCGGTGACCGCCCCCAAGGGTTGCCATTTGTACGGGTTCGATGACCGCCCTCAAGGGTCCCTTAGTGGAATCACGGCATCTTGCATTGTGTGAGGGCGTGAGGAGATTACGGTGGCCCTAGTGGCTTCTTGGGGAGCATTGTGCCACCACACCGCTCCAAACGGAGATTAGCATCCGCAAGGGTGTGAACTTCGGGATACATCGTCGTCTCCGCGTACCTCGGTTATCTCTTACCCGAGCCCTTTACTTATGCACTTTACTTTGTGATAGCCATATTGTTTCTTGTCATATATCTTGCTATCACTTATTGTTTATCTTGCTTAGCATAAGTTATTGGTGCACATAGGTGAGCCTAGTTGTTGTAGGTTTTGTGCTTGACAAATTAAGCGCTAGGTTTATTCCGCTTTTGTTCAAGCCTAAACCGTAATTATTTTAAAAACGCCTATTCACCCCCCCTCTAGGCGACATCCACGATCTTTCAATTGGTATCAGAGCCTCGTCTCTCTTTATAGGGCTCAACCGCCTAGAGAGTAAAGATGTCGACTAGGGGTTTAGGATTCTCTGACACTCTTAGTTTCAATGGCACAAATTTTGATGTTTGGGTAATTCACATGCTTAATCTCTTTAGGGTCATGGACCCAAATTTAGAGCGAATTGTAGATATGGGTTTTTCTCCTCCAAAGGATCCACAAAGATTATCTTTAGAGGATGAGAAAAACTCTTATCTCAATGCTTAAGCTTCTAATGTGCTTTTTGATGCTTTGAGCAATGTAGTTATATTTCAACTCATGCCGTTTCGGGATGCTCATGAGTTGTGGACAAAGCTTCAAGACAAATATGGCATGTCCGAGATTTGTGGAGATGATTGTTCTCCTTCCACCTCCGGTCGTATAGTATTCTCAACTTCTTCTACTTAACCTACATGTGGTTTGCCACAAGGTAATGATATGGTGAGTAGTGGTGTTCATTGCAATGATTATAGTGAGCTTATTATTGATGATCCTTCATCACTTTATTATTGCAATGCTTCACCTTTGGACTTTAACACTTCGAGCACTCTAAATGTTTCACATGCTTGTGTTAAAAGTTCTTGCATATCTTGTAGAAATTGCTTGCTCAAATCTCATGATGATATGCTTGCTATGTCTTGTTGCCATGATAAAAATGTTTCTATTTCCTCGAGTTGTTGTGCTAACAATGTAGAGGAAACCCAACACTTCATGGAACAAGATGTGGTCTTGAACGGTGCTTCAAGGGATCCTACATCATCATCGATTGCTTTTTGCCTTATGGCCAAGGCTTCAAAGGTATCTCCCACTTTGAACCCCAATATATCTTGTGATAATATTGATGATGGCAAGAGTGATGATGATGTCGATTATGCTGAAGAGAATGATGATGTTGCCTCCTTAGAAGTTAAGGGGGAAATAATTTTTAAATCTCTTCTTAAGAATAAAATTGCTCGTTCCAACTTTATGGAAATCATGTCTATTGCTATTGAGGGCAAGAAATATATTGATGAGTTGGAATCTCATCTAGAGGAGCATGAGGTCACCATTGAGAAAATGGAAGCTCATGGGCGTGATTACGCAAATGAGATCGCGGAGCTATCTCAAGCTCTTGAACATGAACAAACCACCTCCGAATCCCTTGAGGAGACTTTTGATCTAGAATTATCTAGAGTGAGGGAATCTCATGATAGAACTCTTGAGGTGGCCAATGATTTCGAAACTAAAAATGCTAAGCTTGAAGTTGCTCATGCTAGACCCCTTGAGGACTTTGAGCACCTCGAAAATGGCTCAAGGGTCATCAAGGGTGAGCTCATCAAACTCACCGAGTCTCATGATCAACTTGAAGCTTCTTATTTAAAAGAGCTTGCTAAGTTGCCCCCTCCTATTGTCGTTAATGATGATGCTTGTGCTACTAACTCTATTACTTGTGAAGCATCCATTTTGAAGGAGAATGTTGAGCTACGAGCTCAACTTGAGTTGCTATCTAGCAATTATGGGAAATTGGAAGAAAGCCATGAAAAGCTCTCAAGCTCTCATGACGATCTTCTAGTATCCCATAATGTGCTAAAGATAGCTCATGAGGCCATGATTGCTAAGGTAACATCTAGTGAGCCTCATGTGGATACTAGCACTATTTCTAGTCAAAATAGTATATTGCCATGTGTAGTCCTTGTAATTCATCTACTCACAATGTTGGTACATCTTGTGATGAATTGCTTTCCTTGCCTTGTTGCTCTAACGATGAAGCTTATACTTCCTCTTGTACTTGTGTTGATACTAACCATGTAGAGGAAATCAAAGAGCTCAAGGCCCAAGTTACTTCTTTGAAGAAAGACTTGGAAAAGAGTCATCAAGGGAAATCCACACATATATTGAGTGTGAAAAAATCCCCCAATGACAAAGGTGGACTTGGATTCAACTCCAATAAGAAGAAGAAGTCCAAGATGAACAAAAGGAAGGGCCAAGAACAAGTCAAGAATTCTGCCAAGATTGTTAGCTTCTAGTGCAAAGTAGAAGGGCATCATGTTAGATCTTGCCCATTGAAGAAGAAGGCCATTAGTGTCAAGCAACAAGGGAAGAGGGCACAAGTTCAATCTCATGCTCAACCTCAAGTTGAAGAAAGGCCTCTTCCCAAGAAGACCCAAGTTAATTCTTCTCTTGTTGAGAAATCAAGTGAGAAGAAAGTGAAGAGTAGACATTGCTACTTATGTCGTGAGAAAGGCCACCTTGCTTCTTCATGCACTAGTGGTAACTTATCCAACCCAATTACTATTGATGATATCTATTCTCTTAGGAAGGATAAGGTCGGCAATGTGTCGTGAGAAAGGCCTGATGAAGAATTTGCGGGGCTGGTCTCCAACGTGTCCTTCCATCGAAAAAGGCATCATTGGCGGGGGCGAAGGCGGCGCGCCGCCCCGTCCTCCTCTTCCCCGATCACTACGACCTCTGCCCCGGCCTCGCCCCCTCCCCTTCCCCTCGCGGCCAGCTCCACCACCGCAGGCCCATGAGGGGGAGGGACGCGTTGTCGAGCGGCGACCCTCGCCGCCACCGTCGAGGGACCATGATTCCATTTCTCCATGGCGAGTGAAAGGAAGAAGCAGAAGCGGGTCAGGGATCGGCCGCCCCGCTCGGCCAATCCAACCACCAGAGGCATAGGGAATCGGGACCGACCCGCTTCCCCAACCAGCGATGGCCCAGTTTCCCGCCTCCACCGCTTGCCACCCCAAGCGCATGGAGGACGCATGGCGAACGTGCAGAATCGAGGGGACGGGTGAGGTGACCTCTCCCCACCCCGTGATCATGGGGTGTGGACGCCTTGAAAACCGAAACCCGGCCCCGTGCGGTAAATGAGCCACGCCTCCACGCCTCCCTCTTTTTATGGGGAAGGCGCGAGTCGCCTCTTTACCATGATGTGACGCATGCGTGCAGGAACCGCCCCATGCATGATGCCCACGTCACGCGCACCCCTCCACGTCGCGCATTCAACACAGGTCGTGGGGAGCGCAGCGCGCAAATTTTTTTATCGCGGTAAGAACCGCCCTGCCTGCCCGCGCACCGTTTTGGGCCTGGCCCAGCAACGTGTCGTGCTTATGTGTGGCCTAGGCCCGGGGGCTCCTGTCGGTGTACAAAAGGAGGGGCGCACTTTTGTACCCCTTTACCTGTGCACGGGCAGTCAGAGCCGCACCCACGATCACACCAAGTAGAACAGGGGAGGTGAGCCAAGGTAAGACCGAAGCCCAAGATAACCAGAGCAACGCCAAGGCCAAGACCACAAAGAGCAAAGGGACGAAGCAGGTTCCCCTGGCAAGACCCTTGCCGGGGTAGCTCGCCCCACACCAGCAGAGCGAACCACCCTTGAGCCCACGGTCTCCAACGTCACGTTGGGCCAGGGCTCGGGAGGCACCTCCATGGTGGCATGCAGATCTTTGTGAAGACAAGGAACACTCAAGATCAGATGAGGATTAGAAGACGACGATCCTCGGTAGGATCCTTGCCGAGGAAGGCCACCAGACCCCCGGCAAGGTCCTTGTCGGGGACAACAGCACGCCACGGCAAGACCCTTGCCAGGCCACCCGGCAAGGCCCTCACCAAGGACGCCAGCAGGGCCACTACCAGGCCCGCACCAACCAAGTCTCTACCACCGTTCACATGCAGCTGCCAGCCCAACCAGCTGGGCAGGCACCTGCGTGGCAACATGCAGCTCCCAGGCCAACTCATCAAGCGCCTGTGTGGCGGCATGTAGATCTTCGTGGAGGCTCCACCACCGCACCACCTCAGCTGCCTGCCTGCCTACGTGGCGCCTCATGCGTCGCTAGCCAGGGCGCGTGTCGAAGCAAGGAGGAGCAGCGACGGACGGGACGGGCCTCGCCCCCGTCCCCGATAAAGCAAGGGGACACCTAAGCTACACATTAAATGCGTCTTGTCCTGTAATACGAGTGATGAGCTCATAGCACTGTGCGCCTTTCCACCTCCTGTGTGCCACTGTGGCAGCCCCTTTCGACTATAAAAGGAGGCCCATGGCATACTGGAGAAGGATTCGGCTCTTTCGAACCACACACTCACCACAGCTAGTTCGAGAGCTCAAGAACTCTCTGAAATACACCCACCAAAGCAGGACTAGGGTTTTACGCATCCTCGCGGCCCGAACCTGGGTAAACGATCCTTGTGCTGGTTACTAATCCTGCTCTTCTCGCAACCCTGCCCCCCGGCAACCGTAGTAGGGATTCTTGTGACCCCGTAGGTGTCGTTTCCCCGACAACCATACTGTTAAAGGGGGTTGAGGTAAAACTAAGGAAAAGTTTCCAAGTGATGCCCATCTCAAAATCCTATGCTCCCTGGATCATGAGATTCATCAGATCAAGGTCTTCAATCAACTACAAGGCTGATTTTCGAAATCATCTCAGCTATTTGCCCCCAATTGAAGTCCTCAAAAGGACTATTTCCTCAGCTGATGAGAAGGGCAAGGCTGTTGTTATAGATGAAGGCACTCATCCATTGGATGGACAATTTCGCAAAGCTGCTACTTATTCCACCAATGATGACTCTGCCACACAAGACTCTACTGCAAAAGCTTTAAAGCAAATTCCTCAATCCACTGCCTCACGAGTGATGACTGATCGTGATCTTCTACTCAGTCTTCATCAGAAGGTCGATCGCAATCACAAGTGGGTCAAGCGTTAGTTTGGTTCAATTCTTCATAACATGACGACCACGCAAAATACTGTGAAGAAGAACCATTACTACCTCCATGAAGTTTTTTATCGCACTTGGGATGTATTGTCTCACCTCTACGGTGATGAAGATCTCAAGCAGATGGGCTTCAAACAGGATTTTGACTGGTCTCAGCCGCCTTCGAAGAAATTCAAGAAGGTCAAAGTTCATCACTTAGTCGCCAGTTCATATTCTTCATCGCGCGAGATGGATGAAGCCGAAGATTTGAATGATACTTCAACAGGCCCTACTCCAACGGACGACCCCAACAACGTTGGCGCTCCTCCATCGACATCTTGATGATATTCTTCAGGGGCGTTAGTCCTCATTTTTAGTCCCTTTTGGTCATTCGATGACAAAGGGGGAGAAATTTGAGTTAGTCTTCAAGAAGGACTCTTATATGGGCGTTCTTTTGTTAAGTTACAACTCTCACTCTTCTGAAGTGTTTGTTGGATCAAGTTGTAAACTTAAGTCCTATGGTGGTCTCGTACTTTTGCTCTGTTTTTCTGCATGCTATTTCCTCAAGTATGTTAATGCACGCATGATGAATTACATTAGTCACCATATTTCATCATGCATTTCAAATTCTTCATATCATATGTTAAATGCGTGTATGAATTACAAGATATAGGGGGACATCTCCATTATTCTACTCTACAATGTGCATTTGCTATTCAAAGTAAATTCCTCACATAAGCACATATTCAGGGGGAGTTCTTCTATATATTGCAATCAGATTCCTCAATATCAGTATTTACACTTCATATGTTTATCCCCGTCGAAAACTTAACCTATATTGTCATCAATCACCAAAAAGGGGGAGACTGTAAGTGCATCTAGCACCCTTAGTGATTTTTGTGTATTGAAGACTTATAGGTTAAGGGACTAATGTGTTTGTGAGTGTACACAGGTCTATAGGTCTATGAGGAGTTTGATATTTGCGATGAGAGTTGACCCCTAAAATGAATGTCTTCAGCTGAAGACTTTGGTTTTCTTGAAGACTTTGAAAGTGAAGAAGTTGGTGTGACCGTGAAGACTTGATATTCATGCGAGGATTATGAAGCATGAAGACTTTTGTTTTCGTAGTTTCATTTTCTCTTTCTTGAGTCATAGGAAACACCGTACTGTTAAAGGGGGTCAAGATAAAACTAAGGGAAAGTTTCCAAGTGATGCTCATCTCAAAATCCTACACCTACCCAATTCTTTCGAGTGAAGCCATTGGAAATCTCATACAGTTCAGTCAATTTCTTCAGTGACAGAGACGAAGATCTTCTGTTCTATGAGGAATTTGTTCTGACTGAGGAGTTAGGAATTCGCCAGTGCGGATTGCCTACAAGTGAGGAACATGATAGCCCTGAGGAATTTGATACTCAGATTTCCGACCATTGTTGTGCTACGCGCCAGCTGTCCCAAAATATCTTCCCACCTAACGGTCATATCATTGAATGACATTTATGTTTTATCATGTCGGGCTGCTCCCTAGGCTACAAATAGCCGCCCTCTACAACCACTAGTTGGTTGGCTGCTCCGAGAGAAACTGACACTTGTCATTGAGAGCATCCCATCCTCCGAGGACTTTGAGCGATAATCATCAAGTGAGGAAAACCCAAACCCAAACACCTACAAACCCAAAGTGATTGAGCATCACTGAAGAGATTTTTCCTGTGTGGAACCGACGCTTGTTACCTTTGAGGACTGTGCATCCTCCAGATGGTTAGGCGTCATGGTCTAGAGCATCCAAGAGGAAATTGTGGATCGCCGAGTGACCGAGTGTTGAAGGTTTGGAAGTCACCTGAGGACTTACCATGAGTGATTGGGCGAGGTCTGTGTGATCTTATATCAAGGAGAATACGGTGAGGACTGTGTATCTGGGACTGTGTGTCCTTAGGTTTAAATACCTAGTCGCTCCAACCAGACGTACGACTGTCACAACAGTTGGAACTGGTCTACCAAATCATCGTCTTCACCCAGCTACTGGTTCTATTTCCTCAACCCTTTCATTTCCTCATTCTTGTGTTGAAGTACTTGATCGTTACTGTTTGAAGACTTTGACTGAAGACTTTCTCAATTTCCTCAATCCTATTTCTTTAGTCAGTTTGTCTTCAGCCTGCTTATCCTGTGTTCACGCTACTTGTACTCTGTGCTTGTTTTCATTTCATCATGATGACTGTGCTACTGCTCTGTTATGCTTGCATCTGAGTACTTATTCCGCTACTAAGTAGTTCGTTGCTTAGGAATTTTCTCACCCTGAAATTCCTCAGTGACGAATTTGTACAAATCGCCTATTCACCCCCCTCTAGTCGATATAATGCACTTGCACATAGGTTCTATAAAGTATGCCATGCTGTGTACCAAACCTATTGAGTGCCTTACCATGAGTTTGGCAAGGGGGTACAATAGTGATCCAGGAGTAGATCACTGGACATTGGTCAAAATTATCCTTACAGGACTAAGGAAATATTTCTCGGTTATGGAGGTGATAAAGAGTTCGTCGTAAAGAATTACGTCGATGCAAGCTTTGACACTGACTCGGATGACTATGAATCTCAATCTGGATACGTATTGAAAGTGGGAGCAATTAGCTAGAGTAGCTCCATGCAGAGCATTGTAGACAATTTTTTTGCAAAATACATACTGATCTGGATGTGACAGATCCGTTGACTAAACTTCTCTCACAAGCAAAACATGATCACACCTTAGTACTCTTTGGGTGTTAATCACATGGCGATGTGAACTAGATTATTGACTCTAGTAAACTCTTTGGGTATTGATCACATGACGATGTGAACTATGGGTGTTAATCACATGGCGATGTGAACTAGACTATTGACTCTAGTGCAAGTGGGATACTGATGGAAATATGCCCTAGAGGCAATAATAAAATGGTTATTATTATATTTACAAAATCATGATAAAGGTTTATTACTCATGCTAGAATTGTATTGATTGGAAACTTAAATACATGTGTCAATACATAAACAAATATCGTGCCCCTAGTGAGCCTCTACTAGACTAGCTCATTGATCAAAGATGGTTATGGTTTTCTAACCATAGACATGTGTTGTCATTTGATAACGGGATCATATCATTAGGAGAATGATGTGATGGACTAGACCCACCCTTTAGCTTAGCATATTGATCGTTCAGTTTTATTGCTATAGCTTTCTTCATGTCAAATACATATTCCTTCGACTATGAGATTATGCAACTCCCGGATACCGGAGGAATACCTTGTGTGCTATTAAACGTCACAACGCAACTGGGTGATCATAAAGATGCTCTACAGGTATCTCCGAAGGTGTTTGTTGAGTTGGCATAGATCGAGATTAGGATTTGTCATTTTGAGTATCGGAGAGGTATCTCTGGGCCCTCTCGGTAATACACACATAAGCTTGAAAGCAAACGACTAAGGAGTTAGTCACGAGGTGATGTATTACATAACGAGTAAATAGACTTGCCGGTAACGAGATTGAACTAGGTATAGATATACCGATGATCGAATCTCGGGCAAGTAACATACCGATGGACAAAGAGAATTACGTATGTTGTCATAACGGTTCGACCGATAAAGATCTTCGTAGAATATGTAGGAGCCAATATGGGCATCCAGGTTCCGCTATTGGTTATTGACCGGAGAGGTGTCTCGGACCCGTAGGGTCCGCACGCTTAACGTTCGTTGACGATATAGTGTTATATGAGTTATGTGATTTGGTGACCGAATGTTTTTGGGGTCCCGGATGAGATCACAGACATGACGAGGATTTTCAAAATGGTAGAGAGGTAAAGATTGATATATAGTTCGATGCTTTTCTGACACCGGAAGTGTTTCGGGGGTTACCGTGTACTTATCGGGTCACCGGAAGGGGTTTCGGGCACCCCCGGCAAAAGATATGGGCCTTATGGGCCAAGAGAGGGAATGCACCAGCCACAATGGTTTGGTGCACCCCCCCCCCATCGGAGGCCGGCCTAGGAGGAGAAGGAAAGGGGGGAGGGAAAGGAAAGTGTGGATTAGGATTGCCACTTCCTTCCCTCTCTCCCCTCTTTCCTTCCCCTCGATTATATATGGCCGGGGGCGCGGCTTGGGAGGGATTGCAAGTAGGATTCCTCTTACTTGGGCGCCTCCTATGGAAGCTCCTCCCTCCCTCCCACCTATGTGGGAGGGGGCACCTAGCACACACCAGATCAATTGTTAGCCGTGTGCGGCGCCACCCTCCACCGTTTACACCCCCGGTCATATTTTTGTAGTGCTTAGGCAAAGACCTGCGGAGATCACTTCACCATCACCGTCACCACGCTGTCGTGCTGATGGAACTCATCTACTACCTCAACATCTTGTGGGATCAACAAGGCGAGGAATGCCACTGAGTTGAACGTGTGCTGAACGCGGAGGTGACGTGTGTTCGGTACTAGATCGGTTGGATCGCGAAGAAGTTTGACTACATCAACCGCGTTGTGAAAACACTTCTGCTTACGATATATGAGGGTACGTAGACACACTCCCCCCTCTCGTTGCTGTGCATCTCCTTGATAGATCTTGCATGTGCGTAGAATTTTTTTGTTTTCCATGCAATGTTTCCCATCAGAACTGACACACGATGTGCTTTTAACACGCATAAGTCCTGACCAACCTGACTGACCCCCTAGAGGGTAGGACAGGCCAACACAAGAAGACTTCCGCACCCAAACGACACCACGCCATCACGGCAAATACCCTGTCGACTACCTAGACCATAATGACATTCGTCGGTCCATTTATGGATCAAGAGGATGCGCGCCTTCCGGGCCTGATGGCTACGATGCCTAGTTAGACATCAATGACCATGCCCGAGATCAAGCCTACACACAGCTCTCCCCCGACCTCCGACGTGACACAACTCCCGAGGTCCATCCCACCCGATCTGTTTTACTGATAGGGTTATGGAACACCAGTTCCCAGAAGGGTTTGAGCCCATCAATATGGAATCATATGATGGCACAACAGACCCAACCGTATGGATCAAAGACTTTCTTCTTCATATAAAAATGGCTAACGGAGATGACCTCCATGCCATGAAATACTTGCCCCTCAAATTAAAGGGGCCGGTGAGGCATTGGCTCAATAGCCTGCCTCCTCATTCTATCAGCAGTTGGGAAGCCCTCGAGGATGCCTTCTGGGTAAATTTCCAAGGGACTTACGTCTGACCTCTGGACGCTGATGACCTCAGCCATGTCACTCAGCAGCCCGACGAATCAGCTCGAAAATTTTGGAACCCGTTCCTCACTAAAAAGAACAAGATCTTAGTGAAGGAAATATGCTCTAGAGGCAGTAATAAAGATGTTATTTATATTTCCTTATATCATGATAAATGTTTATTATTCATGCTAGAATTGTATTAACTGGAAACTTGATACAAGTGTGAATACATAGACAAAACAAAGTGTCCCTAGTATGCCTCTACCAGACTAGCTCGTTAATCAAAGATGGTTAAGTTTCCTGAGCATAGACATGTGTTGTCATTTGATGAACGGGATCACATCATTAGGAGAATGATGTGATGGACAAGACCCACCCGTTAGCTTAGCATAATGATCGTTAAGCCTTATTGCTATTGCTTTCTTCATGACTTATACATATTCCTTTGACTATGAGATTATGCAACTCCCGAATACCGGAGGAACACCTTGTGTGCTATCAAACATCACAACGTAACTGGGTGATTATAAAGATGCTCTACAGGTGTCTCCGAAGGTGTTTGTTTGGTTGGAATATATCGAGATTAGGATTTGTCAGTCCAAGTATGGGAGATGTATCTTTGGGCCCTCTCGGTAATGCACATCACAATAAGCCTTGCAAGTGTTCGCACACGAACACGTCACCGTGTACCTCGGACGCCGAGGGTGATGCACCGCAGCTCGCGCCGAAGGAGACCCGTCCGGAAGCGCGGTACGCAAGCAATCCGGCGGGCGCTTTTGAGCACCCGAAACCCCACGCGCCCGGGAGGGACCCCGTCTGGATGCGCGGCGGCTATGGGCTGCCCTAGGTCGGTTCGCCCGCCCCTAGAGCCTCGAGGATCGCTGCCCTTCAACACGAAGAACGAACGAAGAACGAGAGAGAAAGAACAAGGGAGGGATGTAAAACTAGGGTAAAAAGTAGATTGATTGTTCGATTGTGTGTTGTTATTCAATCGGCCGTCACCCCTTGGGTATATAAGAGGCGGCTGGACTTCCCGTGCAAGGAAAAGGCTTGGATTCACGTCCAAAACCCTAGTCAAATTCGGATCGATTTTGTCCGAACTTTCCAAAACTGCTCGGTTTAAACTGGCTGCACCTTGCGGGTCTTTTTTGTGGTGGTAAACGATCTCGGATGGAAACGAGCCCAAAAGCAATCTTGACCGTTTCGACGAGACGGACAACTTTTATGTTGAACATTTTCCCATTCGAGGCCATCTTCTGGGGCAAAACACTCATGCATTATGTCAGACACTTGCCCAGACATGTCTGGTCTCCCGCGTCATATTTCGCCTCTTGACAGGGCTGCATTCAGATAGCTCTAACTTTTGCATACGAACTCGGATTGAGATGATTTTTATATAAAAATCGACCGATTTGACGAGACGAAGATAACTCATGTAGAGCATTCCTTCATACGAGGTTGTCCTGGAGGCTTAATTGACCAAAAAGCACTCAGAACACCTAAACATGACAATCTGAGTGTAGTTTTGGTCTTTGATATGATGCCGAATAATTATGGTCCAAACATTAAAGTTGTTCCATTCGGTGATGTGAAACTTTTCATGCTGAAAACACTTTCACTCTGTATCTTGCCAAAATCAGGCGTCAACACATGCCCCCCTGTTTTTCGGCAAAGCTAGCGCGCCGAAAAATAACTTGCAAAACGTTTGTCTAAGGACGATGTCAACACTCCATCGGCCATTTATATGCGCTTAGGGCGATAATCTCTATATCGGCCATGTTTATGCTTAGGGCGATAACTTTATATCGTCCATGTTTATGCTTAGGGCGATAACTTTATATCGGCCATTGATTTTAACTTCTGGTTCACATCATACCTTGTAACCGATTACCACCAATCGGTTTTAAAGAGATGGGAATGAACCCGTTCCTTGTAGCACTAAGGAAATCAAACTCCGAGAGGTCATGCCCTGTTAAGCAAGTAACATCGGGATGATTCCAATCCACCGATGCATCGGCCAAAGCAACACAAGCCGAATTATCCGCGTGAATGATTTCTACCTCATCATCGATCCATTGTATTAAAAATTGATGCATGGTAGATGGCACACATTGGTTAGCATGAACCCAATCATGACCTAATATAACATTATAGTTACCTTGCACCTCGGCGATGAAGAATGTGGTGGCCAAAGTTTTGCTTCCCACGGTGAGTTCCATGCACATCACACCTTTGGCCTCTGTCTTTTCTTTACCCTCGAATCCATTAAGTACCATATTGGTCTTCATCAATGCATCATCATCTAACCCCAACTTTTTGAAGATCGAGTAGGGCATAAGATTTATCACAACACCACCATCAACGAGCATCCTAGCAACCGCGATCCGTTAATATGACCTTTGAGGTACAATGGCTTCAAGTGTTTCACGGTTCTCTTGGCTTCTAAAATAGCATTCTTAGGACCAAAATTCAGCTGGGCTACCTCCCTTCTTCACCTATAGCACTAAACTTCGGCAGGTAAGTAATATACCATATTAATATCCATACCTTCCCGAACCGGCGATATTCATAATCCACCATCTCATCTTCGTCTCCCAATGTGAATATTGGGCTCAAAGATTCCTCAATTGAAGGGATGTTTGGTGGTGTGGACGATGTAATAGGGGTTGCATCATCCTCTTTTGGTGGTGAATCTGTTGTTGTAGCTAATGTAGAAGCATCTGCGTTTTCTTTTTCTTTAGGATCCACACTTGTTTTGTGAGTGCCATGGGCCGAATTTCACTTAACAATTCGTCCCTTTGCCTCTCCTCGTTGTGCTCTACCTTCTCGTGGTTCCTCATGCGTTGTAATCTCCTTTTCATGGTCTTGGTTAAACCGGAGGACACCACTTAGGTTGAGTATATTTGGGATCCTTGGTTTGGCCTTGCTTGTGCTCGCCTCATGATCACTAAGCATGGAACCCTGCTGAAAAATAACAATATCACCATTAGAAGTAGCAGATTACCAACAACGGCTTTTTGATCTCCTTTTGCTTGTCGATTCTGAAATTTCCGCACTAGATGACTTAAGACGCCACACTTTTTATTGGCCTTACTTGGAGAAATTTTTGTTGGCGATTAGCACCATATCTCAAACGGCCTTGTGTGGGATAATAAAGCCTCTCACGAGAAGGCCTTCTAGGTGCAGCCCACCCCATATGGAAAGCATAAGGAGCCATTGGGGGCTGCCCCCATCCTCCACCGAAGCCTCTCATGTAATATGGCGCATAGGAGGTTGTGACATCCATGGTGTCGATGCCCTGACCCATATAGCCTTGCATATCGTTGAAACTCTTGCTCGGAGGCAATCTCGAACGCTTTGAATGTGATGGCGATTAGAGCTAGAACCGGCGCTTGACTTGCATATTTAGATAGCAACATATCAAAAGTTGGCTTGATTCTTTTGTTCTTAGTTTCATTCTTTTTCCACTTGCCAACTTCTGAATTCTTGGGCTTGATCAATTCAACATGAGCATCCTCTTGTACTTGCGGTTGCCCCGAGTGTGGCATTCTTTATAGTGATCTTCAACACTTCCTTGCCATCTGGTTGCTTCTCAAGCACAATCTTTCTTCCCAAGACCTTGTCGCCCTCCTTGCTATTCCTGGGTTCACCAATAACAACAATATCTTTATTAGCAGATTCGGCTATGCTAGGCCGAATCAACATTTTCTTTCCCTCCAAGTCCATGGTGTTTATCGGGAAGGGTTGTTTATCAACTTGCATCTTAGCAAAATTCAATCGTCCGTCATTAATGGCCGATTGTATAGTGATTACATCTTGTTCGTCGATGAGGGGAGGAAAATTGACGTTTCCAACCGGAGTGATGTTGCCTTGACGGTCCTTCTTGAAACTTGAAAGAAACGCTTCCAAATCCTCCTCCTCGCGCTTCTTCTTGAGCGCCTCAAAAGCCTCTTCACGCTGCTTCTTGTGCGCTTCGTAGGCTTGGCGATGTTCATCCGATAGCTCATCAAGACCGGGCTTAATGATGTTATCGGTGTCAACTTCTGAGCGCTTGGGGAGATTAGACATGGTTGATGATGATTCTTGATCTTTCTTCCCCAGCGGAGTCGCCAAAAAGTGTGTTCGCACACGAACACGTCACCGTGTACCTCCGACGCCGAGGGTGATGCACCGCAGCTCGCGCCGAAGGAGACCCGTCCGGAAGCGCGGTACGCAAGCAATCCGGCGGGCGCTTTTGAGCACCCGAAACCCCACGCGCCCGGGAGGGACCCCGTATGGACGCGCGGCGGCTATGGGCTGCCCTAGGTCGGTTCGCCCACCCCTAGAGCCTCGGGGATCGCTGCCCTTCAACACGAAGAACGAACGAAGAACGAGAGAGAAAGAACAAGGGAGGGATGTAAAACTAGGGTAAAAAGTAGATTGATTGTTCGATTGTGTGGTGTTATTCAATCGGCCGTCACCCCTTGGGTATATAAGAGGCGGCTGGACTTCCCGTTCAAGGAAAAGGCTTGGATTCACGTCCAAAACCCTAGTCAAATTCGGATCGATTTTGTCCGAACTTTCCAAAACTGCTCGGTTTAAACTGGCTGCACCTTGCGGGTCTTTTTTGTGGTGGTAAACGATCTCGGATGGAAACGAGCCCAAAAGCAATCTTGACCGTTTCGACGAGACGAACAACTTTTATGTTGAACGTTTTCCCATTCGAGGCCATCTTCTGGGGCAAAACACTCACGCATTACGTCAGACACTTGCCAAGACATGTCTGGTCTCCCGCGTCATATTTCGCCTCTTGACAGGGCTGCATTCAGATAGCTCTAACTTTTGCATACGAACTCGGATTGAGATGATTTTTATATAAAAATCGACCGATTTGACGAGACGAAGACAATTCATGTAGAGCATTCCTTCATCTGAGGTTGTCCTGGAGGTTTAATTGACCAAAAAGCACTCAGAACACTAAACATGACAATCTGAGTGTAGTTTTGGTCTTTGATATGATGCCGAATAATTATGGTCCAAACATTAAAGTTGTTCCATTCGGTGATGTGAAACTTTTCATGCTGAAAACCCTTTCACTCTGTATCTTGCCAAAATCAGGCGTCAACAGCAAGCAATGTGACTAATGAGTTAGTTGAGGGATGATGCGTCACGGAACGAGTAAAGAGACTTGCCGGCAACGAGATTGAACTAGGTATGAAGATACCGACGATCGAATCTCGGGCAAGTAACATACCGATGACAAAGGAAATGACGTATGTTTTCATTGCGGTTTGACTGACAAAAGATCTTCGTAGAATACGTAGGAACCAATATGAGCAACCAGGTTCTGCTATTGGCTATTGATCGGAGATGTGTCTCGATCATGTCTACATAGTTCTCGAACTCGCAGGGTCCACACGCTTAACGTTCGATGATGATTTGTATTATGAGTTATGTGTTTTGGTGACCGAAGATTGTTCGGAGTTCCGGATGAGATCACAGACATGACGAGGAATCTCGAAATGGTCGAGAGGTAAAGATTGATATATTGGACGATAGTATTCGCACACCGGAATGGTTTCAGAGTGTTTCGGATATTTATCGGAGTACCGAGGGGTTACCGGAACCCCCCGGGGAAAGTAGTGGGCCTCTATGGGCCATAGGGGAGAGAGAGGGCAGCCCACAAGGGGTGGCGTGCCCCCCCATGGGCAGTCCAAATTGGACAAGGGGAGGGGGCGCGGCCCCCCTTTCCTTCTCCCTCTCCCTCTCCTTCCCCCTTTCCCCCTCTGAAAGAAAGAAAGGGGGCCGACTAGGACTAGGAGTTCAAGTCGGTTCCCCCCCCCCCCACTTAGCGCGCCCCTAGGGCCAGCCTCCTCCCTCTCCTCCTTTATATACGGGGGCAGGGGGCACCCCAAAGCACATCAATTGTTCTCTTAACCGTGTGTGGTGCCCCCTCCACAGTTTACTCCTCCGGTCATATTGTCGTAGTGCTTAGGCAAAGCCCTACGTGGATCACATCACCATCACCGTCACCACGTCGTCGTGGTGACGAAACTCTCCCTCGACACTTTTCTAAAAGAGTTCGAGGGACTCATCGAGCTGAACGTCTGCAGAACTCGGAGGTGCCGTACGTTCAGTGCTTGATCGGTTGGATCGCGAAGACATTCGACTACATCAACCGCGTTAAGCTAACTCTTCCGCTTTCGGTCTATGAGGGTACGTGGACACACTCTCCCCCTCTCGTTGATATGCATCTCCTAGATAGATCTTGCGTGAGTTTTTTGAAATTGCATGCTACATTCCCCAACAATGGCATCTGAGCCAGGCCTATGCGTAGATGATATGCACGAGTAGAACAAAAAGAGTTGTGAGCGATCATAGCCATACTGCTTACAACCAACGTCTTCGGTGATATTGTTGGATGAAGCGGCCACCTTACATGACCACGTTCATGAGACCGGTTCCACCGACAGACATGCAACTTGTTTTGCATAAAGGTGGCTAGCGGTGTCTGTTTCTCCAACTTTAGTTGAATCGAATTTGACGACGTCCGGTCCTTGTTGAAGGTTAAAACAACAAACTTGACAAAACTTAATTGTGGTTTTGATGCGTAGGTAAGAACGGTTCTTACTAGAAGCCCGTAGCAGCCATGTAAAAATTGCAACAACAAAGTAGAGGACGTCTAACTTGTTTTTGCAGGGCATGTTGTGATGTGATATGGTCAAGACATGATGTGATATACGTTACTGTATGAGATGATCATGTTTTATAAAAGTTATCAGCAACTGGCAGGAGCCTTATGGTTGTCGCGTTATTGTATGTAATGTAATCGCCATGTAATTGTTTTACTTTATCACTATGCATTAGCGATAGTTGTAGAAGCAATAGTTGGCGAGACGACAACGACGCTGCGATGGAGATCAAGGTGTCAAGCCGGTGACGATGGAGATTGTCGTGGAATTAACACGTCAGATGTCCTCATGAAAGGACTTAGTCGTGGAGCCATCGCAACGGGTTAGCTTGAAGGGGTTAAACCGGACAAGGGTCACGGGAGTTTATACTAGTTCGGCCCCTTCGATGAAGGTAAAAGCCTACGTCTAGTTGTGATGGGATTGATTGGGTTTCGATGACCAGGGAGCGAAATACACTTGCCTGAGTCTCGAGTTGTTGTTTGTTGTCCCTGAACCGCCGCCGGGTCGTCCCTTTATATATACAGAGTTGGCCTTGGCGGTCTCTGAGCCCCGAGGCCGACTTATACAAAGTGTCCGCTCGGTCTCTCCTTTCCTAACTTATATTACAAGTTTACATAGTCATGGCGGTTTACCACTATGGGCCCTAATCCGCCTTTGGGCTGCAGGCTTCTAAGCTTCGTTAGTAAAACACCATCTTCTGGATCTTCATGGGCTTCAGCATAGTCGAGGGTGAACCGGGCCCTCCTGGCCGGTTTACACTCAGTAGCTATATCCTCAACATTAGGCCCCAGATTGATTTGAATTTGTTCATGTCAATCTTCAATAATTCAAAGATATCTTGTAGGCATCCTCTTGTATTTTCGTAAACCGCCATATTGTCTTCTCCTGTAAATTTTGTAAACCGCCGTGACGTCATCTTCTGAACACAACAACGGTCCATCATGACATCATCTCTATATAAAAAGATTAAAAAGATTCCCTTCACTTAATGGCTATCCCGAAAATCGAGGCAACAGGCGCACCCACTCTGCCGCTTCAGGCTCCTTGATTCTCGCGCCTGCCATTTATTCTTTCCTCTATAAATAAGGCCCGAGGGCCCTTCTCTCTCTTCCCCTTCTGTGCCTTCTTCTTCCTCGCGACGCCCAAGCTCTGAAGCTCCGCCGCCGTCCGCGACCCTTGAGAACTGCATCGACAAAGGCCGCTGCATCAACCTGAAACAGATCAGAAACTCGTCGCACCCTCATGATAAATCTGCAGTGGTAAGTTTCCTCTTTCCTTCATCTTTAGATCTGTATTTAGGGTTCGCGAGCTCATCTGTACAGTTCTTCATTCTTCCTCTTCGTCCTTCCTTCTGCCGCGGTAGTTTTGATCCAATAGTAGTGTAGATCTCATGCGGTAGTTATTCCGCATCCGTTTTTAATGCTAGCAGATCTTCCTTTTCTTCTGTAGAATATACGACCTTCCCTATTCTGCTTAATGCCTTTAGAGATCACAGAAAAAATTGCTTTACAGATGTGCGGTTGATCCAAATAAATTTGAGCATTGTGTGAAACCTGTTTTACATCAACACTTAGTAGAAATTTTGAATCTTGGCCCTTCGCCTATGGGCGGTTTAACCTTTGATGCCAATCCGCCATATATCATTAGCCCTCTCTTAAACCGCCAACTGAACCTTGCATAGTATTTTTCTCCGGTTTAACACTGAATTGTACACCTTAAACCGTAAATTGTAAAACCGGCACTTGTTTTTCCTTTCAATTCCCCCTTCCGAATGGCGAAACAATTATTTGCTTGCAGTTGGGTTCCGTCCGGATCACGGAAACACAAATCAGCGGTTATGTCACCACTGGTGTTTTAGCCTCAAAAGGGTTCTCCTTTGGCGAGTTCCGAATCGGAATGTCCACCGAACCTCAAGAAGGAGAGGTGATTGTTTTTATGCAACACTTAGACTCGGGATTCAGTCCGCCCGGATCAAAAAAATTTCGGGATGTCCTCGCAAGCTTCCAACTCCATCCGCAAGATATTGGTCCGAACTCTGTGTCCAATATATGCAACTTTCAAGTATTCTGCGAAGTCTATCTTCAAGAAGAGCCAACCGTGGAGCTATTTCAGGACTTCTTTCATTTGAACCACCGTACGGAATTCTTAGATGGTCCCAACACAGAGCTTGGCGGCGTTTCAATTCAGAAAAGGAAAGAAGTTGACTTCCCTCATGCAAAACATCATAGCCATCCTAAAGATTGGAATCAGACCTGGTTTTACTGCCGGAACACTGCCCCTGATGGAGAAAATCCTTTGCCGGGTTATCGCCCTCACCAGCTTAGCAACGGCCACCCATTACCTTTACGCTTGACCGCCGTGAAGCGGAAGAATTTTGCACCTCAACTTGCCAAGCTCCGGCTCGATGGCCAACGGTTTAAGCGGCATTGATCTTGTCTGCTGCTTTGGGTTTCTTGGGGCATTTTACCTTTAAGCCGCCGCCCGGATTGATGCATGAATATCTTTGGTGATGTCAAAGACCCTCAACGATATCATGAAATAGTAATAACCGATCTTGAAGTTACTGAATCGGTGAACAAAATGCTTGACGAACCGATCTCTGCATGTAGCCAAACCGGGTTGGCTCCGTTTTGCGTCTCCAATAAACCGCCAGCGGTAAAGTTCATCTAAATACTTTACTGATTTGCTTCCGTATTGACTATGTACTAACCTTTCCTTGTCTTAATTTCAGGCTAACAACTCCTTTTGGAAATGGACTAAACCGGCCCGGGCTCCTCGTGCAAAAACCAAGGCCACCAAGAAAGCTGGCAAGAAGAAAACCACCGAGTCTTCTGATCCGCCAGAAGATGAAGAATCAGACGCTGAGGTAGAACTTGACTCACTTGGTTCCTTTTTCTTTCATCTTATTGACAATTACTATTCCCAGGATGATGCCGAGGCTAGCCATGCAGAACATGTTGAGGTAATCCTTCTTTCTTCCGATTCAGATCTTGTACCGGTTCAAAGAATTCGCCGCACAGTCCAGAAAGCAAAACAATCTCACCCCCTTGCTCATTTGGATCCAAAATTTTCTTTGGAGACACAGCAAGTTGAAGAACGTCGCACAACCCGGCATAGCGGTCAACAAATCACGTCGTCTGGTTTAGCTGATACGCCAACCCAGAAACATCGTCCAGAGGTGACTTGTTCTCCTGAAAAACGTTATCCTTTGAAAGGTTTCTTCCGATGCCCTCTCAATCCGTCTGACCCGAATTACCAGGCTTCTTCCAACTCGTCCGGCGGTTCATCAACCACTCAGTTGCCTCCTCTCAAAGTCGTCGCTGGGTAAGTATATTACTCCTTAATTTGTTTCTTTTATTTGTCGGTTTACCATATTCTAACCTTTGATGTTGTAGTTCCAAGGCTCGATTAAGTAAGAAAGCCAAGACCAGCGACCCTAATGTTGATGTTGATCCAGAGAAGACTCCAGAGCATCATGGCGAAGACCCTGAAGTTGCTATAGATAGCTCTACTGGGAAAAACCAAGATGTTGATGCTAACCCGCCAGAGGTTGAACCGAATGTAGAGGTTGATACTTCACATCCTCCTGCTCCTCCAAGTCCAACAGTGGAACAATGGGCTCAAGCTGCTGATCCGCCAAGCCCGCTAACAAACCGCCAAGCCCTCGCTACCAAGGCGCCAAGCCACATTAAGAATGTCAATTCATCCGGTCCGGCCAAACATGATGGCGTTGTTATTATCGGTATCGCATATACCACCCTGGTGATCCGGTTGCTCTATCAAAGCACACCGCCAAGGATGAATTTGCTGCTATGAGCAAGGGAAGGAGAAAACTGATTTGTCGACTTATGTCGATCTTTACGCTCAAGACCTTCACTCCGCTTCTTGAACCGGCTTTACACAAGCCGTGATTATGAAGCCGGTTTAGTCATCGATGAAGGGCGCTATGAGGTAAACAGTTTTGCTCTTTGCTCTGTACCTTCATTGCATTGTAGCCCCAAGGGCGGTTTGTCTTTAGAAAGTCAAACCGGGACTTTGTATATTCCATCTTGTATTTTATGAAATTTCCTTGTGTATTTCTGATCAAACACACATTAGCCCCCAAGTGCCATGATTAAAACTTGTATTAATCCTTGGGACTTCAATAATCAGCATAAAAATGATCCGCATTAGCCCCCAAGTGCCATGATTAAAACTTGTATTAATCCTTGGGACTTCAATAATCAGCATAAAAATGATCCGCATTAGCCCCCAAGTGCCAAGTGTATAACTGGTTAGATGCTTGGGACTTTAAAAAAGATATTAACATGCTCTCTTACTGTTGCAGAGTGAGATAAGCCAACAAGTCTCACAAATTGCTGACCTTTAAGAAAATCTGAAATCCCAACAAGCAGAAACCACCAAGGCCAAGGATGAGTTGAAAACCGCCTTAACCACCATGGAGCAGCTCAAGGAATGGTTCAAGTTTGAGCAGGCCAACTGGGATACTAAAAAGGCTGGATTGCTGAAGCGGGCGGAAGACGCTGAATCAACTCTTAAACTGGTGACGGAAGAGCTTACTGGATTAAAGTGCCAAGTCAATGCCATGACCTCTGCAATATTTGGTAAGCACTGTTTACCAAGGTTTTATGAATATTCCGCTTTGAAATTTTCTCCGGTTTAACATGAACTTATTAAACCTCTATAGGTAGGCGCATTGCTCATCTGGATTCTGATATGCGGAAGAAACTCAAGGCCGCGTATACGCTGATTGAACAGCTGTATACCGGCGTCCAACGGGTTATCTGTGCCACTTCTTATGACAATGCGGCTCCAACACTGATCAAGGACACGCTGGACCGGCTATCTATGACGCCAGCACAGATAGAAGAGTTGAAGCGATCCGCTGCCCGGGCTGGCGCTTTACTAGCACTGACTCGAGCCAAGGCATGGATAGCTGATCTTGATCCGGCTGATATAGCCAAGGGCTTCCCCAGTGCACAAGAAAACAACGAAGTATTTGACAACGACGCCCTCAAACGGGTAACAAGGGAGATGCGTCCTCTGGCGAGTCAGTTGGCAGAAGAGGCTAACCTGACGGTTCACCGATCCTTCTACGATGCAAACAACAAACGGGTTGAAGTTGTTATTCCTGAAGTGCAGAACCTTGTTCCACCAATCCGTAAGTACACTTACGCCCCTGACGTTGATCCGGCCGAGCTTATAAGTGAAGAGGCTGTCTTTCAGGCTTTAACCCGGATTGATTGGACCACCAATGACTTCCGGCCATTGGATGGGGAGGAGGAGGCTGAAACGACGCCAGATGACCCATCTACTTCACATCAACCCGACGATGAAGCTTAATCCGTCAAGTCGGTTGATACGTCAGAAACTGTCCGTTGTGAAACAATTCCATATTTTGGGCCTCTGAATGCCTTGTAATAGGGTAGCAAAAACTATTTTGATCTGCTGCCATCGTGCAGGAGGAGATACTTTACGTGATCCGCCATGTCAATGCCAATTTTGGTTCAGATATCATAATATGCAACTCCTGTGTGCATAAAAAAGCAGAGGTCTGGCGGTTTATCACGGACGAATCTTAATGCCCAAGAAAGGGGCTGATTGATAATCAAACCGTAAAAATATGAAATGATTCATACCTGTGATGTAATATCCCTGTTTAGTTGGCTGGTTAACTTTGATTGTAATAAGGGTGAAAACCCAAATCTGAAATTCTTTGTATAATCCCATCATGTACTGATGTTGTATATAAAGTCATACCGGGTGATGATGCACACCAGATGATCAAAGCTGGGGACTGGTAGTCAACGCCAGGCCGGGTTAACAAACTCCAGTTTAAGAATAAGGTCTGTCAACGTGTAGTTGCAAACCAAGCCGGTTTAAAGAATACCGGGCTAATAAAATGACTGACCAGGCCAAGAAAATCGGCTTAACATAAAATTCAACAAAACGCAAATAAAACCGTGTAGTCGAGGCTTTTTGAGGGCTGCCAGGCCCAAATTCGAGGCTTTTTGTGGGCTGCCAGGCCGCTGAGTTGAACCATTTAACAAAGCCTTTTAAGATGGACCTCCAACTAACCAATCACCGTTTTAATTTTGACAAGTGCAGGGTCTCAATGAAAGTAACTGTCAAACATTCGGAGGGCCATGCCAGGATGACCTGGATAGGAGTGTCTTACTTGATGAAGGTAGGTTAACCTGGGGTTTTAGGTAAATATACCAGGCTTCCAAGCCGTGGGTCGATACCCAGCTACAAGGGTCCATTCAAACTCCTTGGTATTTGACACAAGAAGCCCCCAAGTAACATGATGAGCTGTGCTCATTGGGTGCCTATGTTTGAGTTGTGCATAGCATCCAGACTCTCTTTGGCCCCTTGGGTGTGAAGCTCCCAAGCTTTATGGCTTGATAGCTGGTTTAACAGGTAGTACTCCACTTTGTCAGCTGAAGCCCCCATGTAACTCAAAGGATATTTGAGAAAAAATAGCAGAGGCCCCGCTTAGAGCAAGGATGCTAATTTATTTATTGATCATAATATATACATTGTCAAAATATGTACATAAGAAGAGCCTATGGCTCAAGTATAACAAGGCCGGAGGAGAGCTATGTTCCATGGCCACCGAGTCTCCTCCTCAGAGTTGCGTGAGTTGTCTCGAACGTCAATGAGGTAGTATGATCCGTTGTGCAGGTTCTTGCTGACCACAAAGGGTCCTTCCCAAGGCGGGGATAACTTGTGCATGTCGGTGCGATCTGGATGAGCGGAGCACCAAGTCACCTTCTTGAAAGGTTCTTGTCCTAACCCGGCGGCTGTGATAACGCCGTAGATCTTGTTGATAAACCGCCGATCGAGCCAGAGCCATATCCCGTTTTTCATCTAACAGGTCCAGTGCCTCTTGGCGAGCTTACTCGTTGTCCGCTTCAACATAATTAGCAACCTGAGGCGAGTCATGACGTATATCACTTGGGAGAACCGCCTCTGCCACGTATACCATAAAGAAAGGCGTGTAACCTGTTTATCGATTGGGGGTGGTGTTGATACTCCACAACACAGAAGGTAATTCTTCCACCCAACAACCCGGCGTCCGCTTCAAGGGAATCATGAGCCGGGGTTTAAGATCCTTTAAAATTTCTTGATTAGCTCGCTCCGCTTGACCGATGGATTGAGGGTGTGCCACAGATGCTAGGTCAAGCCGGATGTGCTCTCTCTGACAGAAATCCTCCATCTCACCTTTGGAAAGGTTGGTACCATTATCCGTGATGATCTGTGTGGAAAGCCAAAGCGGAAGATAATCTTTTGAGAAATTGAACCGCCGTAGCTGCATCACACTTGCTAACGAGCTCGCTTCAACCCACTTGGTGAATTTATCAACCGCCACCAACAGTGGGTCTTCTTGTCCTAGGAGCGTTTAAAGGGTCCCACCATATCAAGCCCCAAGTAGCAAAAGGCCAAGTAATAGGAATCATCCGTAGTTCTGAGCGGAATATGAGCTCTGCGTGAAATTTTTGACAAGCATCACATCGCTTTACGGATCCTCCGCATCGGCATGAGCTGTCAACCAGTAAAACCCATGACGAAAAGCTTTTGCAACGAGGGACTTTGAACCGCATGATGACCACAATCCCTTCATGAATTTCCGTAGGATCTCTTGGCCTTCTTAGGAGAAACACAACGCTGAAATACGCCCAAACACTACGGCGGTGTAACTTCGCCATTGTGAATAACCATTGACTTGGACCGCCGGACTATCTGTCGAGCGAGGACTTTATCATTTGGTAGCTCGCCCCGGCTCATATACGCCAGGTATGGAACCGTCCAATCTGGTATAACGTGTAAAGCGCCACCAACCGAGCCTCCGGATCTAGAACAGCCAAATCCTCTTCAGAGGCACCTTAATGACGGGTTATGCAAGATATCTAAAAGGTGTTAGGAGGTACGGTTTACGCTGAGATCCAAGCCGGCTCAAAGCGCCTGCTGCTTCGTTTTTGCGCCGATCGATATGCTCAACCCGATACCCTTTGAAATGACCGCCATAATATCCACCTCACGCCAGAAGCCGCCATGAGTGGATCCTTAGAATCCCAAGTACCGTAAACTTGTTGAGCCACCGGATCGAATCTCGAAACAACGAACTCGACTTAAGTTCATCTCTTTGGACACACGGAGACCATGGAGTAAAGTCAGACTCAGCTGCGTTGTTAGTACAAGGAAACATCAAGCGGAGGACATAGCAAATTTTATCCCTCGAGGGAAGTAAGGACAACTCCAGCCCCGAGCCTTCCAACTGCTGGATCCATCAAAATGAATGGTCCAAGACGTATTATCCGGTTTATCTTCCGGTGCTTGCAGCTCGGTCCATCATTGATAAAATCCACAAGAGCACGAGACTTGATGGCTGTTCGAGGTACATGCTTTAAACCGTGTGGTCCAAGCTCGATTGCCCACTTTGCAACCCGCCGATTGCTTCCCTGTTTTGAATTATATCGCCCAAAGGAGCAGAACTAACCACCGTGATTGGATGGCCTTGAAAATATTGCTTGAGTTTTCGACCGCCATAAAAACCCGTACACCAACTTCGCCAATGTGGATAGCGTTGTTTTGACTCGATCGGGACTTCGCTGATGTAGTATCTGGTCGTTGAACCGGATATTCCTTCCCAGCTTCTTTACGCTCAACCACAATTGCCACATCGACCGCTCGGGCATTGGCAGCCACGATATAAACAAAGGCTCATGATCAACTGGGGCTGCAAGAACCGGCGGTTCAACCAACTGCCGCTTTAGCTCCTCAAAGGCCGCATTGGCTACATCACTCCAGACGAGATCATCCGTCTTTTTCAACATCTTTTTCAACAATTACCTTCTCTCCCAAACGACTGATAAACCGGCTAAGGGCTGCAATCCGACCTGCGAGACGCTGAACATCATTGATACACTTCGGTTTAGCCAGGGATGTGATTGCCTTAATTTTTTCTGGGTTAGCCTCAATGCCCCTGTTGGAGACTAGAAACCCGAGAAGCTTGCATGCCGGAACACCAAAAACACATTTATCCGGATTAAGCATCATCTTGTAAATCCGAAGATTGTCAAACGTCTCCTTGAGGTCATCGATCAGTGTTTCCTTCTTCCTGGATTTTACCACAATGTCATCCACATAAGCATGAACATTACGCCCAATCTGCGTGTGAAGACAATTTTGCACACAACACTGATAAGTTGCCTGAGCACTCTTGAGCCCAAAGGGCATAGAAACATAGCAGAAGGCTCTAAAAGGAGTGATGAAGGCTGTCTTCTCCTAGTCCTTAACTGCCATCTTGATCTGATGATATCCTGAATAAGCATCCAAAAAACTCAGGCGCTCACAACCCGCCGTCGCATCAATGATCTGATCAATACGCGGGAGAGCAAAGGGATCAGCCGAGCAAGCCTTATTGAAGTCCGTGTAGTCCACACACATACGCCAAGTGCCGTTTTTCTTAAGAACCAGCACCGGATTAGCCAACCATTCAGGATGAAACACTTCGACGATAAAACCAGCAGCCAACAGTCGGGCTACCTCTTCACCAATTGCCTTGCATCTTTCTTCATTAAAGCGACGAAGAAATTGCTTGACGGGTTTAAACTTTGGATCAATATTAAGAGTGTGCTCAGCGAGTTCCCTCGGTACACCTGGCATGTCAGAAGGCTTCCATGCAAAAATGTCCGGTTCTCACGGATGAACTCGATGGCGTGCTTTCCTATTTTGGATCCAGATTGGTGCCGATCTTTGAATCTGCTTGGACGAATCGCCAGTACGATGTCAAAAGCTTAGTCTCGTCACCGGTTTGAAATGCAGGGTTGGGTCATGCTCGATGGTGGGCTTCTTGGAGGGTCATATCTGCCGGATCAACATTCTCCTATAAAACTTTAGCTATTACAGAGCACAAACCGCCTCGGCATAAGCCGCATCACCTTCCTCGCAACCCAACGCGATTTTTCGACTTCCATGAACCGTGATAGTCCTTTATGACCCGGCATCTTGAGCTGCAAATAAATATAACAAGGCCTTGCCATGAATTTTGCATAAGCGGCCGCCCAAACAGCGATGATACGGGCTCTGGATTCTTACTACCTCAAAGGTCAATGTCTCAAACCTAGATTCATGCTCATCACCAAACACAACTTCCAAAGCGATCTTACCTACGGGATACGCCGATTTACCTGGTACCACACCATGAAAAACAGTGTTGGACGGTTTAAGATTCTTATCTGTCAACCCCATGCGACGGAATGTCTCATAATACAGAATATTGATACTGCTTCCTCCATCCATGAGTACTTTGGTGAACTTATAACCTCCCACCTGAGGCACCACCACCAGAGCTAGTTGACCCGGATTGTCAACCCGGGGCGGATGATCCTCCCTACTCCAAACAATAGGCTGTTCCGACCACCGCAGATAACGTGGAACTGCCGGTTCAACAGCATTGACTGCCCTCTTGTGAAGCTTCTGATCACGCTTGCACAGACTAGTGGTGAACACATGATACTACCCACCATTCAACTACTTTGGGTGACTCTGGTAACCCGACTACTGCTAATTCCCTTGATTATTCTGCTGGTAATTACCACCTTGGTTGTTCTGGTTGCCATGATTACTCTGAAACCCAGAGTTTGAACCACCGCCACCATGGAAACCTGGACCTGAACCGCCCGACGGACCATGATCATACCGGAAAAGATCAGAGTTTTTGAACTCCTTCATAATGTTACAATCCTTCCAGAGATGCGTTGAGGGAGCCTCCTTGGTCCCATGCTTCGGACAGGGCTGATTCAACAAATGCTCCAGATTCATCGCCCCGCCGCGCTGGGGCGGTTTACCTTTTCGGCGCTGCACATTAGCGTTAGCCACAAAATCTGAATCCACTTTACGCTTACCATTATTCCCATGGCCTCCTTGGTTGTGCTGTTGTCCCTTTGCACCGCCATTCTTCTTTCCCTTCTCCGGTTTCTCATTATCAGAATCGGGATCCTTGGTATTATCAGAATCGGCATACTTTACCAAGGCTGCCATGAGGGTTCCCATGTCGTTGCAGTGGCACTTGAGCCGTCCCAACTTCATCTTCCGTGACTTAAACCGACAATTGGGCTCCAGTGTGATAATCGCTTGACCAACGTTAATCCGGTCGGACGAGTGTAAAACTTCTAAAACCCAGCGTACCCAATGAGTTGTGGACTCGTTCTCTCCTTGAACACAAGCATCCAGATCCACAATGGACATGGGCTGCTTGCACGTGTCTTTGAAATTGGCTATAAACCGGGCTTTCAACTGATCCCATGACTCGATGGAATTAGCTGGTAGATTTTTCAACCAAGTACGGGCTGTTCCCTCCAACATCATCGTGAAGTACTTTGCACAAGCTGCTTCATCTACATCTAGCATCTCCATTGCCATCTCATAACTCTCGATCCACACCTCAGGTGGCTGATCCGCCGTGTAGTTAGGCACTTTACATGGACCCTTGAAATCTTTGGGCAAACGCACATTATGGAGAGCCGGAATAAGGCAAGACACTCCCCAGGAACTGAAGGCAAGCCCGGTGCCTCGGTCAACTGACGCTGCTGGCTGAACCGGGGCCGGTTGATAACGACCCAAAGCGGCATCCCTTCATGCCCTGCCATGATCCACCACATCTTGAGCATTGCGATGCCGCGCACTGCTAGACACCTCCGGTTCATCCATACGCCTGCTATAACTTGGGCTCGGACGAGGGGTTGAATGAATTCTATCCCGACTATATGAATAAGCCTGCTGCTGCACCACAACGGTTTGGAGAAGATCTTTCGCCCGCCGCGTTTCAACTGCTGCTATTGAATCACCTTCCATCAAAATGGCCGCCAGGCGTGAAGCTGCGGCAATCATGTTATCCAGAGGGCTCGAGAAGTGACCCGGTGGTGTAGACACGTATTGCGGCGGGTTATCTGTTCGTCGGGGTGGCTCCATTATCCGTAGTTGATCCGAAGCTGTCCTAGGCGCCTCCGTCCGGTTTGCAGCTGCCGGATTGCTCGTCCCAGCGCCTGGCGTCTGAAAGAGATTTAACCCTTCGTAAACCGGCGGCAGACGTGACCGGTACTTCCTTCACATTACATCCTCTGATGCGGTCCGATCCAGCATGAGCTGGTAATTTACGTACTGTATCCGCTGTGATTGAGCATTCAAAGGCCCGTTCTTCACCATCCTAGCATCCTCACTGCGGGTCCTCCTTAGCCTGTGCTATTTGGTCCTTCGGTTTATAACGTCGCATTGTGCTGATCCCGCGTCTCCGAGGTGACTGTTGCGGTCAACAAGGTCGCCCAAGCGTCCATCAAACCGGAGAGGACTTGCGCCGGACGGCGCGCGGGACTCTGCTGCGGCTGCTGATCCGGTGTTAAATCGCTGCGGTGGATGAAGACGCAATGTGGGCTGTGTTCGGCCATGTAAGCAACAACCCGACTTGGCGGTTCAAGGAGGTCCGAAATATCGTTGCCATCGGAATATCCTTGAACACACCGCTATGAATCTGGTACAAGGACTCGGTTTAGCGATGGATGACTCGCCGTCGGAGTATCGGCCGTCTCGCCTTCGACACGGTTCAGATCCGATCCCATGGACACATCCTCTAACGACGCTTCACGGCGGGCTTAACCCGGCTGGACTCGCGACGCTGAGCCGTCTCGACGAGGTCGGTGCAGATGTCCGCTCAGGCCCGATTCGCCGATCTTGCCGATGAAGACATGAATTCGCGAAGGGGACCCGTACCAGACTCGATCGAGCCGCCTCGGGCCCCATCCTTCGTCGTCGATGTATAGCTTGCCGCGACGACTTTTGGTCATCCGGCCGATCACGTACCCCTTAAGTCCTTCAGAGCAGCCCTTCAAGAACTCGACACCATCGTGCGATAGCCCCACGGTGGGCGCCAACTCTCGTGGAATTAACACGTCAGATGTCCTCGTGAAAGGACTTATTCGTGGAGCCATCGCAACGGGTTAGCTTGAAGGGGTTAAATCGGACAAGGGACATGGGAGTTTATACTAATTCGGCCCCTTCGATGAAGGTAAAAGCCTACGTCTAGTTGTGATGGGATTGATTGGGTTTCGATGACCAGGGAGCGAAGTATACTTGCCTGAGTCTCGAGTTGTTGTTTGTTGTCCCTGAACCGCCGCCGGGTCGTCCCTTTATATACACAGGTTGATGCCCGGCCGGTCTACAGAGCCCCAAGGCCGACTCATACAAAGTGTCCGGCTTGGTCTCTCCTTTCCTAACTTATATTACAAGTTTACATAGTCATGGCGGTTTACCACTATGGGCCCTAATCCGCCTTTGGGCTGCGGGCTTCTAAGCTTCGTTAGTAAAACGCCATCTTCTGGATCTTCATGGGCTTCAGCATAGTTGAGGGTGAACCGGGCCCTCCTGGCCGGTTTACACTCAGTAGCTATATCCTCAAAAGAGATCATGACAGTGCTTTGGAGATGGAGATCAAAGGCACAAGATGATGATGGCCATATCATGTCACATATTTTGATTGCATGTGATGTTTATCTTTTATGCATCTTATTTTGCTTAGTACGGCGGTAGCATTATAAGATGATCCCTCACTAAAATTTCAAGGTATAAGTGTTCTCCCTGAGTATGCACCGTTGCGGCAGTTTGTTGTGCCGAGACACCACGTGATAATCAGGTGTGATAAGCTATGCATTCACATACAACGGGTGCAAGACAGTTTTGCACGTGTGGAATACTCGAGTTAAACTTGATGAGCCTAGCATGTACAGACATGGCCTCGGAACACTAAGACCGAAAGGTCGAACGTGAATCATATAATAGATATGATCAACATAGAGATGTTCACCATTGAAAACTACTCCATATTGTTGGGTAACGTAGTAATTTCAAAAAAAATCCTACGCACATGCAAGATCATGGTGATGCATAGCAACAAGAGGGGAGAGTGTTGTCCACGTACCCTCGTAGACCGAAAGCGGAAGCGTTGGCACAACGCAGTTGATGTAGTCGTACATCTTCACGATCCGACCGATCAAGTACCGAACGCACGTCACCTCCAAGTTCAGCACACGTTCATGACGTCCCTCGAACTCCAATCCAGCCGAGTGTTGAGGGAGAGTTTCGTCAGCATGACGGCGTGGTGACGATGTCGATGTTCTACCGACACAGGGCTTCGCCTAAGCACCGCTAGAGTATTATCGAGGTGGATTATGATGGAGGGGAGCACCGCACATGGCTAAGAGATCAATGATAAATTGTTGTGTCCATGGGGTGCCCCTGCCCCCGTATATAAAGGAGCAAGGGGGGAGGCGGCCGGCCTAGGAGGAGGGCGCACCAAGGGGGGAGTCCTACTCCCACCGGGAGTAGGACTCCTCCTTTCCTTGTTGGAGTAGGAGAGAAGGAAAGAGGAGGAGAGGAAGAAGGAAAAGGGGGCTGCACCCCTTGTCCAATTCGGACCAGAGGTGGGGGGGGGGGCGCCTCCTTCCTTTTGGCCTCTCTCCTCTATTCCCGTATGGCCCAATAAGGCCCATATACTCCCCGGCGAATTCCTGTAACTCTCCGGTACTCCGATAAATACCCGAACCACTCTGAACCGTTTTGATGTCCGAATATAGTCGTCCAATATATCGATCTTTACGTCTCGACCATTTCGAGACTCCTCGTCATGTCCCCGGTCTCATCAGGGACTCCGAACTCCTTCGGTACATCAAAACATATAAACTCATAATATAACTGTCATCGTAACGTTAAGCGTGCGGACCCTACGGGTTCGAGAACTATGTAGACATGACCGAGACACATCACCGGTCAATAACCAATAGCGGAACCTAGATACTCATATTGGCTCCCACATATTCTATGAAGATCTTTATCGGTCAGACCGCATAACAACATACGTTGTTCCCTTTGTCATCGGTATGTTACTTGCCCGAGATTCGATCGTCGGTATCTCAATACCTAGTTCAATCTCGTTACCGGCAAGTCTCTTTACTCGTTCCCTAATACATCATCCCACAACTAACTCATTAGTTGCAATGCTTGCAAGGCTTATAGTGATGTGCATTACTGAGTAGGCCCAGAGATACCTCTCCGACAATCGGAGTGACAAATCCTAATCTTGAAATACGCGAACCCAACAAGTACCTTCGGAGATACCTATAGAGCACCTTTATAATCACCCAGTTACGTTGTGACGTTTGGTAGCACACAAAGTGTTCCTCTGGTAAACGGGAGTTGCATAATCTCATAGTCATAGGAACATGTATAAGTCATGAAGAAAGCAATAGCAACATACTAAACGATCAAGTGCTAAGCTAACGGAATGGGTAAAGTCAATCACATCATTCTCCTAATGATGTGATCCCGTTAATCAAATGACAACTCATGTCTATGGTTAGGAAACATAACCATCTTTGATCAACGAGCTAGTCAAGTAGAGGCATACTAGTGACACTCTGTTTGTCTATGTATTTACACATGTATTATGTTTCCGGTTAATACAATTCTAGCATGAATAATAAACATTTATCATGAAATAAGGAAATAAATAATAACTTTATTATTGTTTCTATGGCACATTTCCTTCACATCTCACGTGATGATAGGACATGGTTTAGTTGATATGGATCACGTGATCATTTAGATGACTCGAGGGATGTCTATCTAAGTGGGAGTTCTTTAGTAATATGATTAATTGAACTTAAATTTATCATGAACTTAGTCCTGATAGTTTTTGCATACTATGTTGTAGATCAATGGCCCGTGCTACCGTTCCCCTGAATTTTAATGCGTTCCTAGAGAAAGCTAAGTTGAAAGATGATGGTAGAAACTAGATGGACTGGGTCGTAACTTGAGGATTATCCTCATTGCTGCACAGAAGAATTACATCCTTGATGCACCACTAGGTACAAGGCCTACTGCAGGAGCAACTCCGGATGTTATGAACGTCTGGCAAGCTAAATCTGATGACTACTCGATAGTTCAGTGTGCCATGCTTTACGGCTTAGAATCGGGACTTCAAAGACGTTTTGAACGTCATGGAGCATATGAGATGTTCCAGGAGTTGAAGTTAATATTTCAAGCGAATGCCCAAGTGGAGAGATATGAAGTCTCCAACAAGTTCTATAGCTGCAAGATGGAGGAGAATAGTTCTGTCAATGAACACATACTCAGACTGTCTGGTTACCGTAACCACTTGACTTAGCTGGGAGTTAATCTTCCTGATGATAGTGTCATTGACAGAGTTCTTCAATCACTGCCACCAAGCTATAAAGGCTTCGTGATGAACTATAATATGCAAGGGATGAACAAGACGATTCCCGAGTGCTTCACAATGCTAAAGGCTGCGGAGGTAGAAATCAAGAAGGAGCATCAAGTGTTGGTGGTTAACAAGACCACTAGTTTCAAGAAAAAGGGCAAAGGAAAGAAGGGGAACTTCAAGAAGAGTAGCAAGTAAGTTGCTACTCCCGGGAAGAAGCCCAAGTCTGGACCTAAGCCTAAAACTGAGTGCTTCTACTATAAAGGGACTGGTCACTGGAAGCGGAACTGCCCCAAGTATTTGGCGGATAAGAAGGATGGCAAAGTGAAAGGTATATTTAATATACATGTTATTGATGTGTAACTTACTAATGCTCGTAGTAGCGCCTGGGTATTTGATACTGGTTCTGTTGCTCATATTTGCAACTCTAAGCAGTGGCTACGGATTAAATGAAGATTGGCTAAGGACGAGGTGACGATGCGTGTCGGAAATGGTTCCAAGGTCGATGTGATCGCCGTCGGCACGCTACCTCTACATCTACCTTTGGGATTAGTTTTAGACATGAATAATTGTTATTTGGTGCCAGTGTTGAGCATGAACATTATATCTGGATCTTGTTTAATGCGAGACGGTTATTCATTTAAATCAGAGAATAATGGTTGTTCTATTTATATGATTAATATCTTTTATGGTCATGCACCCTTGATGAGTGCTCTATTTGTTGAATCTCGATCGTAGTGATACACATATTCATAATATTGATGCCAAAAGATGCAAAGTTAATAATGATAGTGCAACTTATTTATGGCACTGCCGTTTAGGTCATATTGGTGTAAAGCACATGAAGAAACTCCATGCTGATGGGCTTTTGGAATCACTTGATGCTTGCTAACCATGCCTCATGGGCAAGATGACTAAGACTTCGTTCTCTGGAACAATGGAGCGAGCCACTGACTTATTTGAAATAATATATACTGATGTATGTGGTCCGATGAGTGTTGAGGCTCGTAGCGGGTATCGTTATTTTCTGACCTTCACAGATGATTTGAGCAGATATGGGTATATCTATTTAATGAAACACAAGTATGAAACATTTGAAAAGTTCAAAGAATTTCAGAGTGAAGTGGAAAATCATCGTAACAAGAAAATAAAGTTTCTACGATCTGATCGTGGAGGCGAATATTTGAGTTACGTGTTTGGTATTCATTTAAAACAATGTGGAATAGTTTCGCAACTCACGCCACCTGGAACACCACAGCGTAATGATGTGTCCGAACATCGTAACTATACTTTATTAGATATGGTGCGATCTATGATGTCTCTTACCGATTTACCACTATCATTTTGGGGTTATGCACTAGGGACATCTGCATTCACGTTAAATAGGGCACCATCTTAATCCGTTGAGATGACACCATATGAACTGTGGTTTGGCAAGAAACCTAAGCCGTCGTTTCTTAAAGTTTGGGGTTGCGATGCTTATGTGAAAAAGCTTCAGCCTGATAAGCTCGAACCCAAATCAGAGAAGTGCGTCTTCTAGCATACCCAAAAGAAACTGTTGGGTACACCTTCTATCATAGACCCGAAGGCAAAATATTTGTTTCTAAGAATGGATCCTTTCTAGAGAAGGAGTTTCTCTTGAAAAAAGTGAGTGCGACGAAAGTAGAACTTGATGAGGTAGTTGTACCTTCTCTTGAATTGGAAAGTAGTTCATCACGGAAATCAGTTCCAGTGATGCCTACACCAATTAGCGAGGAAGCTAATGATGATGATCATGAAACTTTAGATCAAGTTACTACCGAACCTCGTAGGTCAACCAGAGTACGTTCCGCACCAGAGTGGTACGGTAATCCTATTCTGGAAGTCATGTTACTAGACCATGACGAACCTATGAACTACGAGGAAGCGATGATGAGCCCAGATTCTGTGAAATGGCTTGAGGCCATGAAATCTGAGGTGGGATCCATGTATGAGAACAAAGTATGGACTTTGGTTGACTTGCCCGATGATCGGCAAACCATAGAAAATAAATGGATCTTCAAGAAGAAGACAGACGCAGATGGTAATGTTACTGCCTACAAAGCTTGACTTGTTGCAAAAGGTTTTCGACAAGTTCAAGGAGTTGACTATGATGAGACCTTCTCACCCTTAGTGATGCTTAAGTTTGTCCGAATCATGTTAGCAATTGCCGCATTTTATGATTATGAAATTTGGCAAATGGATGTCAAAACTGCATTCCTTAATGGATTTCTTAAAAAGAGTTGTATATGATGCAACCAGAAGGTTTTGTCGATCCTAGAGGTGCTAACAAAGTGTGCAAGCTCCAGCGATCCATTTATGGACTGGTGCAAGCCTCTCAAAGTTGGAATATATGCTTTGATAGTGTGACCAAAGCATATTTTTTATACAGACTTTCTGAGAAGCCTGTATTTACAAGAAAGTGAGTGGGAGCTCTGTAGCATTTCTTATATTATATGTGGATGACATAGTATTGATTGGAAATGATATAGAATTTCCGGATAGCATAAAAGGATACTTGAATAAGAATTTTTCAATGAAAGACCTCGATGAAGCTGCTTATATATTAGGCATCAAGATCTATAGAGATAGATCAAGATGCTTAATTAGACTTTCACAAAGCACATACCTTGAAAAAGTTTTGAGGAAGTTCAAAATGGATCAGTCAAAGAAAGGGTTCTTGTCTGTGTTAAAAGGTGTGAAGTTGAGTCAGACTTAATGCCCGACCACTTCAGAAGATAGAGAGAAAATGAAAGTAATTCCCTATGCCTCAGCCATAGGTTCTATCATGTATGCAATGCTATGTACCAGACTTGATGTGTGCCTTGCTATAAGTTTAGCAGGGAGGTACCAACGTAATCCAGGAGTGGATCACTCGACAGTGGTCAAGAACATCCTGAAATACCTGAAAAGGACTAAGGATATGTTTCTCGTTTATGGAGGTGACAAAGAGCTTGTCGTAAATGGTTACGTCGATGCTAGATTTGACACTGATCCGGATGACTCTAAGTCACAAACCGGATACGTATTTATATTGAATGGTGGAGCTGTCAGTTGGTGCAGTTCCAAGCAAAGCGTCGTGGCGGAATCTACGTGTGAAGCGGAGTACATAGCTGCTTCATAGGCAACAAATGAAGGAGTCTGGATGATGGTGTTCATATCCAATCTAGGTGTAATACCTAGTGCATCGGGTCCAATGAAAATATTTTGTGACAATACTGGAGCTAATGCCTTTGCGAAGGAATCCAGATTTCACAAGAGAACCAAACACATCAAGAGACGCTTCAACTCCATCCGTGATCAAGTCAAGGAGGGAGACATAAGGATTTGCAAAATACACACGGATCTGAATGTTGCAGACCCGTTGACTAAGCCTCTTCCACGAGCAAAACATGACCAACACCAAGACTCCATGGGTGTTAGAATCGTTACAATGTAATCTAGATTATTGACTCTACTACAAGTGGGAGACTGAAGGAAATATGCCATAGAGGTAATAATAAAGTTGTTATTTATATTTCCTTATATCATGATAAATGTTTATTATTCATGCTAGAATTGTATTAACTGGAAACTTGATACATGTGTGAATACATAGACAAAACAAAGTGTCCCTAGCATGCCTCTACTTGACTAGCTCGTTAATAAAAGATGGTTAAGTTTCCTGACCATAGACATGTGTTGTCATTGGATGAACGGGATCACATCATTAGGAGAATCCTGTGATGGACAAGACCCACCCGTTAGCTTAGCATAATGATCGTTAAGTTTTATTGCTATTGCTTTCTTCATGACGTATACATATTCCTTTGACTATGAGATCATGCAACTTCTGAATACCGGAGGAACACCTTGTGTGCTATCAAACATCACAACATTACCGGGTGATTATAAAGATGCTCTACAGGTGTCTCCGAAGGTGTTTGTTGGGTTGGCATAGATCGAGATTTGGATTTGTCACTCTGAGCATCAGAGAGGTATCTCTGGGCCCTCTCGGTAATGCACGTCATGATAAGCCTTGAAAGCAATGTGACTAATCAGTTAGTTGCGGGATGATGCATCACGGAACGAGTAAAGAGTCTTGCCGGTAACAAGATTGAACTAGGTATGAAGATACCGACGATCGAATCTGGGGCAAGTAACATACCGATGACAAAGGGAATGACATATGTTGTCATTGAGGTTTGACCAATAAAAGATCTTCGCAGAATATGTAGGAACCAATATGAGCATCCAGGTTCCGTTGTTGGCTATTGATTGGAGATGTGTCTTGATCATGTCTACATAGTTCTCAAACCCGTAGGGTGCACACGCTTAACGTTCGATGACGATTTGTATTATGAGTTATGTGTTTTGGTGATCGAAGATTGTTCGAAGTCCCGGATGAGATCACGGACATGACGAGGAATATCGAAATGGTCGAGAGGTAAAGATTGATATATTGGATGATACTATTCGGACACCGAAATGGTTTCGGAGTGTTTCAGATATATTTATCGGAGTACCGAGGGGTTACCGGAACCCCCCGGGGAAAGTAGTGGGCCTCTATGGGCCATAGGGGAGAGAGAGGACAGCCCACAAGGGGTGGTGAAAGGATCGATATAGTTGACTAGAGGGGGGGTGAATAGGCAACTAAATTGTTTTAGCTTTCTTTACCAATTTAAACTTTGCATCAAAGTAGGTTGTCTAGATATGCAACTAGGTGAGCAACCTATATGATGCAACAACAACAAGCACACGAGCAAGCAAGGGATATAACGTAAATAAGCTTGCACAAGTAAAGGCACGAGATAACCAAGAGTGGATCCGATGAAGACGAGGATGTGTTACCGAAGTTCCTTCCCTTTGAGGGGAAGTACGTCCCCGTTGGAGCGGTGTGGAGGCACAATGCTCCCCAAGAAGCCACTAGGGCCACCGTATTCTCCTCACGCCCTCACACAATGCGAGATGCCGTGATTCCACTATTGGTGCCCTTGGAGGCGGCGGCCGAACCTTTACAAACAAGGTTGGGGCAATCTCCACAACTTAATTGGAGGCTCCCAACGACACCATGAAGCTTCACCACAATGGACCATGGCTCCGCGGTGACCTCAACCGTCTAGGGTGCTCAAACACCCAAGAGTAACAAGATCCGCAAGGGATTAGTGGGGGGAATCAAATTTCTCTTGGTGGAAGTGTAGATCGGGGCCTTCTCAACCAATCCCGAGCAAATCAACAAGTTTGATTGGCTAGGGAGAGAGATCTGGCGAAAATGGAGCTTGGAGCAACAATGGAGCTTAGAGTTGGAAGAGGTAGTCAACTCGGGGAAGAAGACACCCCTTATATAGTGGAGAACCAAATCCAACCGTTATCCACTTAACCAGCCCGCGACCCACGGTACTACCGCCCGGGAAACGCGGTACTACTGCAAGGCCTTACGGTACTACCGCGACCGACCGCGGTACTACCGCTGCTACGGAAGGAACTAGGATAGGCCTGAAGCGCTGAGGCTGAGGGCGGTACTGCCGCAGGAGCGGTACTACCGCTCCCCCTTGCGGTACTACCGCAAGGCAGGATTGGCCTAGCCTGGGAAGGGTGCAGATGAATAAAAATACATCTGTGCCAACTTCCGCTGAAAAACAAACGATGCAAAAATCCGATACGGTACTACCGCACATGGCATGCGGTACTACCGTGCAGGGAGCGGATGTAAAAAATTACATCCGCCCCTACTTCCGCTCAGCTAGCTATGCCAGACCAGGACTCACAGTACTAGCGCGCGCATGTGGACGTACTACCGCGTAGGACACGGACATAAAAAATTACGTCTGTTCCTACAGCCGCACGAGCAGCTGAGTTTGGTTTGAGGCCACGGTAGTACAGCTCCGTAGAAGCGCTACTACCGCGGGCGCCTACGGTACTACCGCAGGGGCCTGCGGTACTACCGCTCCGTGGAGCAGTACCACCGCATGCCCCAGAACAACACCACTATGAATCCTTCTCTTTGCATAGAAATGAGGAAAACGGAGGATGCTCCAAAGCGCAAGGGGAAAGGAGGTGTATAGGAAGAAAACATGTACGTGATGATTCCACCCGAACCTTTCCGAAGCGGACCCCCTCTTAATAGTACGGCTTTCCTACGACTCAACTCCACCGAAAAGAAACGTAGAAAAACGTTGATGTCTACTACACAACCTTCTTCTTGTAGACGTTGTTGGGCCTCCAAGTACAAAGGTTTGTAGGACAGTAGCAAATTTCCCTCAAGTAGATGACCTAAGGTTTATCAATCCGTGGGAGGCGTAGGATGAAGATGGCCTTTCTACCTAGTGAACTTCTGGAACTTCTTCACAAGCATAGCAAGTTCCTTTCCAATGTCTTTAGGATCATCAGAACCACAGTCAGATTCTTCTTCAGATGAGGAAACAACTTTTGCCTTCAAAGCATGAGTTCTACCATAGTTTGGACCATAGATATCTCTTTTCTCAGATATCTAGAACTCATGTGTGTTGAGCCTCTCAAGTATATCAGACGGATCGAATGTCTTGAAGTCAGGACGTTCTTGTATCATGAGGGCAAGGGTGTCAAAAGAGCTGTCAAGTGATCTCAGTAGTGTCTTGACGATTTCATGCTTGGTGACCTCAGTGGCGCCGAGAGCATGAAGCTCATTTGTGATGTCAGTGAGGCGATCAAACGTGAGCTGGACATTTTCATTGTCGTTCCTCTTGAAGCGGTTGAAGAGGTTGCGAAGAACACTGATCCTTTGATCTCTCTGGGTTGAGACGCCTTCGTTGACCTTGGATAGCCAGTCCCAGACTAGCTTTGACGTTTCCAGAGCACTCACACGGCCATACTGTCCTTTGGTCAGATGACCACAGATGATGTTCTTTGCAAAGGAGTCCAGCTTGAATGAACTTCTTGACATCAGCGAGGGTGACACCTTCAAGAGATTTAGGAACGCCATTCTTGACGACATACCGTAGGTCGACATCATCGGCTTCAAGATGCATGCGCATCTTATTCTTCGAGTAGGGATAGTCAGTTCCATCGAACACGGGGCAAGCAGCGGAGACCTTGATTATCCCTGCAGTCGACATAGCTAAAACTCCAGGTGGTTAAACCGAATCACACAGAACAAGGGAGTACCTTGCTCTGATACCAATTAAAAGTGCTGGTTATCGACTAGAGGGGGGGTGAATAGGCGATTTTTATGAATGTCTTCAAAACACGGATGTTTCAAAGACATACAACAGAAATGACCTAATTGATATGCAGCGGAAGATAACTACAACAAGCAAGCCATAGTCAAGTATGCAATAATGTGAACGGACAAGACTGATAGTAGCTATGTAGTAAGGATCAGGATGGGTATGAAGCCAAACAACAATAGAAGTCAAGCAGTGAAGTCAAAAAGATAAGACATATAAGCAATGACTTCACGAAGACAAACTTAGGGTAAAGGAGGGAAGGGATAGAACCAGTCACTAGTTGAAGACACAAGATTTGTTGGACCAGTTCCAGTTGCTGTGAAAACTGTACATCTGGTTAGGGAGGCTGAGATTCAACTCAGAAGACCGCGTCTTCACCTTATTCCCCTTGAGCTAAGGACACATAGTCCTCGCCCAATCACTCTGGTAAGTATTCAAGGTAGACTTCCGAACCTTCACAGACGACATTCACCGGCAATCCACAATGACTCTTGGATGCTCAGAACGCGACGCCTAACCGGCTGGAGGATTCACAGTCCTCAAGTGTAATAAGTCTTCAGGTCACACAGACAGGAAAACTTCAGTGATGCCTAACACTCTTTGGCTCTGGGTGTTTTGGGCTTTGTCCTCGCAAGGATTTTCTCTCTCAAAGGCTTCGAGGTGGGTTGCTCTCAAACGACAAAAGCCGTGCACTAACTCGAGCAGCCACCAATTTATGGTGTAGGGGTGGGCTATTTATAGCCACTAGGCAACCCGACCTGTTATGTCCGAAATGACCCTCGGTCACTAAGGAACTGACACGTGTTCCAACGGTCAGATTTCAAACACTCACGGCAACTTTACTTGGGCTACAAGCAAAGCTGACTAATCCAGCTCTGGATAAGTTTTGCTCTCATTATCTTCGCTCGAAGACATAGGATTTGGGTTGAGCATCACTTCAGTCTTTCTGACTATGATCACTTGGACCCCACTTAATAGTACGGTGGTTCCTACGACTCAACAACAAAGAAAAGGAAACAACGAAATGACACAGTCTTCGCGCTCCATAGTCTTCACTCAATGTCTTCTCATGTCATAGTCTTGAATGTGAATATCTTCACATACCACCATTGTCTTCAATGTCTTCATACATTTTTAGGGTCATCTCCGGTAGGTAAACCGAATCAATGAGGGACACTACCTGCGTTATCCTGCAATTCTCACAAACGCATTAGTCCCTCAATCACATTTTTCGTCAATACTCCAAAACCAACTAGGGGTGGCACTAGATGCACTTACAATCTCCCCCTTTTTGGTGATTGATGACAAACTGGTTGAAGTTTTCAACGGGGATAAAATATGTGAAATTGTAAAGGATAGGGAATTGTCTTCATAAGTGGCAAAGGCTCCCCCTGAAGATGTGCATATAAGTAGTTTGCTTTTGGAATGCAAATGCACATGGCAGGTTGTACTTGTGGAGATCCTCTTCAACTTATGAAGATAATTCATCATGCATGAAATGATATAGCTAAGAGAATGACATGCATAATGAAAAATGGACGTCTGCAGAATGATCTAAGTGCGGAAGTTATCATCCCACAAGCGGAATTTATCATCGCACCAGGGTAAAGAAAATAAGTAGCAGACGACCATCGAGTTTAAGTGTTACAACTCAAAGAACCAAATGTTTCAAAAACGAGAGTTGTAAACACTAGGCAAAATATAGTGCAACCGCCCTTATGAACCCGCTTGAAGACTATCAAACTCATATGCTTCTCCCCCTTTTGTCAGTAAGGACCAAAAAGGTTTGAAGACATAGAGCATCTACTCGTCCTCTTCTGAAGAAGATGATGCAGCAGGGTTGTCGTTGTTGGTTGGCGGTGCAGACGAGCTTGGCGCAGTGTCGATTCGTGCAGAAGTAGGGGGCGGTGAAGTAGCATCGGCTTCATCGTCGATCACTCCGGCATTGACAGTTGCCGTGGTGGAAGAATAGTCAGAGTCTTCAAGAGATGGAGTTCGCCGTAGGACTGCATTCCGTGGAGGAGTGGAGTCAAACTTGAAACGTTCAGTGAAGCCATCGTCTTGAAGATCAGCTTCAAGACCGAAAGCAGGTCAAACTCTTCCATGATCGCCGACAAGTCTCGTGAGTGACAAAAGCATTCTTGGTGGCAAGGTTGCGAATGCGATTGACGTCCACCAAGAGGCTTTGCATTTGACGCTTTAGCCAGGAGTGATGCTTATCTTGCTTTTGATGCAGCGCCACAAGAAGTTCTCGATCATTGAGGACTCGAGAGCGCTTCTAAGGCCTTTGGCCAATTGTGCTCTCAGTGGCTTCAGTCCGTGCACGATGAGGCAGACGTGTGTTCCCAACCAGGGGATAGACACGAGATACCGCTTGGACGCCTTCTATGGGTTGAGAGAAGCTGTGGTGATCTGCATTCTGAAGACTTAGTGGCGTTTTGGTAGGCTCAGGGTATATGGCTTCAACAGACATATCAACCTCTGGTAGAAAGATCAGATGATTGCGAGCAGAGGGTTGATAGTTGATAGCAGAGTGCATCTTGATGAGGCGCATGACCCATGGAGCATAGAACTTCAGACCAAACAGATCAGATCCAGACGCAGCTAATTGCCTTATGAAGAAATCTTGCGTGTTGAAGCTGATGCCATTGAGGATGTAGAAGACCAATGTCTTCATTGCTCCTTCAAGCTTTGCGGATGATGAATGCCCTTTGATTGGCCATAGAGTTCGCCTGATGATGTGATATATGGTGCGAGGTAGATACTCAAGGTCATCAACAAAGAAGTGCTGTGGGTATTCAGCATCGTGTGGCAGTGGCTTCATCATGCTCAGCATCTGACTCATGTCTGGTTCTGGCTTATGAAATATGCTCTCCAAGGCATCGCGGTGGAGTTGACATCTAGGTTCAAACAGCTCTCCGGGAGTGGGTAGGCCTGTGAGCTCAATGATGTCAAGAGCTTTGGCTTCATGATGGACATTTCCAGTCATCCACTCGAGAACTCATGTCTTCGTATCTCTGTTGTAGCCGCGGATGTGGAGTGTGGCATAGAATTGAAGCACTAATTCTTCATTCCAAAGTGCTCTTTGTGCATTCTTACGGCCAAGCGGACACTGCATCATGAAAGCAATCAAGTGCTTCTTCTAAGCACGGCAGTCCGCAATGGCTTCAGTGTCAAGGCGCATATGAGGGAAAATGCGGCCTTGGTCATACAGAACACAGGAGTAATAGCTTCTCTGCTGATAGCTCCAGAACCGGTCAGATGAGATCCTTGGCCTTGTGTAGGGGTTCTTTGCACTGTCAAAGAAGGTATTGTGGGCTTTGAAGCCATTTGCATTGAAAGAACTCGTTGAGTTGGCAGTGCCTGGAAACCTTGGCAGTCTTGGCTTTGGCTTCTGGACCTGAGGCCTATGCCCAATATGATAGTCAAACTGAGGACCAGAGGCATGAGGCGGAGGGACCAGAACAGGCCATCTTACTATGACTAGCTCGCCATAGTTGTATGCTTGCTCGATTGTGTAGGGCCTTGGTGGCGGAACAGGAGAAGTGGCAGTAACTGAGGCTTCAGGCTGCTGAGCAGATGCTTCGGGAGCAGTGGCCTCATTGGCTTCAGGCACATTTCCTTCAGTGGCTTCTGGAGCAGTTGGGACAGGCTCCACATTGGCTTCAGCCATGACCACATCATTGGCTTCATTGGTGTTGGAGGTCGCAGCCTCAATGTTCTCATCCTCCACTTGAGGAGCTGGAGGGTCAGGCACTGGAAGGTTGATATCTGGAATAACTTCTTCACTTACAGGGGGTGTAGGGACACATTCTTCTTCTTCTTCTTGGGTGTCAGCGGCTGATGCAGCCAGATTGTCTTCAGCAGCTTTAGCTTCAGACTCAGAGACGTTCACAGTTGGAGTGGCTTCTGAAAACACTTGACGTGCAACAGGTTGGTGGTGCACTTCTCCTTCTGGAACGCTTGGAAGAGTCACTTGAGGCCTTTGACCTTTGCGAAGCCTACGAAATGCTGGCGACGCCTTTGGAGATGGGGTTGCCTGGGCCTCAAAGTCTTCCTCTTCTTCTTGGTGTTGCTGTTGGGGAGTGACTTGTTGTTGGGGAGTGACTTGTTGTTGGGGAGTACTGGGGGATTCTTGTTGTTGCGGGCGATCAGCCCATGAAGCATCCTGTGCAATTGGCGTTAGAGGACGACCAATGCTGATGAGTTCGCTGTTCGTACGAACAGGCGATGATACCACATTGTACTCGATTTGAGGAAGAACTTCATCATCTTCAACATTGTCATGGTGACCAATGTCTTCAGAGTGATAGGATCACTGCTGGAATCTCTTGACTTGTGGAGCCTCTCAGGAAGCAGGCTCATGAACAGTCATTCAAGTTCTTGGGTTGCGACGCGGGACGAACCACGAAATGGGTTCAACAATCAAGGGCTATGTGGGAGCAGCCCGATTCTTCTTGGTCTTTAGCTTCTTCTTGGAGGGAGCAGCATCAGAGGCGTCAGGATTTTTCCTTTTTCTGGCTTCAGCCTCGCAGCCCTCGCCTTCTTTTTGTTCGAAGCGGTTGACGGGCCTTTGGCTTCGAGCAGTCATGCTGCTTGGGAAGACAATGCGGGCTCTTCCTGCCTTGAAGGTGCAGCTTGGTCGGTGAAGACTTCTTTTTCTTTGCAACCATCCACAGGGTCGATGCGGGGCGGCCAAGTGCCTTGGCGCTTCTCAAATTTCATTGTTGGCAAGCACACACTTGTCAGCCAAAGCCTTCATGCGCTCACGAGAGCCTCTAGCTTCTTCACGCTTCTTGAGAAAGTTTTCTTTGAGGTCGTGCAGCATGACGTTGAAGTTTTTCACGTCTTGCACGTTGAGTGCAACCATATGCTTCTTGAACTGAGCCTTTTCATAGTCAATCTTGTGCATCAGTTCAACAATTCGCTGAGCTAGAGCTAGCTCAGAAGCAATGGCGCCGTTGAAAGAGACACTGAGGCCAATAGGAAGTTGCAGATCTTCAAAACTGATGTTTGGGGTATCAAACCATTCATCAATGAAGTGATGGATGATTGCCACATCAAAGAGAGGCAAGTTGTTGAAGATTTCGCTTCTTCCTTGTCTTGATAAGCTGCTCAAGAGCATCATCGCAAGATCGTCATCACTTGATGATCAATGTGCTCTTCACGCAGAATAGCAGCAGGGTCGATGTCGATTCAGTATTCATGACACTTTTCTTTTTATTCTCCGTCTTCTTGGAGATGCGGGATTGATCCTCAGACTGTACACTGGCTTCAGGAGGTGCACTGGCCAGTGGCTTCACACGTGAAGCTTTTGGAGGAGCAGCTGACTTTGGAGCCTTGACTTTCTTAAGCTTCTGCGGCTTTGGAGCAGGAGCAGGAGCTGGAGCTGGGGCTTCATCAGAGTCATCATTGTCATCAGAGTGATCCACTTTGGCACCTTGGACCAAAATATAAGTGACGAGGCCTTCAAGGTTTGAAAACGGACCGATGACATTGGGTTCAGCGTCACGTGAGCCGTCAGGACGGGGAGCAGAGGGACCAGGGTTGAAGTCTAATCCCAATGACTTCTTGTTTTCCTTTGCGAAGCCTTTGCATCTTTGGAAGTTGCGCTTGAAGAGATTGTCATCGCGACACAGAGCAAAGACGCTGGTCGGCATTTTCAGGCTGAGGTCCACGGACCATGCAAGGATAGAAACCTTGTGCAATAGCTTCAGCCATGCTCTTGGGAGGAAGGCCTCGAAACAGGATATCACCCCAAGGGCTTCTGATGGCATTCTTCTCGGCATATTCTTGTGTGACAAAATTGTACTTGAACCACTGTTCAGCCCAATAGCGTTGAATCCATTGGATTCGTGTCTTGCGCTGATTATAAGTCCCTTCAGGATCTGTCTTGTACAGCTCTGCGAGGTCATCGGGCAGATCTTTTGAGGTTCCCTCACGACACTGTCTGCCGCCCTTCCTGACTGATTTATCTGTAGCCATGAGCTTCAAACTAAATGCCTTCACGTTCAAAGGCTTCAAAGGCTTGCGTTTGCTTGACAAACAGGAACTAGCTTCGGGAGAGTTGGTTTGATGCTGTAAGAATTCTGCAAACGAATGCAGACTATGAGAACCAAGGGATTCTCCCACGGACATGTACCTGTGATAGCATTAGAGATGCGAGGTAAGGGGAAGAGGTCATATGCATTCTCAGAAGATTTTGAAGATAAATCGGTTTGAAGATATTGACCTCATGATGCGAAGACATTCACTTATACGCTGAGAGTTGGTTCCAGATTTGTACGAATCTGTGAATAAGTACAAGTGAGGAATCTAACTAGTTGTGAAGCTTAAGTGAATATACTAGGCAGTACGAGATGCAGACAGAATAGATCTAACTTTGTATGGGCAGAAACCATTTTTGGCAAGTAGGATGAATCTTGAAGATCAAAAAGATGGTAAAAATATAGATATATTTACCGCTTCGAAGAACTGCTAGACGGAAGGAAAGGAGGCCGAGCAGTTCAGTCCACCGTGCCCTAACTTGGCGACGGAGGACACCTACGGCGGCGGCGGATATGAAGATGTTCGCGGCCGGCGTGAGGACGGCGTCAGAGAAGTTGCGGCAGCTAAGCGCTTCGTCGCCGGCGTCGTCGAGAGCTAGCGGTGGCAGCTATGGTTTTGACGAGGTGGAGAAGGTGGAAGAAGATTTTCTTTACCGCAGGGGACAGGTATTTATAACGAGCTGTGCGGCGCAGCGCAATTACGCAGGTGCCCCTGGCGGTTCACATCTGAGGGGCACGTGGCACGCATGCAACATGTTGTGAGTTATCCCACGTTCCCACGCCCGCCCGGTTTGTCGGAGGGTCGTTCCGGCTTCTTCGGAGTTCAACAGTAATGATGAATCATTTAAAACAGACTTAAGGTTTATCTCTATGTCTTCTGCTAACAAGGACGCAGAGAAGACATTCGACAGTTTCAACAGAATGCATATGATTTGGACAGATAGAGTTTGGGATGGAAAGCATAGAGAGATTGGGGTCCGATCACATTCACTTAGTTCAAAAGATTCAACTTGAAGACATAGCTATAAGTGAATGATGTAGAGGACAAATATATATATATATATATATATCAGACGGCAACCATCATCATAGTGAAGAAAATCATGAAAATAGGTTGAAGTTGAAGTCAAATCAAATGCGAATAGCTTCAAGAAATAACGCCATGAGTGAAACACTTCAAACAAAGAAATTTGGTGGTGGCGTTACCCACCGTATAGGAAGTATTAGACCCTGACACGGCGCACAATTATCGTGGCGCTCCAAAGTCAAATTCACGTTAATGTATTCACACTCGAATGTAAGTCTTCACCGATTGAAGATATCGTTACTTCGTGTGTTGCACATCTAAGTCATCAACATGCATAAGTGTTAGGATGTGTGCTTGATCACAGGACATTTGAGGATTCCAAGATATTTAGCTCACACCGTAACTTGCAAAACCTTTTCTCATCCAAGGGCTTTGTGAAGATATCGCGATTGCTCTTGGTGTTGACGTGAATGATGTCAATATCTTTCTTCATGACATGATCCCGAGAAAATGATGACGAATTTCAATGTGCTTTGTCTTCGAGTCTTTGGACTGGATTGTTGGCAATCTTGATGGCGCTTTCGTTGTCCGCAGAAAAGAGGTACTTGTGTCAGATTGATGCCATAGTACTTGAGAGTTTGCTTCATCCATAGAAGCTGAGCACAACAAGATCCAGCAGCAATGTATTCAGATTCAGTAGTTGAGAGTGACACACAGTTCTGCTTCTTTGAAGACCAACAGACGAGTGATCGTCCCATAAAGTGACATGTGCCTGATGTAGACTTGCGATCCACCTTGTCAGCAACATAATCAGCATCTGAAAATCCAACCAGATCAAATTTTGAGCCCTTTGGATACCATAATCCGAGTGTTGGGGTGTGAGCCAAATATCGAAGAATTCGCTTCATAGCTAAGTGATGCGATTCCTTTGGTGCCGCTTGGAATCGAGCACACATGCAAACACTAAGCATAATATCTGGCGTAGATGCACATAGGTAAAGTAAGGAACCAATCATGGAGCGGTATACCTTTTGATCGAACTCTTTACCATTGTCGTCGGGACCAAGATGGTGTTTGGCTGGCATTGGCGTCGTGTATCCTTTGCACTCTTGCATTCCAAACTTCTTCAGACAATCTTGGAGGTATTTTTCTTGAGACATAAAGATGCCGTTCCTTTGCTGACGAATTTGAAGACCAAGGAAGAACTTGAGCTCTCCCATCATGGACATCTGATATTGCTCTTGCATCATGTATCCAAACTCATCACTATACTTCTGGTTGGTGCAGCCGAAGATAATGTCATCCACATATATTTGGCATACAAACAGTTCATCATCATATATCTTCGTGAAGAGTGTGGGATCAAGGGATCCAGGTTTGAAGCCTTTGCTCTTCAGGAAGTCTTTGATTGTATCATACCAGGTGCGAGGAGCTTGTTTGAGGCCATACAGTGCTTTATTTAGCTTGTACACCATATCAGTATGTTTTGGATCTTCAAAGCCAGGTGGTTGAGCGACATATACTTCTTCTTCTATCTTGCCGTTGAGAAATGCACTTTTCACATCCATTTGATAGAGCAAGATGTTGTGGTGGTTAGCATAGGCTAGTAGTATGCGAATGTCTTCAAGCCTAGCTACAGGAGCAAATGTTTCATCGAAGTCAATTCCTTCAACTTGAGTATATCCTTGAGCCACAAGCCGTGCTTTGTTTCTGACGACTTGACCATGCTCATCTTGCTTGTTTCGATATATCCATTTGGTGCCAATAATGTTATGCTTGCGAGGGTCAGGACGCTTGACAAGTTCCCAAACATTATTCAGCTTGAACTGTTGAAGTTCTTCTTGCATAGCTTGAATCCATTCTGGTTCCATAAAAGCTTCAGCAACTTTCTTGGGTTCTGATATTGATACAAAGGAAAAGTGCCCACAGAAATTTGCTAGCTGTGTTGCTCTTGAGCGAGTAAGAGGACCAGGTGCATTGATGCTATCGATTATCTTCTCAATCTGTACTTCATTTGCAACTCGAGGATGAACTAGATGAAGACTTTGCTCATGCTGATCATTGTCATCATTGGGAGGATTGTCTTCAGGCTGAGCATTGTCTTCAGGTTGGTTAGGTGCAGAAATGATAAGTTCCTCTTCAGGTTGTGCTTCATTTGGCATGATTTCACCAGTTCCCATCAGCTTGATAGATTATTTGGGTGGAGCTTCGTCTAGTGTGCTTGGCGGGAACTCTCTTTTGAACCATTGGTTTCATCAAATCGCACATCTACAGTTTGACGATTTTGTAGAGATATAGATTGAAGACTCAGAGGAGTGTGAGCCCTTTCCGTAATCGAGCATGAAGCCTTCGTGAGCTTTGGGTTCAAATTTTGACTTGTGATGGGGATCCTTGATCCAGCACTTAGCCCCAAATACTCAAGTAATGGCGACATTTGGCTTCTTGCCGAGAAGGAGCTCATAGGATGTTTTGTTGAAGCTTATGGATATAAACACGGTTGATGACGTGACAAGTCTGTATCAATGGCTTCGTGCGAGAACTTTCTTGGTGTCTTGTACTGCCGAGCATTGTTCGAGCCATCTCAATGAGGGTTCTGTTCTTGCGCTCCACGATGCCATTTTTTGGGGTGTGTATGGGCAGAGAACTCATGAGTGATTCCATGGTATCCAGATAAAGATCAAGTCCGTGTTCTTGAATTCATGCCGTTATCACTTCGATATGCTTGATCTTGACGCCATAATTGTTCATTGCTCGATTGGCGAATCGTCTGAAGACATCTTGCACTTCAGTCTTGTAGAGAATTATGTGCACCCATGTGTATCTTGAGTAGTCATCAACAATGACGAAGCCATAGAGACAAGCAGTTGTTGTGAGGGTAGAGTAATGAGTAGGGCCAAACAAATCCATGTGTAGCAGCTTGAAGGGTTGGGATGTCGTCATGATTGTCTTCGAGGGGTGCTTTGCCCTAGTCATCTTTCCAGCTTCGCAGGCACCACACAAATGATCCTTCTTGAACTTGACACCTTCGATGCCTATGACATGCTTCTTCTTGGCGAGTGTGTGTAAGTTCCTCATGCCAAGATGCCCTAGCCTCCGATGCGAGCCAAGATTCAAGCTTTTGCGAGAAGACATACTGCAAGTGTGGACCTGCTGAGAAATCTACCATGTAGATCATCTTTCCTATACCCTTCAAGGACTAGAGACTTGTCAGATTCCATTAGTACAAGGCAACGATATTTTTCCGAATATCACAATCATGTTCAAGTCACAAAGCATTGAGACAGACATTAAGTTGAAACCAAGGGATTCAACAAGCATCACTTTGTCCATGTGTTGATCCTTTGATATTCCAACTCTACCTAGACCCAATACCTTGCTTTTACTAGTGTCAGCAAATGTGATATGACTCTTGTCTGATGGACGTAAGGTTGAGTCCATGAGAAGACTTCGATCACCAGTCATATGATTAGTGCATCCATTGTCCATAATCCATTCGAAGCATGAGGTGTCATACCCTCTGATGCAGTTAGGGGATAGGCTTCACCAAGAGCATTGTGAAGCATAAACATTTGACAGGCAAGTGGATTATTGAAGCTTAAATCAAGATTAGGACTGATAGGATGAATGGCAAAAGATTCAGGAGCAAAATACATAGTGAGACCATTTGGGCATTTGATCTTGTGCCCTACAAGATGTTTTAGGTCCCCAGCAATAGCATCGACGCCTTTGATTTTCGGTGGAGACCCTTTCTGCAAAAGAGAGTTAATTCTTCTTAACCACCCACATCTTCAGGGGTGGCTTAGAAGCAATGAGTCTAAGTGCAGCATCTGAGAATTTCGGCTTTGGATCCCTAGCAAATAGCCTTGCAGGAGATGAATGATACTCATATGAATAAGCAGAAAAGTTCTTAGTTCCATGAACATAGCGGTTTGAGGACACACGCTCATATTCATAACATTGAGTATTGTTTCCCTGCAAAACATTGGCGTTAGGGTGACTCAAGTGAGTCCTCTGTCTGTATGAAGCCTTTGGACCATATGACGCCTTTGGTCTGGGGTTTGTCTTCTTCCCAGGTGGTGTCATGATGACATTCACTGGAAGATTCTTAAGACAGCTTTTGGGAACCCAGATCTTCTTCATAGGCGGTCCATTCCTGCAGCTTAGTACCAATATACCGCAAACACTTCACCATTCGATTCTTGAACAGCTTATAGTTTGCATCAAAGGATTCATCAATGATAATAGGGTTAGCACAGGTAAAGCCAGATAAGGTGGATGGATCCATGAAGGTCCCTTTGCAAACAACCCATGTAGTTTTGGGATCTTGCTCGGGCTTCGAGAGGAACCATCAACATTCATTTTCCTCTCGAACCCAACACCCTCTTTCCTAGGGTTTGGTTCGAACTGCTTTTGAGGACATCATAAAGTGTCGATGCCCTTTCGGACTTTTATACATCCTGTTTCAAGCAATGTCTTCAACCTAGCATTTTCATCAAGCAATGGCAGTGGTATCCTCCGCAGAGGGTTAGTTACCACATTGGTAGTTGAAGACAATGCAACAGTAGCAGCAGTTGAACATTCAGCAACAGAGGTAGTGATATCACGCTCAAGACATTTTAGACATGGTGGTTCAAATCCATCTGAGCGGAACTGATCTGTTGGAGCGAAGTGGCTCATTCTCTTTTGAAGATCTTCATGAGCCGCTCTCAATTTCTCAAGCTCTTGCTTCCTTTGAAGATAATCATAGGAGAACCTTTCATGAGTAGTTGAGGCGTTTCATGACGACTTTCAAGTTCTTGGTACTTAGCATGAAGATTTTAATGTCTTCAACTAAGGACTGTGAGCGTGTCATTTCCGCGCCCAACAGGTCATCGCTTTTGTCTAACAGTTTTTGAGTATGTTCCATAGCTCTTTGTTGTTCAGTTGCAATTTTAGCAAGTGTTTTGTAGCTGGGTTTGGATTCACAATCGAGTCATCTTCACTTGATGTTTGAAAGTAAGCATCACGTGATTTTAACTTGGCACCGCGTGCCATGAAGCGAGAGGTGGGAGCAGGGCCGTCCTTGTCATCGGCTTGCGTTGGTGTAGAAGTCATTGTCTTGATGTTGAAGATGGACTTGGCAACATAGGTTGTGGCCAAAGCCAGACTTGTAACGCCCGGGTCGGACTCCTCTTCAGATTCCACCTCCACTTCCTCAGAAGCAGACTCCTCCTCTGAATCCATTTCCTTGCCAACAAAAGCACGAGCCTTGCCTGATGAGCTCTTCTTATGCGATGAAGACTTTGATGAAGACTTGGAAGAATACTTTGAAGAGTTCCTCTTTTTCTTGTCATCAGAATCATATTCCTTGCTCTTCTTCTTCTTCTTCTCATTGTCCCACCGTGGACACTCGGAGATATAGTGTCCAGCTTTTCTTGCACTTGTGAGGTTCTCTTCTTGTAGTCTTGAGTGGAAGCTTCATCATTTTTGAGCTGGATCGTGAAGACTTTTCAAGCCTTTCTTCCTAGTGAACTTGGAACTTCTTCACAAGCATAGCAAGTTCCTTTCCAATGTCTTCAGGATCATCAGAACCGCAGTCAGATTCTTCTTCAGATGAGGAAACAACTTTTGCCTTCAAAGCATGAGTTCTACCATAGTTTGGACCATAGATATCTCTTTTCTCAGATAGCTAGAACTCATGTGTGTTGAGCCTCTCAAGTATATCAGACGGATCGAGTGTCTTGAAGTCAGGACGTTCTTGTATCATGAGGGCAAGGGTGTCAAAAGAGCTGTCAAGTGATCTCAGTAGTGTCTTGACGATTTCATGCTTGATGACCTCAGTGGCGCCGAGAGCATGAAGCTCATTTGTGATGTCAGTGAGGCGATCAAACGTGAGCTGGACATTTTCATTGTCGTTCCTCTTGAAGCGGTTGAAGAGGTTGCGAAGAACACCGATCCTTTGATCTCTCGGGTTGAGGCGCCGTTGACCTTGGATAGCCATCCCGCACTAGCCCGGCGTTTCAGAGCACTCACACGGCCATCTTGTCCTTTGGTTAGATGACCACAGATGATGTTCTTTGCGGTGGAGTCGATTGAATGAACTTCTTGACATCAACGGGGTGACACCTTCACAGATTTAGGAACACCATTCTTGACGACATACCAGAGGTCGACATCAATGGCTTCAAGATGCATGCGCATCTTATTCTTCTAGTAGGGACGATCGGTTCCATCGAACACGGGCAAGCAGCGGAGACCTTGATTATCCCTGCGATCGACATAGCTAAAACTCCGGTGGTTAAGCGGAATCACACGTAACAAGGGAGTACCTTGCTCGATACCAATTGAAAGTGCTGGTTATCGACTAGAGGGGGTGAATAGGCGATTTTATGAATGTCTTCAAAACACGGATGTTTCAAAGACATACAACAGAAATGACCTAATTGATATGCAGCGGAAGATAACTACAACAAGCAAGCCATAGTCAAGTATGCAATAATGTGAATGAACAAGACTGATAGCAGCTATGTAGTAAGGATCAGGATGGAAGATAGTATGAAGCCAAACAACAATAGAAGTCAAGCAGTGAAGTCAAACAGATAAGACATCTAAGCAATGACTTCACGAAGACAAACTTAGGGTAAAGGAGGAAGGGATAGAACCGGTCACTAGTTGAAGACACAGATTTGTTGGACCAGTTTGATTCTTTGTGACAACTGTACATCTGGTTAGGGAGGCTGAGATTCAACTCGAGAAGACCGCGTCTTCACCTTATTCCCCTTGAGCTAAGGACACACAGTCCTCGCCCAATCACTCTGGTAAGTCTTCAAGGTAGACTTCCGAACCTTCTGCATTTAGCGTTCACCGACAATCCACAATGACTCTTGGATGCTCGAGCGCGACGCCTAACCGATTGGAGGATTCACAGGTCCTCAAGTGTAATAAGTCTTGAGTCACATGCAGGAAAACTTCAGTGATGCCTAACACTCTTTGGCTTTGGGTGTTTTATGCTTTGTCCTCGCAAGGATTTCTCTCTCAAAGGCTTCGAGGTGGGTTGCTCTCAAGCGACAAAAGCCGTGCACTAACTCTGAGCAGCCACCAATTTATGGTGTAGGGGTGGGATATTTATAGCCACTAGGCAACCCGACCTGTTATGTCCGAAATGACCCAGGTCACTAAGGAACCGACACGTGTTCCAACGGTCAGATTTCAAACACTCACGGCAACTTTACTTGGGCTACAAGCAAAGCTGACTCATCCAGCTCTGGATAAGTTTTGCTCTCATTGTCTTCGCTCGAAGACATAGGATTTGGGTTGAGCATCACTCCAGTCTTTCTGACTATGCTCACTTGGACCCCACTTAACAGTACGATGGTTCCTACGACTCAACAACGAAGAAAAGGAAACAACGAAACAACACAGTCTTCGCGCTCCATAGTCTTCACTCAATGTCTTCTCATGTCATAGTCTTCAATGTGAATATCTTCACATACCACCATTGTCTTCAATGTCTTCATACATTTTTAGGGGTCATCTCCGGTAGGTATACCGAATCAATGAGGGACACTACCTGCGTTATCCTGCAATTCTGACAAACGCATTAGTCCCTCAACCGCATTTGTCGTCAATACTCCAAAACCAACTAGGGGTGGCACTAGATGCACTTACAGACACATATCAACCAAAACCCTAATGTCACCTAGATACTCCAATGTCACCTCAAGTATCTGTGGGTATGATTATACGATATGCATCACACAATCTCAGATTCATCTATTCAACCAACACAAAGAACTTCAAAGAGTGCCCCAAAGTTTCTACTGAAGAGTCAAGACAAAAACGTGTGCCAACCCCTATGCATAAGTTCACGAGGTCACGGAACCCGCAAGTTGATCACCAAAACATACATCAAGTAGATCACGTGATATCCCATTGTCACCACAGATAAGCACATGCAAGACATACATCAAGTGTTCTCAAATCCTTAAAGACTCAATCCGATAAGATAACTTCAAAGGGAAAACTCAATCCATTACAAGAGAGTAGAGGGGGAGAAATATCATAAGATCCAACTATAATAGCAAAGCTCACGATACATCAAGATCGTGCCAAATCAAGAACACGAGAGAGAGAGAGAGAGATCGAACACATAGCTACTGGTACATACCCTCAGCCCCGAGGGTGAACTACTCCCTCCTCATCATGGAGATCACTGGGATGATGAAGATGTACACCGGTGAGGGATCCCCCCTCCGGCAGGGTGCCGGAACTGGGTCCCGATTGGTTTTTCGTGGCTACAGAGGCTTGCGGCGGCGGAACTCCCGATCTATTCTGTTCCCCGATGTTTTTAGGGTATATGGACATATATAGGCGAAAGAAGTCGGTAAGGGGAGCCACAGGGGCCCACGAGGGTGGAGGGCGCGCCCAGGGGGTGGGCGCGCCCCCTGCCTTGTGCCTTCCTCGTTGCTTCCCTTACGTACACTCCAAGTCTTCCGGATTGCTTCCGTTCCAAAAATAACTCTCCTGAAGGTTTCATTCCATTTGGACTCCGTTTGATATTCCTTTTTTGCGAAACACTAAAACAAGGAGAAAATAGAAACTGGCACTGGGCTCTGGGTTAATAAGTTAGTCCCAAAAATAATATAAAAGTGCACAGTAAAGCCCATTAAACTTCCAAGATGGATAATATAATAGCATGAATACTTCATAAAATTATAGATACGTTGGAGACGTATCAGCATCCCCAAGCTTAATTCCTCCTCGTCCTCGAGTAGGTAAATGATAAAAGAACTAATTTATGAAGTGTGAATGCTAGCAAGTGCACAAGTTTGATCAATGATAATTTCAATCACCTTTTCTTGCATCATCATATGTCATAACAGTAGCTCATCTCATAAAACTTTGCATGATCAAGTAACAAACTATTCACATGTTAAAGTATAGATCATAAACTTTCTTGAAAACTAACAAACCGTGTTATTAGTCATCAAACAATTACAATTCATCTTATTTTCAGGAAGAGTCTATGTCAGAGCTTTGATTTAGCAAACTCCACATACTCGACTATCATTTAGCCTTTCACAATTGCTAACACTCACGCGATATTTATGGGTTCAAAGTTTTAATCAGACACAGAGAAAGATAGGGGCTTATAGATTCGCCTCCCAACCTTTTACCTCAAGGGTAATGTCAACAATAATAGTTCATGATGCCTTACATCCAATTGGATATATATATATCAGAATCTTTCCAACACGAGGTGCTTGCCAAAGGATAAAATGAAAAAAGGAAAGGTGAAGATCACCATGACTCTTGCATAAAAGAAAAAGATATGCCCTTCGCAGAGGGAAGTAGAGGTTGCCATGCGCTTTTATAGTTGGATGCACAAAATCTTAATGCGAGGGAACGCCACTTTATATTGCCACTTGTGATAGGGACCTTTATTATGAATTCCGTCGCTTTTATTTCTTCCATATCACAAGATCGTATAAAGCTTATTTTCTCCACACTAAAAGATCATACATGTTTAGAGAGCAATTTTTATTGCATGCACCGATGACAACTTACTTGAAGGATATTACTCAATCCATAGGTAGGTATGGTGGACTCTCATGGCAATACTGGTTTAAGGGATGTTTGGAAGCACAAGTAGTATCTCTACTTGGTTCAAGGAATTTGGCTAGCATGAGGGGGAAAGGCAAGCTCAACGCGTTGGGCGATCCATGACAATATACTTTATTTCGGATATAAGAAAACATAACCCATTACGTTGTCTTCCTTGTCCAACATCAACCTTTTAGAATTTCATATTTTAATGAGTGCTCACAATTGCAAAAGATGTCCAAGATAGTATATTTATATGTGAAATCTCTCTTCCTGCAATATTCTTTCATGAATTGTTCAAGTGACCAATACAATGTTTGCTAACCTTCGATAAATGTACCACCACTACTTCTAATATGTGAAGTCATTACTCCCCATGGGATAAGCACATGAAACATATATAATTTCAGATTTATGATATTCAAATCATTCAACCATTTACTCATAGGATATAGGTGAAGCACACTAGTAAATGACAAACTACTCCAAAAAGATATAAGTGAAGATCAATGAGTAGTTAAATAATTATGTAACTATGTGAAGACTCTCTAACATTTAAGAATTTCAGATCTTGGTATTTTATTCAAATAGCAAGCAAAACAAAAGAAAATAAAATGACGCTCCAAGCAAAACACATATCATGTGGTGAATAAAAATATAGCTCCAAGTAAAGGTACCAATGAACGAAGACGAATGAGGGGATGCCATCCGGGGCATCCCCAAGATTAGGCTCTTGGTTGTCCTTGAATATTACCTTGGGGTGCCTTGGGCATCCCCAAGCTTAGGCTCTTGCCACTCCTTATTCCATAGCCCATCGAATCTTTGCCCAAAACTTGAAAACTTCACAACACAAAACTTAACAGAAAATCTCGTGAGCTCCGTTAACGAAAGAAAACAAAACACCACTTCAAGGTACTGTAGTGAACTCATTCTTTATTTGTATTGGTGTTAAATCTACTGTATTCCAACTTCTCTATGGTTTATAAACTATTTTACTAGCCATAGATTCATCAAAATAAGCAAACAACACACGAAAAACAGAATCTGTCAAAAACAGAACAGTCTGTAGTAATCTGTAACTAACGCAAACTTCTGGAACTCGAAAAATTCTACCAAAATAGGAAGACCTAGATAATTTGATTATTGATCTTCTGCAATTGGAATAAGTATTTTATCATGTTCTGGTGATTTTAAACAAATGTTTTCGTGAGCAGAAAGTTTCTGTCTTTTTCAGCAAGATCAAATAATTATCATCCAAGAAGATCCTATAGGTCTTACTTGTGACGAACACTAACTAAAACATAAAACCACATCTAACCAGAGGCTAGATGGTTTATTTATTACTAAGAAGAACCAAAAAGCAAGAAACTAAAATAAAATTGGGTTGCCTCCCAACAAGCGCTAACGTTTAACGCCCCTAGCTAGGCATGATGATTCCAATGATGCTCATATAAAAGATAAGAATTGAAACATAAAGAGAGCATCATGAAGAATATGACTAGCACATTTAAGTCTAACCCACTTCCTATGCATAGGGATTTTGTGAGCAAACAATTTATGGTAACAATAATCAACTAGCATAGGAAGGTGAAACAAGCATAACTTCAAAACTTTAAGCACATAGAGAGGAAACTTGATATTATTGCAATTATTACAAGCATATATTCCTCCCTCATAATAATTTTCAGTAGAATCATGAATGAATTCAACAATATAACCAACATCTAAAGAATTCTTTTCATGATATACTTGCATAGAAATTTTACTACTCTCCACATAAGCAAATTTATTCTCATCGATAATAGTGGGAGCAAACTCAACAAAATAACTATCATGTGAAGCATAATCCAATTGAAAATTTAAATCATGATGACAAGTTTCATGGTTATCCTTATTATTTATAGCATACATTTCATCACAATAATCATCATAAATAGGAGGCATGCTTTCATCATAATAAATTTGCTCATCAAAACTTCGTGGACAAAAAATATCATCTTCATCAAACATAGCATCCCCAAGCTTGTGGCTTTGCATATCATTAGCATCATGGGTATTCAAAGAATTCATACTAACAACATTGCAATCATGCTCATCATTCACATATTTTATGCCAAGCATTCTATGTAATTCTTCTTCTAGTACTTGAGCACAATTTTCCTTCCCATCATTTTCACGAAAGACATAAAAAAGATGAAGCATATGAGGCATCCTTAATTCCATTTTTTGTAGTTTTCTTTTATAGACTAAACTAGTGATAAAACAAGAAACAAAAACATTCGATTGCAAGATCTAAAGATATACCTTCAAGCACTCACCTCCCGGCAGCGGCCTTGAGAAAAGAGCTTGATGTCTACTACACAACCTTCTTCTTGTAGACGTTGTTGGGCCTCCAAGTGCAGAGGTTTGTAGGACAGTAGCAAATTTCCTCAAGTGGATGACCTAAGGTTTATCAATCCGTGGAGGCGAGGATGAAGATGGTCTCTCTCAAGCAACCCTGCAACCAAATAACAAAGAGTCTCTTGTGTCCCCAACACACCCAATACAATGGTAAATTGTATAGGTGCACTAGTTCGGCGAAGAGATGGTGATACAAGTGCAATATGGATGGTAGATAAAGGTTTTTGTAATCTGAAAATATGAAAACAGCAAGGTAACTAATGATAAAAGTGAGCACAAACGGTATTGCAATGCTAGGAAACAAGGCCTAGGGTTCATACTTTCACTAGTGCAAGTTCTCTCAACAATAATAACATAATTGGATCATATAACTATCCCTCAACATGCAACAAAGAGTCACTCCAAAGTCACTAATAGCGGAGAACAAATGAAGAGATTATTGTAGGGTACGAAACCACCTCAAAGTTATTCTTTCGGATTGATCTATTCAAGAGTTCGTACTAGAATAACACCTTAAGACACATATCAAGAAAAACCCTAATGTCACCTAGATACTCCAATGTCACCTCAAGTATCCGCGGGTATGATTATACGATATGCATCACACAATCTCAGATTCATCTATTCAACCAACACAAAGAACTTCAAAGAGTGCCACAAAGTTTCTACCGAAGAGTCAAGAAGAAAACGTGTACCAACCCCTATGCATAAGTTCACGAGGTCACGGAACCCGCAAGTTGATCACCAAAACATACATCAAGTAGATCACGTGATATCCCATTGTCACCATAGATAAGCACATGCAAGACATACATCAAGTGTTCTCAAATCCTTAAAGACTCAATCCGATAAGATAACTTCAAAGGGAAAACTCAATCCATTACAAGAGAGTAGAGGGGGAGAAACATCATAAGATCCAACTATAATAGCAAAGCTCACGATACATCAAGACCGTGCCAAATCAAGAACACGAGAGAGAGAGAGAGAGAGAGAGAGAGAGAGAGAGAGAGAGAGAGAGAGAGAGAGAGATCAAACATATAGCTACTGGTACATACCCTCAGCCCCGAGGGTGAACTACTCCCTCCTCGTCTTGGAGATCGCCGGGATGATGAAGATGGACACCGGTGAGGGATCCCCCCCTCCGGCAGGGTGCCAGAACAGGGTCCCGATTGGTTTTTCGTGGCTACAGAGGCTTGCAGCGGCGGAACTCCCGATCTATTCTGCTCCCCGATGTTTTTAGGGTATATGGACATATATAGGCGAAAGAAGTCGGTAAGAGGAGCCACGAGGGTCCCACAAGGGTGGAGGGCGCGCCCCCCTGCCTCGTGCCTTCCTCGTTGCTTCCCTTACGTACACTCCAAGTCTTCTGGATTGCTTCCGTTCCAAAAATAACTCTCCCGAAGGTTTCATTCCGTTTGGACTCCATTTGATATTCCTTTTCTGCGAAACACTGAAACAAGGAGAAAAACAGAAACTGGCACTGGGCTCTGGGTTAATAAGTTAGTCCCAAAAATAATATAAAAGTGCATAGTAAAGCCCATTAAACATCCAAGATGGATAATATAATAGCATGAATACTTCATAAATTATAGATACGTTGGAGACGTATCAAACGCCGTCTTCAATAGTCTTCGAGGGGCACCACACCGTCTTTTGCCTAGCGATGAAACGTCTGAAAAACTCAAGGCACACGATTAGTCTGCAAAAGCATTGCCATCAATCACCAAAACACCTTAGGGATAAATATGCCCTTACAATCTCCCCCTTTTTGGTGGATTGATGACAATACTGGATTTGCACAAAGAGAAAAGATATAGAGCATTGGCAAACCCCACATTTCTAAAATATAGATGGGCTCCCCCTAGATGTGTGCAATCTAGATAGATGCTTTGGACTGCACGGCACACATACTAGGATCAACACTCCCCCTATATTTTACAGACAAGGTATATCTTGCAATAATAAGGCTAACACTAAGCAAGATAGCAAACAAAGAGCATATCATACATAGCACAATATATCATAAGCTCACTAAGATACGATAGAGTGCATATGTCTTACACCATATGAAGGATAAGTCTCACAAGCGCAAACCAAACCAAAGCAAACGAGGTTCAACTGAACAAACGCAAATGAAACAACACGATAAAACGACTCGCAAATCCCTACACTCTCTCCCCCTTTGGCATCGAGACGCCAAAAAGGCAGAGAGGACACCTACACACAAGTGGTGGCTCAAGCGGAGTAATCACTCGCATGCTCCTCGTCAGACTCGGCAGCGGGGACGGTCTCCTAGAAAGCCTCCTCAGAATCCGTCCACTTGAAGCCTTGCTTCGCCATCCACTCAGCCTCTGGAGTGATGATCTCCTCAGAACCGCCAGAGACTTCCTCGCCAAAGACCTTCATAATCTTCTTGTCCCGGCGGCGACTCTCCTTGGAGGCAACGTGAGTCCTGTACTGTCCCTTTGCCTGCATGCAGAACAGAGTCTTCATCTTGTCCTTCAGCTTCTTGGCCCACGAGGGCTCAGAGGAGCAAGGGGCAAACCCAACAACATGGTCCTCACCAGCATCCTCCGCCTCAGCCTCCTCCCAATCAACAACCCTCTTAGCAACCGTCGCCTCAGCACGAGTAGTAGTGTTGGCCCACTTGGGCTTGACACGGAGACTGATGGACTCATGACGAATCCAGTCTGGAGCAAGGAACTCATCACCGGAGAACAGCTTCTCCCAAGTCTTGGAGATCAACAGAAATAGGTACGGTCCATAGATGGGTACCTTGCGGTTGAACACCGCGAATCAAAGCTCACACCACATGATATGTGAGACATCAAGTAGTTGAGACTGAGACACACGCGCCTCCTCGCACAGGAGCATCATATCCACCAGATAGGCATGCACCTTGTCCTCGTCACCAATGCGAGGGAAAAGAGAGTTGCGGAAAATAATACTGCTGTAGCCTGTTGTCTTGCCACTGGGAAGCGTCTTCGCAACATAATACTGCTGTAGCCTGTTCTTGCTGGCTGACTCAGGGTTGGCATGAGGGCGAACACCAACGGGTGTGTTGAGCCCCTCATCAGGTACGTGGAGCAGATCCATGAAGTCCTTCCAGGTAGCAGTCAACTGACGTCCATTGGTCATCCAGGTCATCCTTTGGTCCTCCCCATAGTGAAAGTGAATTGAGGCAAAGAACTGGCAAATAATCTCAGGGTCATAGTCCAGGTGAAAGGAGATCACATCTTCAATGCCAAACTGCTCCACCAAGTCCAGAGCCTCTCCAAAGTAATCACGGTGCTTGTCCTGCCTCATATGATTCATGTCAATCCACTTGACATCCACATAGGTGTTTTGCTTGGCCTTGATCACATCTACATAAATGAGAGTCTGCTGCTTGGTCCAAAACAAGTCATTTCCTCTGAAGATAGAACATGCATTCACATACGGGTTGATCTGCCTTCAAGAGATAAACTCAGAAAGTGGTATCTCGTCCATGCCCTTTGCGGGTTCCTTGTACTTGCTGGCGGAGGACTTGATATTGCGCTTGGGGGCACTGGAGCCCTATGGAGCTTCATCTTGATTGCGCAGACGTTTGGAGCTGGTGTCACGACTGGGATTGGAAGGACGAGCAGGAGCACCGGAGCCACCACCTAAGACACAAAGCAAAAAGCACAAATGAAAAGCGAGAAGAATCAATGAAAAGAACTCAGCAAAACAAGGGAAACATGTAGAAATCATACGTGGTGATTGCCAAGAAGAAGACTGGACAACAACGGTAGTACTGCCAGTTCGCACGGTACTAAAATTTTAGTACCGCTCCTAGTCGCGGTAGTACCGCATGAAGGCACGGTAGTACCGGGGCTCGGAGCGGTAGTAGAACTTTAGTACCACGGCTCGTGCGGTAGTACCGCACCTGAGGGGCGGTAGTACCGTACCAGCGGTAGTACCGCATCAGAGATGCGGTAGTACCACATCGCGTCAGATCCGAACCATTTGAATCTGAAAATAACCGCGAAAACGAGGCGGTACTACGGTTGATCAAATCTATCATGGGACAACATATCAAGTATAATTTCTACGCAACACTACTCTCCTACATCCTAATCTTTAATAGATTTGGCCTAAAATCTCAAGAACACATGCATCTCCCCGAAAACCTAGAGGCAAAAGAATGAACAAGAGAGAGAGAGGGATTTGGGGAGAAACCTTGTTCCATGGCAAGAGGAAGTGGTGGGGAACGATCCCACCGGTCGGAATCCGAGGAGAGCGGCCGGAGGCGGAGATCCGGCGAGGGTCTCCGGCGCTGTTCTTGAGCAGGAGAGAGAGAGGCGACAGGGAGAGAGACAGACGAATGGGTATGGGGGAGTTGGAACTCCCCCTGCCCGGGTCTTAACCCCCACGCTTTCGGCAGTAGCAGCTGGTAGTACCGCTTCGGGCGGAAGTACCGCACCAAGCGGTAGTACCGCTCCCAAGCGATAAAATATTATTGCCTTGGCTGGTCTTGGTAATACCGTGGCAGGCCGCGGTAGTACCGTGAGCTCAAGAAGATGCACATTTCAAACAAAAGAGAAATGGTCTTCGCAAGGAAACTTCAAGCAAACGAGACACCACAAGAACACGCTCATCACAAAAAGAGAGGCAAGAGACAACAAGGACCAACCACGAGACACAACCTCTCCAGGGAGAGGGCGGTGGCCGAAGCCACCTATGTTTGAGTCAATTGGTATGGCACCACGAAGAATTATCCTTGGGCCCATGACCAAAACTCGTCTTTGAAGCACAAGTGCCATAAAAAATGGCTAATGTGAAAGAGTTGATCAATTTATGCATAATGGGGGGAGGGAGAGTTCATTGAGAGAACAACACTCCCCCTATGTCCATGCCTACATCTAAACTAGACAACAAGTTGAGTATGGTGGGGTGTGCAAGGGTTCAAGCAACATTGCTCGAATCAATGATATTTAGCTCATGCCTTAACTCGCAAAATCTTGCTTCATCCAAAGGCTTCGTGAAAATATCTGCAAGGTTGTCATGGGTGTTGACATAGTTGAGCTTGATCTCCCCTCGCCTAATATGGTCCTGGATGAAGTGATACCGAATCTCAATATGCTTCGTCTTGAAGTGTTGCACCGGGTTGAGAGAAATCTTGATGGCACTTTCATTGTCACACCAAAGAGGCACTTTGTCACAAATGACACCGTAATCCTTTAAAGTTTGCCTCATCCATAAGAGTTGTGCACAACAGCTACCGGCAGCCACATACTCCCCTTCGGTGGACGAGAGAGACACACAACTTTGCTTCTTGGAAGACCAACTCACCAAAGAGCAACCAAGAAATTGGCACCCTCCGGAAGTGGACTTCCTATCCACTTTGTCTCCTGCCCAATTGGATTCCGAATACCCTACAAGCTTGAAGTTTGCTCCTCTTGGGTACCATAAGCCAAAGTTTGGTGTATGAGCCCGGAAGATTCGCTTGACCACCACAAAGTGGCTTTCCTTAGGTGCGGCTTGAAACCGTGCAGAAATTCCCACACTCAACACGATATCCAGTCTAGATGCACAAAGGTAAAGCAAGGATCCAATCATGGAACGATATACCTTTTGATCCACCGCTTTACCATTGGGATCAATGTCAAGTTGGCACTTGGTGGGCATTGGAGTGGAAGCCGGCTTGACATCACTTAGCTTGAATCTCTTGAGCATGTCTTGAGTGTATTTGGCTTGGTTGATGAAGGTTCCTTCTCTTCTTTGCTTCACTTCGAACCCGAGAAAGAACTTCAACTCTCCCGTTGAAGACATCTGTAACTTTGAGGTCATGAGTGCGGCAAATTCCTCATTGAAAGCTTTGTTAGGGGAACCAAAGATAATATCATCAACATATAGTTGGCACACAAACAACTCCCCTTTGACCTTCTTAGTAAAAAGAGTGGGGGTCGATTATCCCCACTTCAAATCCACGGTCTTGTATCAACTCGGTAAGGTGGTCATACCACGCACATGGGGCTCGTTTAAGGCCATAGAATGCCTTATCGAGTTGATACACATGATCAGGAAAGTAGGGATCCTCGAACCCGGGGGGTTGCTTGACATATACCAACTCATTAATAGGACCATTAAGAAAAGAACTTTTAACATCCATTTGTTGCAACTTAAAGTTGTGATGGGAAGCATAAGCAATCAACAAACGAATGGATTCAAGGCGAGCAACCGGAGCAAAGGTTTCACCGTAGTCGATACCCTCGGCTTGGGAGTAGCCTTGTGCCACCAATGTAGCCTTGTTGCGGACGATGGTCCCATGAGCATCTTGCTTGTTCTTGAATATCCACTTGGTTCCAATGACATTGTGGTTCCCCGTTGTCCTTGGCACCAATCTCCACACTTTGTTGTACTCGAAGTTGTTGAGTTCTTCATGCATGGAATTAAGCCAATCCGAATCTTCGAGCGCCTCATATACCTTTTGGGGTTCAACACAAGAGACAAACACGTGATGTTCACAATAGTTTGCCAATTGTCTACGAGTGCTTACCCCCTTTTGGATGCTTCCAAGCACATTCTTCATGAGATGGCCCTTGGTGGAGAGCTTGGAAGCAATCTTGGCGGCACGACGCTCCAATTCCTCCTCGGGGGAGAGACGACGAGCGGTCACTTGATCATCTTGAGCGCCGTCTTGAGTTTGCTCTTGATCTTGAACTTGCTCGTAGGAGAGAACTTGACCTTGGTCATCACTTGGTGTTTCAACACCGTCTTGAGATTGATCTTGCCCTTGGTCTTGCTCATGAGGTTGAGGGTCTTCACTTTGTTTTTCGGAAGCATGTGGACCTTGGGTTGGTGATGGCTCCACTTGAGTGGAGCATTGTCCTTCTCCTTCGGCCACAAGGGGTTCCTCAATGGGTAGGATAAAACCAACTCCCATTCTTCTTATGGCTTGGGGAGGAATTTCATCACCTACATCACAAGTGCCACATTGCTCCACTTGGGAGCCGTTATTCTCATCAAACTCCACGTTACACGTCTCCTCAATAAGACCCGTGGACTTATTGAGGACATGGTAAGCATGAGAGTTTGTAGCATAACCAACCAATATGCCCTCATAAGCTCTAGCCTCAAATTTAGACAAACGAACACCTTTCTTGAGAATGAAACACTTGCACCCGAACACCTGAAAGTACTTGAGGTTGGGCTTGTTACCGGTGAATATCTCATATGGAGTCTTGTTCAAGCCTTTGCGGAGATAGAGACGATTTGATGCGTGACACGCAATGTTGATGGCTTCGGCCCAAAAGTTATATGGAGACTTGAACTCCACCATCATAGTCCTTGCCGCATCCATCAACGTCCGGTTCTTCCTATCCGCTACACCATTTTGTTGAGGGGTTTAAGGTGCGGATTATTGATGCTTGATCCCCTCATCACTAAGAAACTCATCCAAGGTGTAGTTCTTGAACTCGGTGCCGTTGTCACTTCTTATTGTCAAGATCTTTGCATTGTGTTGACGTTGGGCTTCATTTGCAAAGTCAATGACGGTTTGTTGGGTCTCGCACTTCCTCTTGAAGAAATATACCCAAGTGTATCTTGAATAGTCATCCACAATCACCAAGCAATACTTCCTACCCCCAAGACTATCAAAGGATGGAGGCCTAAAGAGATCCAAAGGCCTCTTCGAGTAAATGATAGTCGTGGGAGGGTGAGCCTTCTCATGTAGCTTTCCTTCAATACAAGCACTGCAAGCACGATCTTTAGCAAAACTAACATTCGTTAGTCCACGTACATGGTCCCCCTTGAGAATACTTTGCAAAGATCTCATATTGACATGGGCTAAACGGCAATGCCAAAGCCATCCCACGTCAACTTTAGCCATTAGGCATGTCGCGGTCTTAGTGGGTCGCTCCGAAAAGTTAATCACATAGAGACCGTTCTCGACATGCCCAACAAAGGCTACTTTAAGAGTCTTGCTCCACAAAAGGGCCACAGTATCAATATCAAAGAAAGTGGCAAAGCCCATGATTGCAAGTTGACGAACAGAAAGTAAATTGTATGCAAGGGACTCAACAAGCATGACCTTCTCGATCGTGAGATCATGAGAAATGACAACATTGCCAAGCCCCAATACCTTAGAGGATGAGGCATCACCCCACTCGACATTGGTGGGCATAGATGGAATCTTGTGAACGTCCACCACCAAATCCTTGCTTCCGGTCATATGATTAGTGGCTCCACTATCGAGCAACCTTGATCCCCCACCAGAAGCAAACACCTACAAGAGATCAATGCTTGTTTTTAGGTACCCATTTTGTAATGGGTCCTTTGATGTTAGTAACAAGGGTCTTCGGAACCCAAATAGACCATTCAATGTACTCATAAGGAGAACCAACAAATTTGGCATAAACATGTCCATCACTAGCACGGCACAACACATAAGAAGGGTTAAAGTCGCCGGCATTATTGAGAAGGGAAGTGTTGCCCTTCTTGGCATCACCACCCTTCACGGTATTCTTCTTCTTATCCTTAGGAGCAACCTCTCTCTCCTTCACAAAGGTTTGCTTGAGAGGGGGAGGTCGTTTGGCCTTGTCATCCTTCTTCTTGTTCTTGGACTTGGGTGCATACCCAATCCCTTCCTTGGCCACAACTTCCTTTTGATTGCTCAAAAGGTCGTTGAGGTTCTTCTCGCCTTGTATGCATGGCACAAGACCCTTCTCAAGCTGCTCCTTTAACTTAGCATTCTCCTCAACAAGATGCACATGCTCACAACATGGGTTAGTAGCATTTGCATTATCAATTAACACCATATGAGGAAATGTGGCTTTCTCCTTGGTTAGCTTTACTTGGAGTTGATCATGAGACTCCTTGAGGCTAGCATGAGCACCCTTCAAGACTTTGTGAGCCTTGTAAAGTATGTCAAACTCCTCTTTGAGTCTAGCAAGATCAACCCCAAGCTTGGCTTTCTCGAAATTGAGCACACGAGAAACAACAAGTGCATGATCAAGATCTTTCTTTAACTTAGCATGATCATCGTTGTGTGACTCCTCAAGAGCCAAACGAAGACTATGCTCTTCCTCAAGAGCATTGGAAAGATCCGAAATCTCATCGGCATAGTCTCGACTATGCCCCCCCATCTTAGAGATGGTATCTTCGTGAGCCTCGATCATGTCATTGGCTTCACCAAGTTGTTCCAAGAGAGCAATGAAGTGCTTCTTGGATTTACCCTTGAGTTTACCCATAAAGGACTCAAACTCATTCTCCTCCACATTAACCTTGGCCTTTAATGCAAGGTTGGGCTTCTTTACTCTTTGAGACTGTAGCACCGCATTGTCGGCGGTCTTGTCCAAGATGCTCATAGCAACGAACTCATCCAGCACTTCACTTGAGGACAAGGTGTGAAAGTCCGGCCTTTGACGAATGACGGAGGACATGGCTTTGTGATAAGGCATCATTGCCTTGAGGAATTTGCGCTTGATCCAATTGTCATCTGTGTCCTTGCTTCCATGATCTCGGAGTGAAACTGCGAGTTTGGTTACCCTGCAATAAAGCTCACGAGGTTCTTCATATTCTTTCATTGCAAACTCATCAGCTTCATCTTGCACCACTTCATAGTTTGAGCGATGAATGCTTGCACTTCCCCAGTAGAGAGAAACAACTTGCTGCCAAGCATCTTTGGCCATGGAGTAGGGCCGGAGATGAGGAAGATCTTTGGGTGGAATTGCTTCTTGGATGATGAAGAGAGCATTCTCATTGAATTGATTATCCACGGCTTCTCTAGGAGTGAAGTTGCTTCAGTCATGCAGATAGAAACCTTCTTCAATGATTCTCCAAAGATTAGTATTCACATGATTTAAATGACGCTTAAAGCGATAGACCCAAGAATCAAATTCCACATTCTTCTCAATCTTAGGGGCAGGGCCGGCATGATTCAAATGAGTGGAAGGAAGCGGTCCACCATATACAAGTGGAGGTTCCACATGGGCAAAGATGCCGGTGACATTTTTACCAGTAGAAGAAGGAGCTTTCTCGCTAGTAGCTTCCCCCTTGTCGGAGTTAGCATCCGTCACCTTGTTAGCGGGATCACCCACTTTCAACGGTGCGGTGGAAAGTTTAAGCCCTTCTATAAATTTATTAAACATGCTTTCAACCTCGGTCGTCATGGAGGTCTTGAATGTGTCCAAAGCCACATTGAATTCCTCACGAGAGACCGCGGTTCCCCCATCGGCCATAGACGAGAATGGATTCACACTGGAGTGCACCTCCGCATCGTCTACGGTGTCAACCATACTCTTCGGATGGCAAAGTCCTTAATAAAGAGAGGAGGCTCTGATACCAATTGAAAGGATCGATATAGTTGACTAGAGGGGGGGGGGGTGAATAGGCAACTAACAATTTTGAGCTTTTATTTACCAATTTAAACTTTGCATCAAAGTAGGTTGTCTAGATATGCAACTAGGTGAGCAACCTATATGATGCAACAACAACAAGCACACGAGCAACAAGGGATATAACTTAAATAAGCTTGCACAAGTAAAGGCACGAGATAACCAAGAGTGGAGCCGGTGAAGACGAGGATGTGTTACCGAAGTTCCTTCCCTTTGAGGGGAAGTACATCTCCGTTGGAGCGGTGTGGAGGCACAATGCTCCCCAAGAAGCCACTACGGCCACCGTATTCTCCTCACGCCCTCACACAATGCGAGATGCCGTGATTCAACTATTGGTGCAATTGGAGGCGGCGATCGAACCTTTACAAACAAGGTTGGGGCAATCTCCACAACTTAGTTGGAGGCTCCCAACGACACCACGAAGCTTCACCACAATGGACTATGGCTCCGCGGTGACCTCAACCGTCTAGGGTGCTCAAACACCCAAGAGTAACAAGATCCGTAAGGGATTAGTGGGGGGAATCAAGTTTCTCTTTGTGGAAGTGTAGATCGGGGCCTTCTCAACCAATCCCGAGCAAATCAACAAGTTTGATTGTCTAGGGAGAGAGATCGGGCGAAAATGGAGCTTGGAGCAACAATGGAGCTTAGAGTTGGAAGAGGTAGTCAACTCGGGGAAGAAGACACCCCTTATATAGTGGAGAACCAAATCCAACCATTATCCACTTAACCAGCCCGCGACCCACGGTACTAGCGCCCGGGAAATGTGGTACTACCGCAAGGCCTTACGGTACTACCGCGACCGATCGCGGTACTACCGCTGCTACGACAGGAACTAGGACAGGCCTAAAGCGCTGAGGCTGAGGGCGGTATGATAACCCACAAGTATAGGGGATCGCAACCGTTCTCGAGGGTAGAGTATTCAACCCAAATTTATTGATTCGACACAAGGGGAGCCAAAGAATATTCTCAAGTATTAGCAGTTGAGTTGTCAATTCAACCACACCTGGATAACTTAATATCTGCAACAAAGTATTTAGTAGCAAAGTAATATGATAGTAGTGGTAATGGTAACAAAAGTAACAGTAGCAAAAGTAATATTTTTGGTGTTTTGTAGTGATGGTAACAGTAGCAACGGAAAAGTAAATAAGCGAAGAACAATATAGGAAAAGCTCGTAGGCATTGGATCGATGATGGAGAATTATGCCGGATGCGGTTCATCATGTAACAGTCATAACATAGGGTGACACAGAATTCGCTCCAATTCATCAATGTAATGTAGGCATGTATTCCGAATATAGTCATACATGCTTATGGAAAAGAATTTGCATGACATCTTTTGTCCTACCCTCCCGTGGCAGCGGGGTCCTAGCGGAAACTAAGGGATATTAAGGCCTCCTTTTAATAGAGTACCGGAACAAAGCATTAGCACATAGTGAATACATGGACTCCTCAAGATATGGTCATCACCGGGAGTGGTCCCGATTATTGTCACTTCAGGGTTGCCGGATCATAACACATAGTAGGTGACTATAGACTTGCAAGATAGGATCAAGAACACACATATATTCATGAAAACATAATAGGTTCAGATCTGAAATCATGGCACTCGGGCCCTAGTGACAAGCATTAAGCATAGCAAAGTCATAGCAGCATCAACCTCAGAACATAGTGGATACTAGGGATCAAACCCTAACAAAACTAACTCGATTACATGATAGATCTCATCCAACCCATCACCGTCCAGCAAGCCTACAATGGAATTACTCACGCATGGTGGTGAGCATCATGAAATTGGTGATGGAGGATGGTTGATGATGACGATGGCGACGAATCCCCCTCTCCGGAGCCCCGAACGGACTCCAGATCAGCCCTCCCGAGAGGTTTTAGGGCTTGGCGGCGGCTCCGTATCGTAAAACGTGATGAATCCTTCTCTCTGATTTTTTTATCCCCGAAAGCAAATATATAGAGTTGGAGTTGAGGTCGGAGGAGCTCCAGGGGGCCCACGAGGTAGGGGGCGCGCCCTAGGGGGGGGCGCCCCCCACCCTCGTGGCTAGGGTGTGTGCCCCCTGGTCTTCATCTTTTGCAATGAATAAGTACTTGAGTTGTAGAGTCATGTTGTGATGCCATGTTTATATTTGCACATATCGAGCATATTGTGTGTATGATTGAAATGCTTGGTATGTGTGGGATCCGACAACCTAGTTGTTTATCCTTGGTAGCCTCTCTTATGGGGAAATGTAGTCTTGTGCTTCCATGAGCCATAGTAGTCCGCTACAACCCGGTTCACCAGAGTCCTGCTAGCCCAGCACTACTGCTTCGAACACTTGACTGGCGGCATGTGATTCACTTCGTTTACGTCGTCTCTTCGGGAAATGTCACGCGGTGACATCCGAGTCTGCCTAGCCTGCTACAGCCCGGTTCATCGGAGTCCTGTTAGCCAAAGTGCTACAGCCCGGATTCGCACGCTGGATGATGACATGCTCGATGTTGATTCATGTATGCCTGTCCCGTAAGTTAGTGCCACTTTGGGTTCACGACTAGTCATGTCGGCCGGGTTCTCTGTCATATGGATGCTAGCGACACTATCATATCGTGAGCCAAAAGCGCAAACAGTCCGGGCCATGGTAAGGCGACACCGGTGGGAATACCGTGCGTGAGGCGCAAAGTGATATGAGGTGTTACCGGCTAGATCGATGTGACTTGGAATCGGGTCCTGATATGTGGTTCATCTAAGGTACTCGAAGGGTATTTTGCAAACCTTGCAAAATTCATCTAGTGGCATCTTCTTAACAACATCATATAAATGAAACTCTCATCAAGGAGGTGTTTTTTAGGAAAATAGTAGAAGTTTTGCACAAAAGTATTAGTGAGTAAGAGATACTGATGACGTTGGTCGCGGAGGAAGTCGGTGAGGCCAGCATTCTCAGCCAATGAATAGAAATCATCATAAATCCCGGCTTTTCTCAAGAAATCATCGGAAGGCCATTCACACGGCCGGACCTCCGCGGTGCGAGGCAAATTATATTTGGGCCTCTGTGCTTCTTCATTTTGCTTTTCCTTCGAGCTTCGGCTCTATGAGCCCCTCAAAAATCTCTTCATTATTTTCTGAAATAATATGAATTTTTTAGTAACTTCAAACAAAAGTGAACCAAGCTCAACAAAATTGATAGCAACTACTCCTACAAGTGCCTAGAGACTATATCATGCATTAGAACTACTTGGAACCATATAAATTTGACATGCAAGCTCAAGAACATGGTCACCTAGGCAGCACAAATTTGCAATGAATAAAGCACTAGAACAAAAACTAATTGGACCAATGGAGGAGTCACATACCAAGGAACAATCTCCCCAAGCAGTTTTGTGAGAGGTGCTTTGAGCAAGGAGATCGAAAATCGCAGCAAAATGAGCTAGAACTCTTGCTTGAGCTGGATATTGGTGTTTGTGGGAGGAAGAAGGAGTGTATGGGTGGAGGAGGGCCACCGTGGGCCCACGAGGCAGGGGGCGCGCCCTGGGGGGTAGGGCGCGCCCTCCACCCTCGTGGCCAGGTGCTTGCCCCTCCTGCTGTGTTCTGAGTGCCAGATATTCTCAAATAATCCAGAAAAAATCATATTCCATTTTCGTGGCATTTGGAGAACTTTTATTTTCGGGTATTTTTATATTGCATGATAAATCGAAAATGCATGAAAAATACTATTTTTACTTTATTTCAAATAAATAACAGAAAGTAGAAAGAGGGTACAGAAGGTTGTGCCTTCTAGTTTCATCCATCTCATGCTTATCAAAAGGAATCCACTAAGAAGTTTGATCAAGTCTTGTTAACAAACTCATTCTGAATAACATGAAACTGGAGAAATTTCGAATAACACTATGTTACCTCAACAGGGATATGCACATCCCCTATAATAAGAATATCATATTTCTTCTTTACAGTAGGAAGAGGAAATTCAAAACCTCCAAAAATAATCGATGGAAATTTTCCAATAGAGTTGATACTATGAACTTGAGGTTGTTTCCTCTAAAAGTGTACCGTATGCTCATTACCATTAACATGAAAAGTGACATTGCCTTTGTTGCAATCAATAACAGCCCCTGCTGTATTCAAAAAAGGTCTTCCAAGAATAATAGACATACTATCGTCCTCGGGAATATCAAGAATAACAAAGTTCGTTAAAATAGTAACGTTTGCAACCACAAAGGGCACATCCTCACAAATACCGACAGGTATATGATACGTCTCCGTCTTATCTATAATTTTTGATTGTTCCATGCCAATATTATTCAACTTTCATATACTTTTGGCAACTTTTTATACTATTTTTGGGACTAACATATTGATCCAATTGCCCAGTGCCGCCTCATCATTGCATGTTTTTGGTTTCGCAGAATATCCATATCAAACGGAGTCCAAACGGGATAAAAACGGACGGAGCTTATTTTTGGAATATTTGGAAAATCTGGGAGAAAGATCAACAGGGCCCACGCCCTCCCCAGGAGGGCGCGCCCCCACCCTCGTGGGCCACCCGTAAGGCGGTTGATGCCCTTCTTCGGCCGCAAGAAAGCTAATTTTTGGTAAAAAAAATCACGGCGAAGGTTTCAGTCCAATCGGAGTTACGGATCTCCATATATATACGAAACGGTGAAAGGGCAGCAGAACAGAACGCAGAAACAGAGAGAAACAGAGAAACAGATCCAATCTCGGAGGGGCTCTCGCCCCTCCCATGCCATGGAGGCCAAGGACCAGAGGGGAAACCCTTCTCCCATCTAGGGAGGAGGTCAAGGAAGAAGAAGACGAAGGGGTCCTGAGGGAGTCCTGGATTAGGGGGTGTCCGGATAGCCGGACTACCATCATCAGCCGAACTATCATTGGCCGGACTATCATCATCGACCGGACTCCAAGACTATGAAGATACAAGATTGAAGACTTCTCCCCGTGTCCGGATGGGACTTTCCTTGGCGTGGAAGGCAAGCTTAGCGATACGGATATGTAGATCTCCTACCATTGTAACCGACTCTATGTAACCCTAGCCCTCTCCGGTGTCTATATAAACCGGATGGCTTTAGTCCGTAGGACGACATCATCAATAACCCTTACAATCATATCATAGGCTAGCTTCTAGGGTTTAGCCTCCTTGATCTCGTGGTAGATCCACTCTTGTAAACATCCACAATATCAATATCAATCGGGCGGGACGTAGGGTTTTACCTCCATCAAGAGGGCCCGAACACAGGTAAAACATCGTGTCCCTTGTCTCCTGTTACCATCCGCCTAGACGCACAGTTCGGGACCCCCTACCGAGATCCGCCGGTTTTGACACCGACGTTGGTGCTTTCATTGAGAGTTCCTTTGTGTCGCCACCGATAGGCTTGATGGCCTCTTCAATCAACAACGACGCAGATCTGGGTGAGACTTTTCTCCCGGACAGATCTTCAGATTCGCCGGCCGCGATGCGGGCCAACTCGCAGCCATCTGGAGCAGATCGAAGCTACGCTGGCCGTCGGTCAGGTTTGAAGCCTAAACTTCACGGCCGATATCCGCGGAGACTTGATCTTCGATGGATCTGAGCCACACCGAAAGCGTGTGCGGCTGTCACGATGGGCATGACCTAACTCGCCCGGACAACACCTTGAGGTCAGACACGAATCCGCTCCGACCCATGGTCCGGAGCCGATCGCCGGATCGAGGACGGATGGCTGGACACCTCCGAGCTGCAACTTCTACGGCGATGGAGCGAACACTTACCTTGTCCCGCATAAAGCCCATGACTCCGAGGTGCGGACTCTCGCGGACTCAACCTCCTGCGCCCCCGCCAATCGAATCCGATTACGCCAATCATGGAATTCACCGCTGCGGACATCTTTCAAAGACTCGCCCTTGGCGATATCATAAATTCATGAAGCATCTCTCGCTATCCGGAGAGCCTGGCGAACTACGGCCAGGATGGTTGGGACGCGACGACGAAGAAATTCAAAGCCCACCCACCACCCACTTCGTAGCCACCGCCGACGATTTAACCGACATACTCGACTACGACTCCAAGACATCGACGGTATGGACGGCGATGCGGAGACTACTAAGAACCAGCGCCACAGACACCGAAGACCACCTCGTCATACGACATATACATGGTGGACACCCCAAAAGATGGGGACGGCGAAGAAGCGGCAGAGGCTGATTCCTTAAAGAAACAGCCCAGCGCCGACGCCAGCGTAGCGCCGCTCTAAATCCCGCCACGGCAAGAATGGAGATTCCGCGCCGGAGATAATAACACCCCGAAAGTGCCGAAGACAACTCCCTCCAAAGACGATCCGGCACAGAGGAGGAAGCAAGCCCTCACGAGAGGGCGATGCATTTAAGAGGTCGAGGATGACAATTACTTACCTCCTCCGGAGACGAGGCAAGCCTCGGTGATTTACTTAATTCGTCGTGCTCGAGGATCCCGTCGAACAAGAGCGCTTTCAGACGCAGGCTAATGGCCACGGCTAACAGCCTAAAGAAAAAGCAGCAACAGCTTCAAGCTGATCAAGACCTGCTGGCCGGCGGATGGACCGAGGTCCTCGCGTCAAGAGTATGAACTCGAACGCCTCAAAAGTTACCCAAAACGCAAGTTGCTCCCCGATTAGAGGAGGAGGCATACAAGCCTCGCATCACCAGCGACTGTCGGCAGACCGCCACCTCGTGGCGCGCAGAGAGCGTGCAAGCCCTCCACCAAAACCGAACCGGCATCCCTCAAAAGCATGAAGCCACGGGGAACATGCCGGACTTGCGGGATATATTGGAGGACAAGGCAAGACAATCCAGATCTATCTATGGATCACGGGCGCCCCAAGACCCACGACGAATACCGCCGCGCGGATATAACTACTCGGCCGGGCGAACACAGCAGACAACGCTCTCTCGAGCTACGCCGCGATATTGCTCAATCTGAGGCGCCAAGACACCCACTATGCTTCACCGACGAAGTAATGGATCATCAAATCCTCAAGGGTTTAAACCCGTTAATATTGAATCCTACGATGGCACAACAGACCCGCGGTTTGGATTGAGGATTATCTTCTCCATATACACATGGCCCGCGGCGACGATCTTCACGCCATCAAATATCTCCCTCAAGCTTAAAGGACCAGCTCGGCATTGGCTTAACAGCCTGCCCGCAGAGTCAATTGATGTGGGAAGACACGGAAGCCGCATTCCTCGACAACTTCCAGTGCGTATGTGCGACCACCGGACGCACATGACCTAAGCCACATAATCCAGCAGAGCAGATTTAATCGCCGTGCAATTCGACACGGTTCTTAACAAAGAAAAATCAAATCGCCGACTCTCCGGATGCAGAGGCCCTCGCTGCCTTCAAACATAACATCCGCGACGAGTGGCTGGCCCGCACCTAGGATAGGAGGAGCCGAAATCCATGGCAGCCCTCACATCACTCATGACCGCTTACATGCGGGAGAGGATAGCTGGCTAGCTCGCAGAACAACCTCAAAGAAAACGCTGGCAGTCCGGATACCAAGGACCGCAATGGCAGGTTGCGCCGAAACAAAATAAACGCCGCGTAACGGCGACAAGAATGAGGATACGGCAGTCAACGCCGGATTCCGAGGCTCCAAGCCCGGTCAACGGAAGAAGCCATTTAAAAGAACCACTCAGGGCCCGTCCAATTTGGACCGAATACTCGACCGCTCCTGTCAAATACATGGAACCCCCGAAAAGCCAGCTAACCACACCAACAGAGATTGTTGGGTATTCAAGCAGGCAGGCAAATTAATTGCCAAAAACAGTGACAAGGGGCTACACAACGATGACGAGGAAGAGACCCGCCGCCCGAACAACAGAGGACAAAGGGATTCCCCCTCAAGTTCGGACGGTAAACATGATATACGCAACGATATTCCCAAGAGGGAGCGGAAGCGTGCACTAAGGGACGATACGCGATGGAGCCAGTCGCCCTAAAATTCAACCCATGGTCCTCTTGCTCGATCACTTTTGATCGAAGAGACCATCCGACCAAGATCCGCCATGGCGGATTCGCCGCATTGGTTTTAGACCCAATCGCCGATGGATTTCACCTCACGAGTCCCGATGGACGGCGGTAGTAGCCTGAACCTGCTTTATCGGGATACGGCGCAAGATGGGCATAGACCCTTCAAGGATTAAACCTACAAAGACAACCTTCAAAGGTGTCATACCAGGTGTCGAGGCCAATTGTACAGGCTCGTTACACCGAAGTGGTCTTCGGATCCCGGATAATTTCGAGCGAGGAGTTAATCTTCGACATAGTCCCGCTCAGCAGCGGCTATCACGCTCGCCGGACGAACGCGTTCAAGAAAATTCAACGCGGTGCCGCATTATGCATACCTTAAGCTCAAGATGCCAGCCCTCGTGGAGTCATCACGGTCAATGGAAACACGAACGCTCCTCCGAACGGAGGAACATACAGCGCTCTCACGGCAGAAGTACAGAGCAGCCTTTTAAGGCAATTCTCGAGTCCGGCTGCTAAACGACCGGACACGCACCAAACGCGCCGGAGCAACATCAACCAAGACCACCAGCACGTTCCGAGCATCGCAGAGTAATGCGGCCTCAACCCCAGCCCTCGCAAAATTGTAAGAGAAGCTCTCGCGTACATAATTACGCCTTGGAGATACCATGGGCATAGGGGAAAGGCACAACCACAATAGACCCAGAGTGCGGTTCGACCACACCAGGGCTCCCAAGTGTGTCACTTTTTTCTTTTATTTTTCTCTTATTTATACAGAACTATGTCCGTGGCGACCTTGCCGAACTCATGATGCAACAGCCGGGGAAGGACAAAGGCGCGATTTAACACTCGGTGGTCTCCATCAAGAGCATTAAATTTGTTAAATACAAACATTCCGCTGCCTACCCTCGAGGGAGACGCCTTTAATTCGTCCAATCCTTTGCTTTCCGTGACTATTTGTATCATTCCGCACCCATAGCATATCTTCTCTAATAAAATGCAGCACTTTTTTGCCTATAATTGCATTACCTTATATATATATATATGTTCATTTATTTACATGTTGCACCTGCACATTTTGGTACGGCCAAATACACCAGGGCTTATGCTCTCCGCATTATGGTGTGATAAAGTCCAACACTTTCACAAGTGCGGCACCCTGAACTTATAGCATTACATGAATCGGCTCCGAATCATGTCTTGGGTCAATAGTTGGGTTTGCCCGGCCCCATGTTTGGCACCTTACGCCCGCTCTATCGCTAAGGTAGCACTGGAGAACCACTGCGATTGCGCCCTGCTGAGCCGGGTTAACGCTTTAGTGGAGAAAGCTAAAACTGACTGTCATGATAAGGCGAGAGATTGGTCGCTGTTTGAGAGGTCCTTCGGGTCCTTAAAGACCACGCCGCTCGAGCGAAGTTCGGATTATGTCCGACGAAGGCGTGATAGCGCCCAATTGGTCCTCCGAATACTAGGGGCTTCACCAAATTTAAAATTATAGAATTATATGGCTAAGGAGAGTGTTCAAGCACTATAAGTCCGGTTGCCTTGTTCGTTGTGTTGAGCGCCTCCCTAGATGGACCCAAAATGGGAACAAGAGCGCCAAGTTTATCCCGAACACCCCAAAGACTCGTGGCATGGGGGCTGAAGCCGACGACTTGCCATCTCTCGATCTCATAAACGGCCGCATGTAAGGTAATATTTTAAATTAACAAGCATTGCTTAGCGATATGAACAAAGTTTTCAGCGCAGGATAACACATTGCGAATTTACTCAAAATTACATCCCGGGGCACTCATCCGCAATCTTGCGGGCACCCTTCAGACAGCCTTATAGTACATTTGGGGCGACGATGTTTCTTGCCCACCGGTGGCGCGTCGCTGATTAGCTTCTCCGCATCCAGCTTGCCCCAATGCACCTTTGCGCTGGCAACGCCCGACGAAAGCACCTTCAATACAAAGTGAGCGCTTGATAACCTCCACCTGTGGGCACGATCCACCAGCCGCCGCGACGAGGCAAGTAGCTCCTGTGCATGGCCTCTCCAGCCACAAACCGGACTATAAGGCCCTTCATGGCCTGCTCGCCACCTTGTGAAGCTCGACCAACTGCTTCAGCTGGTCGCTAGGGGCACGGATGGCCGGCCTCAAAGATATCGAGACGAAGACCTTCTCCGATGAGCTCCCTCCTCGGCTAGGTAGAATGCGGCGCATCGAGACACGCTTCAAGGCAGATCTGCAACGCCTCGAGAGCTCCGACCGGGCAAGTAACACGTAATTTACATTCACATGCTTGCTTTGCATGAAAAATGCCTTACCCGCCGCTATCTTCCTCATCAACTCAATCTCCAAGGGACTTATGGGCCTCGGCCTTGGCGGTTTTGGCACTTTCGAGCCGAGGCAAGCTCGGACTCGAAGTCTTTGAGTCACGCCCAAGCTCTCATGCTTCTCCATGAGAGCCGGAGCTCTTGCTGAACCACCTCCACCCGCCTCCTGCTTTTCTCGCTCTACCTGCGTTCCGTGGCGATTATGTTCGCCACGGACACGCCTCCTTCGTGGTCGCCACCTCATTCGTGGGCCCCGCAGCACCCATGTTATCCTTGTTATTTTTGTTGCAACCTAAATCCTTTTCTCAGAAGGTACAAGTTCAAAGTGGTGTTACTCACCTTCTTTGTCCCGAGCTGCTTCTGGCGCGGCCGAGCTCTTGCTCGACCGCCGAGCTCTGCTTCACAGCAAGACCGACCTCCGCGGTCAAGGCGGCAGAGGTCAAGAGCGTGAGCTCGCAACGCATATTGACATAATTTTTAGCAACCTCGCGATATCTTCTTTTTTAGATCCTCACCGCTTTTCTTTCCGAACACCGAACCGAGCATCGTGGGCTACTGTCTATGCGGTATTACATTGCATATTTTTAACTTCTTACCTCAAAGCCCGATAGAAGGCTATCGCAGCTTCGGTCAGCCCGCTCTTGGCGAAGCTGCACCTTCGGATCAACGCACTCATAATAGTGCGGTGTTCTTCCTGGATGGAAGCGCTCTGCAGCGCCCAACAAATTGCTCGGCGCCTCGGTTGGACGGAAGCCGCCGGCGCCACGGTCTTGCCCTTCGCTCGAAGGGCAGCCGCCGGACTCCGGAACCACTGCGGGTTCGATGTGGAGTCCGCGCAAAGTCCGGAGGACGCCTTGTGGCGCCCGAGCCTCCCGATGGGTCCCTTCTGGGATCCCACCTCGGCCCTCGGTGTCGCGGGGGTGGAGGCGGTCGGGATGGAGTCTACATCCGACGGAGCCAACGACCCGCCGATGAAGCAGGAGATCATCACTGGTCGGACTACGGGTAGCATGCGCATCGTAATGACACTATGTAACGAGAAAAGAAATTATAAATCATTCAGAATCCAGATATTTACGATCTCGCCGAGGCCTGGCCCTTGAAGGCCATTCTTCCTCGCCAACGTTGATGTTGGCGGAGCTGTCCGGAGAATAGTCCTTCCTCTTGGACCCTTCGCCTCCCCTGCTGGGAAAGCCTTCCTCTTCCTCTCTCCTCCTCCGAGAGAGTCCTTCCTCCTCCTCATTTTTGGGGAGGAGTCCGCCCGAGTCGCCGGACACCAAAACGGGCACTTTTCGAGCACCCGTGGCCTCCTTCTTGGCCTTCTTCTCCGCACCACGTGCGGTGCGGAACCAGCAGCCCCGCTTAGATGGGCGCCCATTGGATTTTTCGGCATAGGAGCCGGGCAGTAATCTGCTCCGCCTTCCTCATCCAAATCTGTCAAAGGAGAAGGGGAAATTAAAACCCGCATAGAGTCAAACTATGAAAAACAAGTGTCCCGTAAAGGGGTAGAATCACTTACCTCGTCGGCCTGGAGCTGCGATAGCACCTTCCAGGCGCCTTCGTACGTCGTGTCGAAGAGTCTGCTTAGCGCCTGGTGCTGTTCTGGATCGAACTCCCACAGATTGAATGCCCGCTCTTGGCATGGGAGTATCCGGCGGACGAGCATGACTTGGACCATGTTAACCAGCCTGAGCTTCTTCACCAGCTTCTGGATACAGGCTTGGAGTCCCGTCAGCTCCTTCGAACTACCCCACAGCAAGCCCTTCTCTTTCCAGGAGGTGAGCTACGTGGGGTACCAGATCTAAACTCGGGGGCCGCCGCCCATGTAGGGTCACGCGGCTCGGTGATAAAGAACCACCCCGATTGCCACCCTTGACGGATTCCACGAAGGCCCCTTCGAACTAAAGGACATTGGGCATCTTGCCCAACATGGCGCCCAAGACTCCGCTTGAGTGCCCTTCACTACCTTCGCTTGACATTGAAGGTCTTGAGCCAAGTCAAGTGGGGCTGGATGCAGAGGAAGGCCTCGCACACCACGATAAACGCCGAGATGTTGAGGATGAAGTTCGACGCAGATCATGGAAATCCAGGCCGTAGTAGAACATGAGCCCCGGACAAAGGGATGTAGTGGAAAGCCCAATCCGCGGAGGAAGTGGGGAAGAAAGACGACCCTCTCATGGGGCTTGGGGTGGGATGAGCTGCCTCGTCGGGCAGCCGGTGCGCGATGTTTTGGAAAGGTATCCGCGCCGCAGCAGTTTGGCGATGTGCTCCTCCTTAACGGTGGAGGCCAACCATTTAGCTCCCGCCCGGACATGGTCGGAGAAGGTTGAGATGAGATGCGCGAACTTGGGCGCTGGAGCTCGAAAGCTTGCAGAGATGGATAAGCAAAGGAGGAAGAAGGCGAGGTGAGAAGGTGAATCCTTATCCCTTATATGGACAGCAAAGTCTTACGCGCCCCCACCGCCTGGTAAAACTCGCTTATCTCCCAAGCGCCACCATCAATGGCGCGTTGGGTTACCCACGTCCGTATTGATGAGAATCCGGATTAAGGGAAACACGATCTCGCTCGACAAGACGCGTAAGGAAACCGCCCGCTAAATGCGCCGAGGTGGTAAAGTAAAAACAATTCAAGTAATGGCTTGGTAGTGGTGTGACGTCATGCCACGTAAAACGCCACAGATTGAACTTGTGTATATATTATTATTCTCTCTACGGTGGAATGTGGAATTTATTTTGCAGAGCCGGACACTATCCAGGTGTTCACAATCTTCTATCATTCGGAGGAGGAACCCGCCTTGCAATGCCAAGCAATATACACGCCGGACTTATCGTCATTGAAGCCTGGTTCAGGGGCTACTGAGGGAGTCCTGGATTAGGGGGTGTCCGGATAGCCGGACTACCATCATCACCGAACTATCATTGGCGGACTATCATCATCGATCGGACTCCAAGACTATGAAGATACAAGATTGAAGACTTCTCCCCGTGTCCGGATAGGACTTTCCTTGGCGTGGAAGGCAAGCTTGGCGATACGGATATGTAGATCTCCTACCATTGTAACCGACTCTATGTAACCCTAGCCCTCTCCGGTGTCTATATAAACGGGATGGCTTTAGTCCGTAGGACGACATCATCAATAACCCTTACAATCGTATCATAGGCTAGCTTCTAGGGTTTAGCCTCCTTGATCTTGTGGTAGATCCACTCTTGTAAACATCCACAATATCAATATCAATCGAGCAGGACGTAGGGTTTTACCTCCATCAAGAGGGCCCGAACCTGGGTAAAACATCGTGTCCCTTGTCTCCTGTTACCATCCGCCTAGACGCACAGTTCGGGACCCCCTACCCGAGATCCGCCGGTTTTGACACCGACAGGTCCCCTCTCCCCTTCTCTTCCGGTGGCGCCGGAATGCTGCCGTGGCCATCATCACCGCGATCTACACCAACACCTCCGCCATCTTCACCAACATCTCCATCACCTTCCCCCCTCTATCTTCAGCGGTTCACTCTCCCGCAACCCGCTGTACCCTCTACTTGAACATGGTGCTTTATGCTTCATATTATTATCCAATGATGTGTTTCCATCCTATGATGTGTGAGTAGATTTTCGTTGTCCTATCGGTGGTTGATGAACTTCTATGATTGATTTAATTTGCTTGTGGTTATGTTGCTGCCTTTGGTGCCCATCATATGAGCGCGCGCGTGGATCACACCATAGGGTTAGTTGTATGTTGATAGGACTATGTATTGGAGGGCAAGAGTGACAGAAGCTTCAACCTAGCATAGAAATTGATGCATACGGGATTGAAGGGGGACCAATATATCTTAATGCTATGGTTGGGTTTTACCTTAATGAATGTTAGTAGTTGCGGATGCTTGCTAATAGTTCCAATCATAAGTGCGTAGAATTCCAAGTCAGGGATGACATGCTAGCAGTGGCCTCTCCCACATAATACTTGCTATCGGTCTAGTAGAGTAGTCAATTGCTTAATGGACAATTTCGCAACTCCTACCACCACTTTTCCACACTCGCTATATTTACTTTATTGCTTCTTTACTTACATCAGCCCCTAGCTTTTATTTACGCTCTCTTTATATTCTTGCCAGCCTATTCGAAAACACGTACAAAGTACTTCTAGTTTCATACTTGTTCTAGGTAAAGTAAACGTTAAGCGTGCGTATAGCTGTATCGGTGGTCGATAGAACTTGAGGGAATATTTGTTCTACCTTTAGCTCCTCGTTGGGTTCGACACTCTTACTTATCGAGAACTGTTGCGATCCCCTATACTTGTGGGTTATCAAGACCTTTTTCTGGCGCCGTTGCCGGGGAGCAATAGCGTGGGGTGAATATTCTTGTGTGTGCTTGTTTGCTTTATCACTAAGTAATTTTTATTTGCTGTTCTTAGTTGTTCTTTATCTTTAGTTATGGATATGGAACACGAAATACCAAAAAAATTAGGTGTACTTGCTGCTCATGGAGATGGGGAACCTGCTAAAACCCTCGATGCTGGTTATGTGAAAGATATTATGTACTACTTTAATAATCCTGAGAAAACCCCATTCAATTATGTAATGGGAGTAACGTTGGATCAACGTGAATACTTTAGGGATTATCGCTTGACACAAAAAGGGAAACTATTATGGGATGAAATTCATATATTAAAGTGGTATGCTAGGCAACTATGCTTAAGATATGATTATACTTGTTGCTCTAGAATGAAGGCTCCACACCTTCCCTTTTCATGCAAATTTAATGATAATAAAACCTTAGCTTCTTATGCTAATGGTATATATGATTACTATGATGTGGAACAAATAGAAGAATTTGTTGCTTTTATGGGTGCTTATGAAATTGAATCTATGTTTAAAGAGTTTGAAGATTTTGATGATTCGGTTTATAGACCTGAAAATTTAGCTATCCTTAAATATTGTTATGAGAATTAGGAATACAATTATGATATTAATGCACTTATTGAGAAAGTCTCCGCTGTCCAAGAAGAGACTAATATTTTGCAGGAGTCTATGGAAGAAGAAATTGATGAAACTGTGAGCTCATTGGATGAAAAAGATGATGAGGAGAGCGAAGAACAAAAGGAGGAAGAGCGGTTAGCTACCCGTGCCCACCTCCTAATGAGAGTAACTCTTCAAATCATACATTGTTTAATTTCCCTTCGTGCTTACCGAAGGATGATTGCTATGATGACTATTATGATCCCGTTGATTCTCTTGAAATATCCCTTTTTGATGATGCTTGCTATGCTTGTGGCCAAGATGCCAATATGCACTACAAAAAAAGACACATCCGTGACATTTTGGGCCGAACGAAATTTTTTTCTGTCATACATATGCCACTTCTATGACGATAATTGTGACAAAACCCGGTATCATCATAGATGTGGTGGGCTCCTACTTATATGACAAAAAATCATGAAAGAAAATGGGCTTTTCGTCCTGGGCGGGCCGGAGACGCAGCTGCATGACATTCTTTGGGCCGTCCATGACGGAAAAAACTCTGGTAGAAGCGAGGGGGAGGAAAATTTCAGGGAGTTCCCGGTTATGGTGGTAGGTCGGGGGCCGAGCAATGCGCGCTTCTCTCGTACACGTACGCGCATGTGTGCGAGGCGTTGGCTCTAATCGAACCCGAAGCGAGGCGTTGGGCTCGATCAACCCGAGCGATTACAGAATCGCAGCTACGCTTCATCGAACCCGACCGATCGATCGATGGTCGTTAATCGAACCCGACGAGCGATTCTTCGCCATCGCTTTAATCAAGCCAATCGATGTTGCCTCTGGGATGAATAGTGAGCGTTGCAGGGGGGTTGGATGAACAGTGAGCGGTAGCGTTGCCTCTGGATGAACAAAACCTCGTGGTGTGGTGGAGGGCTGGATGAACAGTAGACGGTGGAGGGGTGCCCGTGGAGGGGTGGATGAACAGGATCCCGTGGTGTGGAGGGCTGGATGAACAGTAGATGGTGGTGGGGTGGTTGAACAGGACCCCGTGGTGTGGAGGGCTGGATGAACAGTAGACGGTGGAGGGGTGGTTGAACAGTAGCCGGTGGAGTAGCGCGCGGTGGAGGCTGGATGAACAGGAGCCCGTGGAGGCTGGATGAACAGGAGCCCGTGGAGGCTGGAGGAGGTCGACAGTGGAGATGAACAGTATCCCATGTAGTCCCGTTTTGCGGTATGCCACACCCCTCCCGATGAACAGGACCCCCGTTTCGACCGTAGCGCTCCAACACAAGTCTGTTTCGTCCGTTTTGCGGTATGCCACACCCCTCCCGATCAACAAGACCCCCTGCTGACCGTAGGAGGTCCGTTTAAATCCGTTTTGCGGTACGCGCACTTCTCCCAATGAATAGGATCCCATTTGAACGTGGCCGGTCGAACACAAGGCCGCTTCTCCGTTTCTGCGGTACACCAGCCTCGCTTCCATTGCCTGCTCCGCCCAAGCCTCCCGATGAACATGACCACGCATTCCGCTCCGACCCAGCTGGTTGGCTCCCCACGCTCCGCTGCCTCCCGGCGAACACGACGCATTCCGCTGCCTCCCCATGAACACGACGCATTCCGTTGCCTCCCCATGAACATGATGCATTTCGTTGCCTCCCCATGAACACGACGACGATGCTGTTTCTCTGTTCCGACCCAGCCATATACACGAGCCCTCGCCGTACGTATGCGCGAGTAGGCGTTAGAGACCCTGCCCGTATGTACGTACGTGGCCGTATTTTCTTTCTTGTACCTGGCTGATGTACGTACGTGTACATGCTACGTGAGCGCCTCTACTACGACAGGTGCGCGCCTGTACATCGACCAGTATATATGTACATACACGTTCGCGACCAGAATGACAACGCTACGTACGCTTCGACCAGGTGGGTCCCGACTGTCAGGCACTTCCTTGCGTGCGAAGATGTAGCTGGTGGGTCCCAGCAGTTAGGGGCAAACGTTTTTTTCACAAAATACGGTGGCCCGTCCGGGGGGTCCCCGCTGTCAGGTGGAGGAATAATTATTTTGCACGTAATAAGGAGGCACTTCCTTGCTGCGGCCGTGGACCCAGCTGTCAGCCTCTCCACGCATGACCCACGTCCGATGGAAGCCGTTCCTTGACCACGCTGACCACGCCGCGCTGAGAGCACCAGGGCAGTGGATGACGGCGAGGCCTAGGAAGGGGACGACGTGGAGCCGGGGAAGACGTGGCAGTGGATGCCCACACGTAGAGGAGTACGATGGTTCACTGTTTCGCTGCGGTGTGAGGCTGCCGTCGCCGCAGAATAACAGGGGGTGTGGGAGAGTAGAGGGATTGCCTGGCCAGCGGTGGGAGTAGTAGGTTGCGGTGAGGCCTCCGCCGCATTGCAGCCGGCCACGGGAGGCAGGAGCACGAGGCATGGTCGGCGCTGGTTTGGGCGGCTGGAGCAAGAAGACCAGAGGTTGAAGAAGCACTACGGCCGTTGGATGGACATCGACGGTCTTTGGAGCTAGAATCGCATATTGACTAAGTTGACAAAGCCCTCCATCCCCGCCAACTTAGTAGGCCCACAAGTCAGCCTGCCACTATACCGGGTCCCAGCTAATGTGGGGAGTATTCATTTTTTGTGCGTAATAAGGAGGCACTCCTTGCGTGCGAAGATATAGCTGGTGGGTCCGAGCTGTCGGCCGCGGTAACGCTTTTTTTCACGAAATACAGAGGCCCTTTCGGTGGGTCCCTCGATGTCGTGGAGGAATCATTATTTTGCGGTAATAAGGAGGCATTTCCTTGCGGCGGCCGTGGACCCACTGTCGGCCTCTCCATGTAAAGTCCACTTCAGATGCATGTCGGTCGTTGACCACGCTGACCAGGCCGCGCCGAGAGCACTAGGGCGGTGGACGGACGAGGCCTAGGAAGGAACGACACGAGGTGGGAAGACTCGGCGCTTGTTTCCCACGCGGAGGGGAGTATGACTGCACGAGGGTTTATCGTTCGCCTGCCGCCGGAGAATAACAGCAGTGTGGGTGAGTAGTGGGATGGCTAGGCCAGCGATGGGAGTACGTGGGCGGTGAGGCCTGCCCTGCAGCAGAGCCGGCCGCGGGAGGAGGGAGAGCAGTCCACTGGCGCTGCTTGAGCGGGCGGAGCAGGAAGAGCAGAGATTGAAGAAGACGACGGCCGTTGGATGGCCATCCAACATCCTTTGTTTAAAGGCCAACCTTTTTTAGGAAAGCCTCAAATCTGTGGAAAACAGCATACAGCCCATCTGCCATTATTTCTAATAATTTACAGCCCATTTGCTAATTATTAAGGGTTTTTTGGAGCCCATATTCTTTTTGTTAGCATTACAGCCCATATTGTGGCCACGGTTAAAAAATTATACGAAAATTTGCATATTTCGGTGCGGTCCGAACTGTTTTTAATCCCGAAATTTCGACTCACACTCAAACTGATTTTAAAAATAAATGTATATCAACATAAAATCCAACAAATTCTCCATGCATAAAAATTAATGTAATTTAAAATCTCGAAATAAAAAAAGATATTTGAAACTAATTGCCGGTTTGATGTGTTTTAAAAATGTACATCCCATTTCTCAATACTGATGGGCCATTTTCTCGGCCAGCCGAATGAAGCTCTCCTCGTCTTCAAAGATTTGCAGCCCAACAAGGCCTGACAAAGCGACTTACTTGGCAAATCACAAAAAAACTGGGCTGTGGCCGTGGACCCAGCTGTCAGCCTCTCCACGTACAGTACTCTTCCGATGGAAGTCGGTCGTTGACCACATTGACCATGCCGCGCCGAGAGCACCAAGGCGATGGACGACGGCGAGGGCTAGGAAGGGGACGACGCGGAGCCGGGGAAGACGCGACAGTGGATGCCCACGCGGAGAGGAGTACGAGGGTTCACTAGTTCGGCTGCGGCGTGAGGCCGCCGTCGTTGCAGAATAACAGGGGGTGTGGGTGAGTAGAGGGATGCCCTAGGCCAGCGGTGGGAGTAGTAGGGGCAGTGAGGCCTCCGCGGCATCACAGCCGGCCACGAGAGGGAGGAGCACGTGGCACGACTGGTGCTGCTTTGGGTGGCTGGAGCAAGAAGACCAGAGGTTGAAGAAGCACTATGGCCGTTGGATGGACATCGTACGGTCACTGGAGCTAGAATCGTTCATATTGACTAAGTTGACAAAGCCCTCCGTCCTCGTCAACTTAGTAGGCCCACAAGTCAGCCTCCCACCATGGTGGTTCCCAGCTAGCAGGGGGAATATTCATTTTTCTGTGCGTAATAAGGAGTCACTTCCGGTGGGTCCGAGCTGACAATGGGGAACGTTTTTTCATTTAAATACGGTGGTCCGTACGGTGGGTCCCAGCAGTCAGGGGCAAACCTTCTTTTTGTGAAATACGGTGGCCCTTCCGGTGGGTCCCTGCTGTCAGGTGGAGGAATAATTATTTTGCGCATAATAAGGAGGCACTTCATTGCGGCTGCCGGGGACCCAGCTGTCAGCCTCTACACGTACAATACTCTTCCGATGGAAGTCGGCCGTTGACCACATTGACCACGCCGCACCGAGAGCACCACGGCGGTGGACGACGGCGAGGCCTAGGAAGGGGACGACGCGGAGCCGGGGAAGACACGACAGTGGATGCCCACGCCGAGAGGAGTACGAGGGTTCACTGGTTCGGCTGCGCGCGTGAGGTTGCCGTCGCTGCAGAATAACAGGGGGAGTGGGTGAGTGGAGGGATGGCCTGGCTAGCGGTGGGACTAGTATGGGGACGGTGAGGCCTCCGCGGCAGCACAGCCGGCCACGGGAGGCAGGAGCATGCGGCACGACCGGCGTTGCTTTGGGCGGCTGGAGCAAGAAGACCAGAGGTTGAAGAAGCACTACGGTCGTTGGATGTACATCGTTGACCACGCCGTGCCGAGAGCACCAGGGCGGTGGACGACGGCGAGGCCTACGAAGGGAACGACACGGAGCCGGGGAAGACACGGCAGTGGCTGCCCACGCGGTGGAGAGTACGAGGGTTGACTGGTTTGGCTGCCGTCGCCGGAAAATAACATGAGGTGTGGGTGAGTAGAGGGATAGACAGGCCAGGGATGCGAGTATGATGGGGCCGTGAGGCCTTCCCGGCAGCACTGCCGGCCACGGTAGGCGGGAGCAGGCAGTTCCGACGGCGCTAGTTTGGGCGGCTGGGGTAGGAAGATCAGAGACTGAAGAAGCACGATTGCCGTTAGATTGACATCTAACGGTCTGACGCTGGTAGAGTCGATTGTTGACTAAGTTTTTTTTGAGAAACCTTGTGTACGCATGAACTTAGTAGGCCCACAAGTCAGCCTCCAAATCTGTGGCGCATAAACATAAAGCCCATTTGATATTTTTATAATTTGCAGCCCATTTGCTAATTCTTAAGTAATTTATTACAGCCCATTTTCTGCCCAGACCACGGTCAAAAAGTTCAACCTTATTTTGCATATTTCGTGGAGTCCGAACTGTTGTAATCCCGAAATGATAAACATTTTTAAGAACTTATTGATTTGCCAAAAAATCGTTTTGTTTTGTAAGCAAATAAGACATGGGACAATTGAGTTGGTTTAAGGAAAACCAGTGGTAAAAAATCAGCTACTGGGTGGGAAAAAACAAGAAAAATAAGGATGTAAATATGAAAAGGGAATTTTATGTGTTTTCAATATAATGATACGTGTATATGAACTAGTAAAACTATAGGTAGAGATTAGAAAACGGATGTAGGACATGCGCTTCAAGAGGAAAATAGAACTGGGTTGTGTGTTTGATTCAGTAAAAAAACTGCTCATGGATGTTGTAAGACAAAATATAACTAACGCTGGCGGGCAGAGGCCGAGAGATACCGCTGGATCTTTGTGCCCCGTTGTCGTCATGGGCTGGGCCTGTTAAAACAAAACCAACCCTGGGCAATCTACAGCCCAGTTGAAACTTGCTCGACCTGAAAAAACAATATACGTGCTCAATAAACGAGAGAATTCTGCAAGTGCTGCATCGATAATCGGGATGCAGCACGGATATTGTTTTTTATCATGATAATAAGTGCATGCACTTGTTTCGAGAAAATTGGAGAACTGGGAGTTCGAACGACGGGTGCTTATGCTACCCATCAAATAAAAATCAAGTGCCTGAAAATTCGTTTCGAAACAAATGATTCAGCTTTATATCCACGTCGACCCTCGGCATGATGGTTGGAAGCAAATGCAAGTTCATACCAAAAGATCGTTAACAACAATACCAACTTGCGGACGACAATGTAGTACAACTACCAATACCAAACTAACTTATAATCTTTTTACTCCTGGCCCTAGTGTTTGTCTGGTAGAAAATCTTGCAGAGGACCAGCTCCCGCTCCTTCTCTTGCTCCAAGTCCCCGAGGTCGTACTGGTGCATCACCCAGTTGGTCCTCTGCTGGTCGAAGTTCTTGTTGGTGTGCAACACCAGAACCTTTTTTGCTGCCCGTCTGCCAGCCGTTGACCATCACCGGTAAGGTATTGCCGGTCTTGTGCCACATCGCGTGCATGCCGAACTCCGATCAGATCTTGCGACGCGCATCCACGTGCCCCTTTTGAACGCCTACGAATTGCGCCGAAGAAATGCTTCCTTAGGCCACTCAGTGTGATACCTGCGCAGATTGTGGAATACAGGTTTTAGTGTACCTAGTTGGCATTTTCATAACATCTTTGGCATGTTGCAGTCACTTGTTTCACTTTTTATTAACTATCAAATTGTAATTGCTTCACCAGGTCTGCGTCTAAAAAGAAAAATAGAGCTATAAACAAAGGAATATGTTTGTGCAAGTAGACGGCCGATCGGTGTCTTACCTGGAAGTTTCTCAGGTTGGGTGTAGCATATGCCGTGCTCGCTGTCGATGGTTGGTATGAACAAATCGATGAGAGACTGCAATCTCGCACTGTCAGCACTCACTTTGGCCTCATGGTGCTCGATCAGCTCTTGATCCGTGGGATCGAACTTGATGCCAGCCGGCAGCATCGGCCAATCCTTCTTCGACTTGCATCGGTAATTCCAGTTATATGGTACTCAATGTATGATCAATCGACTGTTTTAAGTGAATGATGAAAGATTTCGGCAGATAAGTGGTACTCCAAATCTGAAGTCCAGAATACCCGAACACGCCGCCGGGATTCTTGTGTCACCTTACGTGCAGCGTGTTGTCACGTCAATTCAATGTGTGGACATGATGAATAATTTGACCGACGTATACTAGTACTGCTACTGTACTACTTACTAGTTGTATTTAGTGCCACAATTTATACATAGGTTTAACTAGCAAGTACGCACTTGAAGCCTAACTAATATATATGGCTTGTGCACAGCATCTCCATCAGCATTATCAGTACATCCTACGCAGGTGAGTTAGGATGCACTTGATCCCAGGAAGGTATCTATCCTTCAAACCAGAGGAGTGCTTCAAACTAACAACAGTACATAATAGCCAACAAAAGAGGGTCGTGCTACAGCAGTAGAATACATGGCTCAGTCTAGATATCAGCACGAATCAAGTTATGCATATTTGCTGTTGGCATGAACCACATCGCCGCATGTCAGGTTTGCAAAAGCCATCCATCGCATGGAAGCTTGATGCCTTTCACACACTGAAGATTATCTGGCAACAAGCTGTGTCGAGGAATTTATGGATATGGTGACTCATGAAACCCATGGTATGATGTGTAAACACTGCCCCCCTCGCGAATGGAAGTTGCATAGCACAATAATCATCGCCGGTGATATGATCGATGATTGGTTGGATGATCGGATAATTGAGCCCGAGGAACAAGGAGTGGTTGTCGAGGCTGTAAACCCGCCTCCAGTTGAATACGCCTAGCCCAACGGAGCTGGGATCTTTCTCGAACACGAAGCAGCCATAGCCATCAATGTCACGAAGGTCCCACGCATTGTACTGCATGTGGTTTGATGTAATGGTTTGGTCAATTTGGTACGTGCGAATGAGCATCAAATGACCGCCGTCAGCTGAACGAGCGATAAACCACCACCCATCGGCTGGTATGATTCCAGGTATGCTGCAACAATTCAAATTGGAGACCAAAAGGACAAAAATAAACAATCATGTTCAGAGTATGTGTGGAATTAAGATTATTATAACAGTGACACATATCATAGACAGAGAATTGCAATGCCGTGGTCATAATCATACCCCAAGTTAAAAAAATAAGCCAATGGCTTTCATATTCTAGCAATATGTCATGGTTCAAACATCATGTAACAATGAGAGGAAAACAACTATGACAACGCCTACTCATATTCTACCATAGCACTTACTACTACTGTTCTCATATCAACTCTAAGCAATAACATGCGTTGTTATAAAAATCTTGTAAACGAGAGTAACATATAGCAATCATGATGTTATGCTCATAATATGTATTCTAACAATCATTAGATGCCAATTGTTCTCATATCAACTCTAACAATAACATGTGTGGTCATAAAAATCTAGGAAATGAGAGGAACATATAGCAATGATGTGGTTATAGACATGCTATGCATTCTAAATTTGTAACAAATGAACAAGCAAATGATTCATAAAGTAAAGATGAGATGAGATAGAACAATTACACGACGATAGATTCCACCAAAGATAGGCAGCCAATCTGCAAGGCCGATCACAGTAAATGATGCCATCGTGCACTATAGCATCAGACATAAATGTTTCCTCAACAGGATTGATGATGAGCCATAACCATGTATGGCGACCGGATTCCAGATAGACTAATCCCTTGTTGAACAAGGCAATGAGCTTGTAATCCATGTAGTCTTCTGATGGTGTGGGCACTTCGCAGATTACAACTTTCTACAAACAGAGGTCGAGTCAAAAGCTTGACGCGTCTCGTGCGTAGTAGGAAGGAGTGTCCGGCGGGCCGCGAGGCTCGATGGCGGCGGTATCCAACGATGGAAGGGTGATCTCTCGCTGGGTGTAGATATCCACGAGACACCACGGACTACGGTGTGGTGGATGAGGACGATCAGTTGGCCTTCATGCCCGCCCGAAGAGTGGCGCGCGATGAAGGACAGGTGGACGGGTAGTGGTAGCATGTCGAGGGGCACCACGGCAACCTCCGTAGGATCGCAAGTCGGTGTATGGGCCACCTGCGAGGATCGGGCATCGCAAGGTGGTGTCTTGAAAAGAGTCGGCCGATTGTGAGCAGTAGACGGTACAAAGACACCAAGCATGCGGACGGACGGTGCGGAGTAGGTCCATACGACTACAGATCTGCTCCAAGAGAACATCGGGAGGGAATTCCAATCGCGGCTCTGCGTGTCGGTCGGTTTCGCCATTGGGGTTTTCGGTTCCTCGCGAGCCAGCGGGAAGTGGATTGGCGGGCGGCGAAGAAGCTTCTCCTCGTGTGGCCGAAAGCAAAGGAGCGGGGGATATGGTACGCCATGAGCTACCAAGGAAGATGGTGTGCCGCGGAAGAAGAAGAGAGGAGGAAGAAGAAGAGAGGAGGAAGAAGAGGAAGACGGGAAGAAAGTGCATTCAATCTCAATTCTACTAGTACTACTACCAGGATATACCGTCCTTTGAGTGTAAATAGTTACACCGATGACATGTGGGTCTACCACAACAGGGCCCATATGTCGCTTAATGGAGGATGAAGTGCATAGGCATATTTATGAAGCGTGCTCTCTCGGCAAACATGATGGCAGATCTTGGGTAAGGCTGATTTAGTAACACCAACACGCTGGTTCAGCTTATTAATTACGTGTCCCATCCGCTGCAGGTGTATTGTCACTTCACCGCGAAGACTAGTTGAATAGTTCTCTCTGACCGAGATGGGAATAATGGATCGCGAGGACTTCCTTTCTACAAGATCCCTATGCCTCTACGCCACTTCACTCATTTTGCTTCGCACCTAGTCACTTGTTGAAATCTGTAGAAAGACAAATACTCCGTATTTGGGAACAGAGGGAGGCTTTTACTCCGTACTATTTGGGAACAGAGGGAGTATCACCATATGGAGGGAACAGAGGAAGCTTGAAATATGAACATGTCAATGGGAGGGAGTAAGCCCCGTGCATGCATGCAACATGCAACACTCACAAATACACATGGACGCACGCAACACTCACGCACCCATGCGGAACACAGCACACGACGCAACACACACGCTCATGCTCAAGTGCTCAACCTACTCCCTACATCTGTGAAAGACTGTACATTTAGAGATTTACACATTGACCAGGGCATAATTAACGCCCAAAAGTAGCAGACTTATGTGTGCATGCGACCATTGAGATAAGAAGATTAAATGAAGGCCGTTGCATGCTGTAATTAAGGATAGACATGTAGCCTATACCTACAGCACAAGTTGGTGCATTAGTCAATCAATATCGACTTAGATTAAAGGCTAAATGCATTGGAAGTGTAGATGTACATCATGTAGTACACTCTTTGTTGGAAGACCGAGGGAGGACACATGCATGCATTCACATGCACAGCCAGGGCGGTTCGCGCAAGGGTTGGACTCGTGTCGCGCTGCGTAAAGTTTTGTTTAACTGATTTCTTTGCTCGCTAACCGATGTGTGGGACCCAGAAACCAGGTGACAATTTAACCAGTCAACAAAGTGCCACGTCGACTATGTGGCCGGTCAGTAGGGTGCAATACGATGCTCAACGATGAGCTAGTGATCGTATAATCGCTGCAAAACTATATATAGTGACCGTAAAGAGCGTACTGTTACATACATTGACCGCCAGTGTATTTTTCTCGTTTCAAATTAAGCCATATTAATCGGAAAGGACGCAGTATGGACTACTACTACTAGTACTAGTACTGCTTTGATGTGTCCCATCAACTCGCCGAACGAGGAGAAGCTTGCTTACTACGCCTCTCCCTCGCCCACATGCGCGGTGGTTCGCAGGACGAGGAGAGGGTTTTTACTACAACGCCTCTCTCCTCTCCTCTCCTCTCTCTCGCCTCGCCTCACGGTGGACGGCAGCAGTTCAATCGGTGTCGATTGCCAGAAGCATATTGTACTGTAGTATCATCATTGTTGGACCTTCCGAAGAGGCGAAGAGCCAAGTGCAAGGTTCACGAGTACGAACTGTTGAACCTCCCGAAGAGGCAAAGAGCCAAGCGCAAGGTTTCATAGGAGTTGTCGTCCTAGTAGGAGTGTACTAGTACAACTATAGCGAACGATGCTACTGTATGATGCCGCCACGTCACATATATCCAAAGCCGTGCCACCTTTTTTTTCTCAAAGAGCGTGTTGGAGCCCGTGCAACAACCACACAAGTTGCACGTACACATAACACATTTACCAGTAATAAATTCTAAAGGACAAATGCCAGTATGCCACACAAGTTCATCTCCAACTCGTGTGATAAATTTGTGCACGACTAGTCTACATATATTCACAACGCTACCGTTCACAATTACCGTACTCCACTTACACATTATAGATGGGCTACATGTCCTCCTCCAGGTTCCAGTCCCAGGTGTTCTTCATGGATGGCACAATCCATAGCGGTGGGCAACCGGAATCATTGTTGCAGCTTTCTAGTCCGATTCCACACGATGGAGACTCATCCAAGCTGAAGCGGCATAAATCAGGGATAGCGTGTCCCAGCATGTCGTTCATCCGGCGGTGCACACTGAAGACACAACCATGCTTCATGAATGGCAGGCCTTCCGTGTCGTGCACGGAAAGTGGCATCCACTTCACAATGGGGTAGCTGTCCCCGATGAAAAGCGAGTACTCTCCAAGAGTGTTCCTCGGCACCCACGTAGCATCACGGGGTCGAACTCGGTGCCGTTCATCTGGTACACGCGGCATCCCAGATCTGGACACATGGTGACGTACATAGTCAAGGTCCATGCATAATAATGTTGTGCTCAAATGTGGCGGTCAGTAATACTGTGCAGCAAACAGTACTACTCCCTCCGTCTAGGTGAATAAGTCACCTTACGAAAACCAGATAGTCCCGAAACACATAGGCACGTTGCATTAACTGTCACATTGTTTCTTGTTTTTTGACATAAATAAATGAATCAACCAATAAGAGATGTGGGGTGTCTATGCTTTTAATGACTTGAGACTACCAAACATGACATGCAGTGGTCAGTTTGTTGCATGCAATGGTATTAATTAGCAAATAAACATTAAGTTATCTCATTTTTCTCTCCACCTTGGTCGCGGTGCACAACCTAAGATGACTTACTCACCTAGACGGAGGGAGTACTCTAGATAGAGGAAGTAAAATAACTGCTTATTATATATAGCCACTCTTGGCTACATGGAAGAGATAGTAAGACATGGAAAAACAAAATGGTGGCAGCTAGTGGGTTCAAGTCTTCAAGGGCCTAGCTAGCTATACGCATCCTCCAAGGTAAAAAGTACTCCTACTAGTACAACAATGAAAGAGAAGGCGAGAGGGTTAAAAAATGGAATACCTGGGTAGATGGTGACGGTCCGATCGTGGTAGATTGTGTGACAATGTTGCACATCAGTGGTACCATGGGTAATGACTGCTAAGATAGTTGATCCCAATATGCCAAAGTCAGCTACAAGGTTCCGTGTTAGACCGATCGCGGATGCAAATGCACATCCAGATCGGCGATCTTATTTTGATCGGGGATGGTGGTCCCTACAAAATAATGGAGTACCGTTAGGGATGCAAATGATGGTTTGTGCATTCCGTTTGTAATCTCTCTGCATCGTAGGATGTCAACCAGATGAAACAAGTCCCCGGCTTGTCACCGCGAAGATGCGGCCTAGATGGCGCACGGCGCCTTCGAACGTAGGGTACAAATCTGCCGCCGCCAACATGCGCCACCTCCGCGTTCATCGCCTCTGCATTGATGGCAATCCTTATGTCGAACACCACGATGAGATAGTAATCATCGTAGCAGCGCCGCTTTGTCGGCGGGTCCGCGATTGCTATCTTCTTCAATCTCATGTAGGCATCATCACACGATTCTTGCCCAGCCACCGGAAGGCCGATCCCAATGGTGGAGAAGGGGTCACCGAACGGCCGACCGATGTGGATGTTGTGCAAAATCATGGTGGTATCCGACCGAGGTATGCAAGCCAATATTCGCTGGCACCCACCTGCACCTATATATAAGACGGTGGGCAGCGGAGAAATTAGGGATGGAAATGGAATAACTAAGTACTACATGATCAAACTCCATTATCGTCCTGCTCATCGGACAAAATCCGACTACCTCTCAACGTCGTCAACTCTAGCGGAGTCAACATGCAACCATGGCTGTGGAGCGGTGGACTGTTCAAGAATTGTCCCATAGAAGAACCTTCTCCTCGAGGACGCATGGAAAACCAACAAGCATGGCCTTTTCCCAAGCCTGTTTAAGCAAAGATCTTGAAAAAGTTGGTGCAGGAAGCACCAAGTCTTATGGAGGTGAGGACGCCGAGCGGGCGTGCGATTTCTCCCAGAGAATCGTCGTCCAAGGTCTCCCAGCCTCGACGAGGAGGAGAACCGCCTGGCGAATCCATGGGAGCAGCGACGAACTGCCTTCTCTTCGGGGGGAGGGGAACTGGCGAGGAGGAGATAAGAGCGTAGTAACCGCAGGGCCTCGTCCCTTCCAACTGTAGATCGTTCCTTAGCGAAGGGGTGAGGCTATTATTTACTACTCCCTCCTTTCCGGTTTATAGGGCTTATCTCAAAATTTTAGTTTTTCCATTTTATAAGGCTCAATTTGGTTGCTTTCCATCACATGTTCAGAATTCTAAGGTGCATTAAATCATTGCATGCAAGTACTAAGAAAAAATTGACCAATGCATGTAATTTATGCATGCATGCATTGCAATTAATGCATTGGTAAACATACTTTTTTGAGGAAAATAAGAGCATTAATTGGGTGCTTTTGCAAACTATAAAAAGTATTCCACCACTCACCATCTACCTTGGTTGGTGAGAATTTTGAATTGAGCCTTATAAACAGGAAAGGAGGGAGTACTAGTACTAGCATTGTGGAACGTTATGGGATTGCATTATACTGTAAATAATAGCACTAGTAAGAAATTTTTGGCACTAGGTAATAGTTTTTGGCATGGATTAAGAAATTTTGGGTATGTTTTTGCCATTTTTTGTACACGCCAACTAGTGTCAAAAAACGTCATACATTATGTGATTTGAGGAGTACGTATTGCATCAGAAAGCAGATACTAGTACTACTTTTCTCAACTAGTAGTGCGATGTATTGCACTTCTAGTCTAGTCTAGTATGGTGCACCAGTTTTGAACTCTTGAATCTCGGGGCCAAGGAGCTATAGTTGGAAGTGGAGGGTACTACTATTCTCTAGAACCATCGTTGTACTATCAATGCAGGGAAGTACACTGCGTAGTGGCCTAGTGGGTACTCTCGGTGCTCTATTCAGCCGCTCCTCTCACGTAGCTGGCCTACTCAGCCGCTCCTCTCACGCACACACTAGCAGCCTGCTTATCATCAATGACAGTACCACGGGGCAGAACATTTGAGTTATTTGATACAGCGAGACTAGGCTTTTCGCTTCCATTTGTGGAGGTGTAATGGATCTCGTCGAACTTTGTTAGTAGTTCCTTTTTTTATGAATGAGACGAAGCAAAGCTTTTGCCTCCGTTTAAAAAAAACACGTCAAGAGGAATTTCTTTTATAGTAGAGCCGATAATAGAGTGAAGTCCATGCATGCAACGCCACAAGCTACAGAGTAGTAGTAGAGCACTTTACGTATAGAGCCATAGCACAGTTCCTAATGCCCCGCCAGGCTTTTCCGGCTCCTCGGGCTTAATTGGGAGGTGCTAGTTTAAATATGCTACTAGCTGGAAGCTGCAAGCGAGGTGCGTCTAGGGAGAGCACGCGAGCCACGGGATGCTGGGAAGGAAAACCCGTTCACGTGGCTAGGCTGTCCAGTGCACCCAGATTGTGGGGCCACACGTCCGTTTGACTTCAAAACTCAAACTACCCGTGTAAAATATTGGCTCGCAGCGAAGTGTAGTAGTACTATTTAAAAAAAAGGCCGCCGTGCGTTCGGCCGGGATCGAACTCACAAAACGAGGTATACACTCCCGTGACCACTAGTAGTACTCGTTGGAGTACAACGCAACCAATAATCGCCTTTTGTCGCTAGTAGTACGTACATTGTTCCTTACAAGAAACCCCTAAGAGCATGGTTAATAGTATAGCCAGCTGTTGGCTATAAGCCAGTGCCATGTCATCTACAGCCCATCTTATAGCCAACATGTAGTACAATAATAGATCAAAAGAGTATACTAATTTTTTATTATGTGGCCCACTTCTCATTCACACAAAGTGCCTAGGAGCATGTGCTAGAGCTGGCTCTTCACGAAGAGCCTGCTTACCCTCTCTCTCCTCTTCTCTTTCCTCCAACTAAGCAGAAATATACTAGTTTATTTCTTATAGCCCGTTGACTCAGCTCTATTGTACTTGCTCTAATAATGCAAGAAACCACTAAAATGCCAAGAAACTACTACCACTTGCATACGTGGCAGACTTAAGATAAGACTACCTTATCAACCATTGTACATGCTCTTACCAACAAAAATCCTCGAGTGACCTCCTACCTTCGTCCCGTCCACCTAGTCATCCTCGGCCATGGGACGTAGCTACCGCCACCGCAGTAGGCGAGGTCAAAACCGCTGTGCGGAGCCCATGTTGCGGCAGCCGGATGCCAGCTCCGTCCGGCGCTTCGCGACCGCTAGCTAGCCAAGATAGCTCCGCCCAGCTGCTTGTGCGCAAGGTTTGCTAGCTAGATTGGCACGGCAACGCTGGTGGCTTGCTTGCTGCGCGCAGCGCTAAGGCCAGCCATCCGCTCGGCGAAGGCCAGCGCGGTAGCTTACTCGCCATGAGTCACGCCGGGCCAGCTCGCCAACCTGCGGCGGAGGCCAGCAAGGGCGTCCGCCCGTCCAATGAAGTGGCGGCCAACTCGCCATCACCGGCGCCACCGATTTAACACGCATCAAGATTGTTTGAAGTATTGTTCAGAAAAATAATGATTTGAGGGGAATAACAGGATAGAAGGTCGATGTGGGTCCCTCGTGTCAACGGTCAAACAAAATGTGTTGGTTTAAGCTGCCTCGTCAGCACGGACATGTGGGCCAACCCTGTCATAAATGGGTTTAAAGAACCTAATCGGTAGGAGTACTAGGTAGTTTTTGGCGTGGATTAATAAATTTTGGGTATGTTTTTGCTATTTTTTGTACAATAGATTCTTCCTAGGGCTGGTTGAAAGTGGTAGTTTTTTGTTAAATACTCTACATATTGTAAGTAGGAGTGAAACTTAAGCTTTGGAAGCCAATAAGCAAGGCTAGTTACATAGTGCATATGTGTACATGATTGAAAGTAAATATCAACCATGAGTGACTAATATCTTGATGGAAAACTCAAAACTATGGAATACTAGGAAAAGAAATGCATGGTTGGAAATACTAGCAATGTTCATGTCCGTTGCAACGAATCATAATTAGAATAATACTTATTCACAAACTTGGTACAAAACACTCTAATTTTGATTTACATATGTCACTAGAGATATATTATGTTTCAATTAGAATATATTCCTTGGGCTGTTTTTGTGAGGTCAGGGAGGGATGTGGTTGGTTTAAGATACTAATTATGGGTTTTTCTGCAAATTGGTAGACAAGTGGGATGTTGGTGAGGAAAGGCAACAACTTACCTCACAATCGTTAGATGTAGATCTAATGGTCGAAGGACGGATGGCGAGATACACCAAAGATCACCAACTTAGTCTTGTGTAGGAGTATTAGCAAGATCCGTGCATTGCACGGAACATCAAGATGCATTTTTATAGAACACTTGTTGTGATTGACCCTTGTGGGAGTAATCCCATGTGTAAAAACTAATGATATCTCGAGAAATATGAGATAAGATGAAGAGGAGTGGGGTATGGTGGTGGTTGGTGGTCGGACTGAGCGGAGGCATGGGGATTGACGACGCGGTGTAGCGCCACTGTGCCGCTTTGTTCCAGAGGCTTCCTTTCTTAATTGCTCAACAATGAGGTTTGTTGGAGATAAGGATGAACGAGGGAAGGCCTTGTCGCAAATGTGGAGAGGGTGCGGGTATCTTTTAGTTTAATTTCCATCCGCCGATATAGATCGGACGGTCTATATTGCAAGATGGCACACGTACCATCATCACCAACTCGGTTTTTATAAGAGAAGAAATATAAGTATGGAGATACAAACGATTATCGATACTTGCTTCCGTAAACTAGCATCTACATTCTATTCAATGCCTCGGCATGTGGGGCCTTAGCACAATGACTTCTCGATTGTGTAAAACGAAGATTTTCCCGTCGCCGACAAGGAGGGGGTGACGGCGGCGCGCTTTTTGGCTTGCTCTAGTCCTAGTAGTCATACTAGGTGGTCTAAGCACGTGTAGATTTATTCTTTTTCACGTCTCGTGTTCGCCGTACTGCCACGACTGTTTATGAATAGACGGTAAGTTATTCACGGGGAAACCCTTGTAGAGCGTGTTTGCGAGAGAGAGAGACAATGTGCGTGTGTGATATGTTAGAGACTGAGGCAATGATAACAGATTCTTTGTGTCTATGTGTGTGGAGGATAGAGAGAGACATGTACATGGGGCTTTGTGTTGTGTAACATGGAGACACATATACATAATTAGAGAGTGAGTGTGTGAGATACACATGCAGACATGAGGAGAGATGAGGATCCAGGTAAATGGGTGTTTGTGCGTGTCTGTGTGTGTTTGTGCACGCGTTTTTTTGTGAGAGGGAGAGAGTGTATGTGGAGAAGAGAGACCACTGATGATGTAAACCTAGTATAAGGGAAGGGGGAATGGTGTGACATGTGTAGTAGCGAGATAGCACGGGTGTGGGCCGGGGGAGAAGACTATTTGGAAGAGACATCGAGTGTGTGTGTGGGAGAGGGGTGTGAGAGTGAGAGAAAGAGAGCTAGCGAGAGAGAGAGAGAGAGAGAGAGAGAGAGAGAGAGAGAGAGAGAGAGAGGAAGAGAGGGGCGAGAGGGTCGTTTGTGTCCATAAATGGCGATAGATAGGGAGACAATGTTGATGTTGTCCGAAATTGGCCTATGAACGGAGACGCAAGGGAAGCGAGTCATCGTGTGTGTGATAGGGACTTCATGAGAGATCTAGAATAGATGGTGTAGAGAAGAATGTGCTAAATCGAGAATGATTATACATTAGGGAGCTATGCAAAGAGTCACGACATATATGTATACGGGAAGGAGCTGGGGTCCGCATGTGAGAGAGATAGAAAGAGGAGAGTGGTGCACAAGGAGACAAAGTGTGCTTGTTTGCAGTGGGGTGGTGTGTGAGGTGAGTGCGCGAGAACCACATAACTAGGGAGATAGACGCTTGGGGCGACGTTTTGTGTGTATGGGAAATATACACTCTACATAGTGCGTGTGCTTGGGTAAGAGAGATAGAGGGAGACCTAGAGAGTGAGGGAAGAGATGTGTACATGCCCGAGAGACAAAGTGATAGAGACCTATGTTGGGGTCGGACTTTACAAGAGAGAGGGTGTTAATGTGCTCGTGTGTTGGTGTTTGGGGAGAGAACGACTTCTCTATGTGTGTGTGTGTGTATGTGGTGGTGGTGGTGGGGGGGTTGACTTCAGATAAAGAGTGAGGTGTCTATATTGGAGGGACTTTAGCGTAATTGAGATATTGTGCACTCATGGTTGATCAATTTGTTTCACAGTTTGTACTATGAGATAACGATACTTTTGAACATGCGTGATATACCTTGATGTACCAGAATTACAAACCTAAGATTGGAATTTTGGAATTTGACTCCATCATTAGCTTTTGTAATTCATTTAAACGGAGGAACATTTTTTAAGCCGGGATTTCGTGATTTCAAATTCATATATCAAACCTAGAGATATACACATACATGCATGTTCAAACTTTATAATCATCCACTTTATTCATACACATACACAATTTTGCTTTTGTCATCATATTTAGGATAAACTCATTTGGAATTTCATTTGAATTGGACCGTATGATGGTATTTTCTTGTAGTAGCTCAATGATCCATATTTGAATTGAATGGACAATCTAAGTTTGGAGTTGGAGACATTGATTTTCAAAACTTGCACATTTTTTTGCGTGCAAAACAAACAAATTGTCGGCCATGATATCATAGTCGGCCGTACGAGAGCAGAATACTTATAATTTTAGGCGCCAAAAGCTTTTAAGCTTCCCGCTCACATCAAAATATCACGCGCCCGAAAGTTTAGCCCTGCGATATTCCTGTTTTACCCCTGCCCTTCACTGACTCCCTCGTCCGCCCCTTTGCTGGCCCTTCATACAAGCCCTCGTCCGCAGCAACAGATCCGCCTCACCGATAGCAATCAGATAACGCGCTTGCGCCAAGCCTTCGGCCCATCGCACGGAACCACTCCACGGACGCCATATTCAACTCCACCGGCCTTGCTTTACCGACGCCACAGCCTCATCAGGTTATTTTGATTTGTACTCCTTCGGTTTTTCTCTTTATCATGCAACTGTTCACTTACCACAGATGAGCTTTCTTGTATGTCGGCAGGCGCCGCAACCGTAGCACCGGAGCCGCTTCAGCGACGGCGACAGCCGGCCCAAACTCAACCGCAACACGAGCACCATCGACGATCCTTAGCTATCATGTATGACAACGATACCCACATGCCGCCGAGAATCAGGTACTATTATCCAATGTCCGGCGCCTACGTTCACTTTCCTAGCATAAGCACCGCACCTTTGAATTTCTTCAGGGCATCATTCAATTTTTCATGAGACACGTTATTCTGCTTGCACCTGTAGGGCCATACGTCTGGCAGTGAACATGTTACATGTGCTAAATTACATACCAGTGAAAATATAGTTAATATGCTTTAGTTTTGTTCTGATGCCACCTGTTGGTTCCATCAGACTGCTTAATGTTCTCTATGCTTAATTACACATCAGCAAACTAGCATGTGGTTCCGCTGCTTTTTGTTCATTTTACCCTACATTTTCTGATGCTAGCTATTACATCACTGCTCCGAGCCTCTGTTCATTACTTGTTTGTGTGTTCTTGATCTTACCAAGTTGCATGACTAATTTGATGCTTCTATTAATTATGGAGCTGCCAACCCCATCAAGCAAAATATTTGTTCTTTTGGGCTGGCACCTCGAACAAGCATAAAAATAGAGGGAAGCAGATATACTCCCTCTGATTCTATTTACTCTGCGCATAACTCTTGACCCGCATACCAAGGAGGGCACTGGTTTAATTTTTCTGGACTAATTTTCCAATTAATTAGGGCAGCGGCGGATGGGGCGGAGCACAAAAGGAAACCAGCGCTAGGAATCGGCAACGCACAGACTAATACTAGAAAACTGAGAAAAAGTTATACGCAAAGTAAAAAGAATCGGAGGGAGTATTGTCGTGTATGCACACACCCTTCTTTCATTAGTTTAGATGAACCATTGATGATCAATTCGGACTAGTGCATGTGATTAAAATTAATTTTACCTAAATAGATGGTGCAGAATAAACTACAACAACTAGATTTGCAACCACGGGATGCTGACAATATCTTCAAAGAACATTGCTACAGCAGCTAGGCTTCACAGCAACATAAGGTAAGCCAGTGTGTTTTAGTACATGTGAAATGTAATGCGAGTGGGCTGCTTTCTTGCCTTGTGCCCTCAACGTGTAATCCTACCGAATTACAAATAGTTCAGTTGTCTGCTTTGCTGTATTGCTTGATTCGAATGCTTATTTGTTGTTACTCTATACCGAGTTGGCTAATATGTCAAGAAGGCTCGCTGTACTATCGTAAAGAAATGCATGCCTATTTCATTTGAGTCCTTAACTTTTCCTCTCAACTTCATCACAAGACTGTCTTCGTAGTTTATATGAGGCCACACTGTTAAGTGCTTTCTTAGATTATTTCAACTGCTTAGATGCCTTGGCAACTTAAATATAGCGGTTGTACACTCCCTTTCAACTAGGGATGTCAACTGGGTCCGGTTTAATCCCGATTAAAGTCCACTAGTGGTATGATAGTTCAAAAGAGTTTTTGTTTTTGAGGAAAATGAACTAGGAGGTAGCAAAACTAACTAGATGGGGATGGCGGATGTCGTTTATTTGCCACTTACATCCCTAGTTTCATCTTACCATTTTAATTTCTTTTCGGTGATGCTGCTTCAACCATTTAAATATAGTTTGCCATGCTCGCAATAATTCGTCCGTCGTTTACCATGTAAGCTTACTGCCTGGATCATACGATAACTATCTCTTATCGATGTCCAGTGAAACCTTTCAGGATGCCGCTCACACTAGGACACAATGTACAACCCAGAATCTATTTGTGGAAGCAAAGGCGCCATCCATGTTACCATATGGTAGCAGTTCAGAGGCAACACCACGGAGAGCAGCTGAGCACAGATATTATAGTGCTTGAGGCTCTACTAGAGGCGTAAAGAGATGGTGTGGCTGCCATGAATGAGGTAATCTTTATCTTGAGGCTGGAAATTACGGAATTAGCGGCACGCATTATGCAAGCAACCCAAGAATTGGAGGAAGTAAGAATGTTGCATTTGAAGACGGAGGAGGTCTGCTGTTTCGCTATCCAAGCCCAAGATAATCCCGGTTCTTCTTTAGATACCAGTTGAAATTGTCATTAGATTATTGTACTTGCATGTTGTGTCATGTCTCTGAATGGATTATGTTGCAAGACCCCCTATGTTGTCCATGTGTTGTAATGATCCGAATTTTTAGGTGAGGTAATCCTCAAGACTTGTATGATTGACATAAGGTGAACTGTTTTTCGTGTGAGCATATTGTATTGGATGAAATAACTGTTTGACTCAGAGTGTATCCAACCTACTGAATTCGAAGATCACGACATTTCTAAATCATAATCATATATAAAGGTGGAATAAATCTTTGTTGTGGTTCTGAAGAAATAAATAACAAAACGTATAATTATTTGTGGATATTCATAATCAAATATAAATTGGATTTGAATTTAGTTTGCCAGGTCCCAGGGCAAACGTGAATGCTAATTCTCCCAAGTTTTGAACAAAGCAGCTAAACACCCACTATAATTTGTGGGCTGCCCGAAGCAAGTGTTTGCGAGATGGAAATTACTGTCTACCCCTGACACTTGACATCCTTATCGACTGGATTTACACTGCTGTCGATAGGGGTAGACTAGTAACTTCAATCATACGTGACACGACGGCCTCTGAGCCCATTCAGACACGGTGGGCGCCAAACGTGGGTGGCAAAACACATTTGATTCAAGCTCGTCCGAAAGACATGTGTCTCTTCCTCCATTTCCCCATTCATACACGGTGGGCGGCAAAACAAACTCTCCTTATCCTAAATCGATGTAGGCTTATATTTTAAATAGGGCCAGATGTGTAACTTCCATCAGACGTGACACAACCGCCCTACCTGTCAGCCCCGTTCATACACCGTGGGCGCCAACCATGGGCGGCAAAACACCCTCTCCTCGCCCGAAATCGATGTAGGCTAATATCTTAAATAGGGGCAGATGTCTAACTTCCATTAGACGTGACACAACCGCCCTACCTGTCAGCCCCGTTCATACACCGTGGGCGCCAACCGTGGGCGGCAAAACACCCTCTCCTCGCCCGAAATAGTTACCGACAAATATTTGGGAGATGCGAGATTACCGTCCTATCCCCAACCGACGCGATGTCCGAAATTTTAAACGGGGGATAAGCTCGTAACTTTCCCCCATTTCAGAGAAGTGTGTCCCAAAGTTTGAGATCCCCCTCCCCTCCATTTCCCCATTCATACACCGTCGGCGGCACGACAACCTCCGCACTGCGGCCAGCCTCCTCCGTCCGCCACCCCATCCTCCACCTTTCCGGAGCCGCTACCCCTACCCCGTCGTCCACTGCAAGAGATGGACGTCTCTCATCCATGGCGCTGGACCAGGATCCTTTCATCGCCTCCTCTCGCTTCATCGGCGCCGTCGTCCACCTTGTCGTTGCCGCTCCTACGACCGCCTCGTCCACGGCAACATGATATATCCCCCGACCCAGCCGTCTGCCGTCTAAAGTCTTCTTCCCCGCTGCCGACAGCCATCGCACCCGCAACACCCTCAATGTATCAGCATAGGCCTACACGACGTTGCAAGAGAGGTGGTACTCTTCCCTATGTGCTTAAGTTATTGATCTCACCCGAAAAATAGATCGTAATTTGTTTACTGTACTTTTCTTGTCCGTACCAAATTGTAGTGGCTAGTTGAAAGCAAACATTGGTTGCGAAGTAGCTTTGTCCGGTTTGCACCTTCAGATCCGCCATGGCACGGGCACTATACTCGTAAAGCTTATGGTTTCCCCCCTTTATGTTCACTACCATCATCGTAGGTGCTTCGTGTCGTGCTAGCACTGCTCCTCAAGACCTCAACCCAAAGCTTACATGTTGAAATATGAATCTGATATGATGCTCATATCACTAAAACAGAGAACATTTAATTGGTCACCTAATGTTCCTATATTCATTTCGAAAAGCATGTGCGCCACCCACAGGTCTAGCTAGTTCCACTTTCCTGATTTTTCTCTTGATGCTTAGGGTTTTCCCCTTTTATCTACTCTACTATGATCTGCGTAGGTGCTTTCTGTCGTACTAGCATTACTCCACCCTTCAAGCTAAACAACACAACACTCAGAATTCGAAAGCTTACTTGTTCAAATATGATTGTGATATGATACTGATATTAGTTAACCGACACATTTAATTGGTTAGCTAAAGGTCCCACTTGAGTTTCCAAATGCATGTCAGGACATATAGAGAGACAACATAATTGCATTTCTTTGTCACTTGTTGACCGTACTTTCTTGTCCATACCAAATCTTAGTTGTTATTTCAAAGCAAACATTGGTTGCTAACTACCCTTTACGCGGTTTGCAGCTTCAGATCTGCCATCCCACTGCCACGGTCAACAATGTACTCATCATGCTTATGTTTTCCCCATTTTATGATGACAACAATCAGCCTACGTGGTTCGTGTCGTAATAACGCTGCTCCACCCATCGAGCTAAACAAGCTTAGTTGTACAAATTCATATATGATATTATTGCTGATATTAGTAAAACTGAGAGATGTTTAATTGGTTAGCTAAATGTTCCTACTTTAGTTTCGAAATGCATGTGAGCCACATATGGAGAGACCGGAAAGAATAGTATTTCTCTGTGCGCTCTGGTTCATCATGGGTGGCCAACCGACATTGTATTAAAAGACTTGTAATATCTTCAATCTGCTTGCTCTTACGCTCTTCTTTAAGATGATACTCTTCTCTTGCGGTCGATTGGTCAGTCGAGTTGTTCTCCTTAGTATATTTTGAATCTGTCGGTCAGTCGACTTGTTCTTCTTTACTATATGTTGAAGCTATCATCTGCGAAGTGTCATCATACGGAGCTCTCATATTTTGAGTAGTAGGCCACATTATATTAATGCACACAACAAATTACAGCATGCATGGCATCTTTTAAAAGAATTGCAGAGATAGCACAAAGGGTTTTGAGGGAGGCAGATTGGATTAGAATCACTTCGCATTACAAAGAAAATCTCACTTGTTTTTATGTTTTCATGCATGTCGATATTGAACATTATCAAAATGAATATGAGAATGGGTGCACGAGAGGAATATTATGAACGATCCTTTGGCTAACAAACTTGGCATGGTGGAGGATGGCCTATCTTATTCACCCATCAAGGTGCTTGCTCTAACTTTGCAAAGTTGTATTGGTCGCATATATTTTGCTTCGACCTCTTGCATTACTTCTACTTTGTTACACCATCTCGCTTAGTTTAAGCATCATATATGAGTATATGCCATACCTATCAATTTTCTCGTACCTATTCCATGTGTCGTCACACTATGTTTTTCCAGTCAAATGTTGTTCTTTTGTAATAGATGTCCAAAAGGAAGAGGGTGAGTGCAGATCCTCAAGGAGTACAAACTAGGTATTTGGAAAAGGTAGTGATATCTGTTAAATCAGATAGATCAGCAGCCACAGAAAAACACAGCCCAACTGTACCACACTTTACCCCTACTCCAAAGGGCCAAACCCTATTAGAACTGCTGGGAGCCCAGCGTCAGTATCGTCTATGATATCAATTCAAAATTTGAACTCCTAATTTTCTTCTAGTGCCTTACCTTCTCTCTTGTATGAAAACTAATTTCAGATGAATCTCCTTGCTCAAAGGATCATACGATCTCAAAACAATAATGGGCTCTGCATTGCTCTTGTCAAGACTCTCTCCCTTTTGCCTTGTAACGCTGTACTTAATTAATTGCTATTTGATTATGTATCATCGGTCTGCACCTGAGCTTCATTATCGTCTGTTTCTTCCAATATTATTTGATCTATATTTACTATTTGCAAAATGTAGAATAATGGCAACGCTTATAAAGAATTTTGTTTGGGGAATTTATTGAATTATCCTTCCATCAACATGGAGAAGGGCTTTGTCCAGCCCGTGTTAACATGTAATGTAAGTTCATCCTTCTCAAGCCTTCAAACTTTGTTCTAGTATAGATTAGGATAGGCATAATTTCCTCCATTGCTGTTTGCTTTGCTGTTTACATCTGATTGGATGTTTGCAACAACTACCAGTTTCAAATTGTAGTTGTAAAAACATGTTCCTTATGCAGAACAGATCCATTTATTTGCTTATATAATTGTGAAACCTATTACGTGTCTCCTTGTTTCTCTTTCAGACTCGTATCTCTTATGCCAGGCAGAACTTTAGGGAAGATAGTGAGCCAAACTATCTTGAGGACAGCGAGATGACCCCAAGGTCCTGTCTTGATGAAGACAGTGAGTTGAAGCTACTCACCAGCAGGTGTGAGACAACCTCTGTGCAGTCGCTACCTTAATCAGTTCGACTTCTTCAGTCTCAACTTAAAGCAGAAAGGCTTGCTTCAGCTTAGCTCCGACTTGAAGTCAAAGATGCAATGAAGATGTCAGAGGACTGCCGTGCGCACCATCATGCCTTAAATCTAGTGTTGATGCATCTATCGTTGACACAACTGAGGTCTACTCAGCTTCTTTAGCTGTTTGGGGGGCCCGACCTGGCGTGCCTAGTGCCTTCAAGTGCTCTCAGTTTTGTATATTCTTTTGTCGGCGCGTTTATTTGCACTGGTGGCGAACTTTGATGCCCAGTGGATGTAATATGTGTGATAGCCGTGATAGCCTAGCGTAAGTTGCTTGCTTATTTATTTCCTTGTTGTCTTGTTTATTTGTTTGCTTCTAGTCATGGCAGTTCTTTTCCGCGGTTTGTTGTGGCTGCAATAACCTATTTTTCAAAACTAGGCCACAATAACCATGGGCTAATATTTACTGTAGTGACACCGGGCCTCCTACCGGCCGTAGAAACAGTGGGCCTTCTACGGGCCGTAGAAACAATGGGCCTTCTACGGGCCGTAGAAACAATGGGCCTTCTATGGGTCGTATCATCAATGGGCCTTATACGGGCAGTATGATCGATGGCCAAACATGGGCCGATAACATGCCGCATTATGGCCGTAAACGGGCTAGAGTTGGAATCGTCCGTTCATGGGCCGACCATAACGGGCCATCGTTAATATGCCGTATTTGATGACGGTATGAAAACGGCCCAACGTATTAACGGACCACAAACGGGCCGACTGTAACCACGGGCTGAATTTGGGCCACAAGCAGAAAATGACAGTAACGGGCCATAAGTAAACGAATGCTGGAAATGAGCCCAAGAATAAATGGGCTCTAAGAAGGCCGGAAGATAACATGGGCTGGAAATGGCCCAACGGAATAACGGGCCATTAATGGGTATAAAGTGATACCCTATTCATTACGGGCCAGTTTCACCACGGGCCGCTAATGGGTCTAAAGTGATACACTGTTCATTACGGGCCAGTTTCACCATGGGCCGTTAATAGGCCAAGAGTTACATAGGGCCTCATATGGGCCGAAAGACGTCATGGGACATACATGGGCCAGAAGTGAAAATGGGCTGGAATCATATTGGGTGGCCCAGATGACGCTACTGGGCCTAATTTGGACAGGGCGTAACGGGCCTTGGGTTAGCGGGCTGTAAACGGGCTATATGCGAACATGCCGTTAACAGGCTTTACATGGGCCGGCCCGCCACCTTTTGACCAAGTCAAACGGGCCGGCCTTTTCACAGGAATGGGCCTCTATTGGGCCGTGCCACGTGTCGACGTATCATAGGCGCCTATCTGACCCACTGACGAGCTGACACGTGTTTCGTCCGGCCAATAAGAATTTTACACGTGGAAATTTCCCATTGGTCGGGGCTGTTAACGGGTTATCGGATCCAAAACCCGACCCGATAGCTTAACGGTGTTCCGTTACGGTGGATGCCACGTGTCGGTAACCCTTGACGAAAGCACTTTACGTGACGCGCGATTTATCGTCATGGAAGTGGACACTTCGTGATGATAATTTTGGTAATGTCATGGAACACTTCTCGACAAAGACGAGATATGACTATCTTGATTCTGTCATAAATTTGTCATGGATGTACATGCATGACAAAAATCGCGACCTACTGTGACAAACACGTATCATCACGGAAGTGTATTTTTTTGTAGTGATGAATTATGCTTATGGAGATGAACTTGTTATAGTTCCTTATGTTAAACATGAAATTGTTGCTATTGCACCCACGCATGATAGTCCTATTATCTTTTTGAATTCTCCCGACTACACTATATCGGAGAAGCTTGCACTTATTAAGGATTACACTGATGGGTTGCCTTTTACCGTTGCACATGATGATTTTGATAGATATAATATGCATGTGCTTGCTGCTCCTACTTGCAATTATTATGAGAGAGGAACTATATCTCCACATCTCTATGTTTCCAACATGATAAAATTGCAAGAAACTGTTTATACTATGCATTGGCCTTTACTAGGTGTGCATGAATTGTTCTTTTATGACATGCCGATGCATAGTAAGATAGTTAGACTTTGTCATTACATGATATATGTTGCTTTGTGCTCACTACTAAATTACAAATCATTGCTAATTAAAATTGGCTTTGATATACCTTGGGATCCGGGTGGATTCACTACTTGAGCACTAGATGCCTAGCTTAATGGCTTTAAAGAAAGCGCTGCCAGGGAGACAACCCGGAAGTTTTAGAGAGTCATTTATTTCTGTTGAGTGCTTTCATATAGTTTAAAAACAACAAAAATAAAGAGGGGAACCCAAAACTTTTCAAAACGAAAAGTGAAAGTGAGAAAGACGAGCATTGTGAAAGTGGGGGACGTCCTTGAACTTTGTTCATGCCCATGGGAACTTTGTGAATCTTAATTACAGAAAAATTTCAATAAAAATAATTATCCCCTTGTACAATTCCATTGTATTATAAAAATAATGTGCCAAGGTTTCCCTTTAGGATGTTTACGATGCTTGTTGGTTTGTGCGGTGCAGGACAGAAACTTTGGCTGTAGTGCACGAATTGTAATTGTTTACTGGAACATCAAATGGTTCTGATTCTTTTTGCACTGTCTTTCTGTACAAATTGTTTATTTTTCCTAATTTTGGAAGAATTTTTCAAGTATCATAAGTATGGTGAATGTTCATATTATTACAGATTGTTCTGTTTTAGACAGATTCTGTTTTTGATGCATAGTTTGCTTGTTTTGATGAAACTATCAACTTATATCAGTGGATTAAGCCATGGAAAAGCTATATTACAGTAGAAACAATGCAAAAACAAAATATTAATTGGTTTGCAACAGTACTTAGAGTAGTGATTCGCTTTATTATACTAACGGATCTTACCGAGTTTTCTGTTGAAGTTTTGTGTGGATGAAGTGTCCGATGATCGAGAAGGTTTCGATGTGAGAAGAAGGAAGAGAGGCTAGAGCTCAAGCTTGGGGATGCCCGAGGCACCCCAAGTAAATATTCAAGGAGACTCAAGCGTCTAAGCTTGAGGATGCCCCGGAAGGCATCCCCTCTTTCTTCAACAAGTATCGGTATGTTTTCAGATTCGTTTCGTTCATGCGATATGTGCAATCTTGGAGCGTCTTTTGCATTTAGTTTTCATTTTTCTTTTATGCACCATGCTGGTATGATATAGTCCTTGGTTGATTTATAGAATGCTCATTGCACTTCACTTGTATCTTTTGAGTATGGCTTTATAGAATGATTCATGTGCTTCACTTATATCATTTGAAGCTTGGATTGCCTGTTTCTCTTTACATAGACAACCGCCATTTGTAGAATGCTCTTTTGCTTCACTTATATTTGTTAGAGCATGGGCATATCTTTTGTAGAAAGAATTAAACTCTCTTGCTTCAGTTATATCTATTTAGAGAGATGCCAAGAACTGGTCATTCACATGGTTAGTCATAAAATCCTACATAAAACTTGTAGATCACTGAATATGATATGTTTGATTCCTTGCAATAGTTTTGCGATATAAAGATGGTGATATTAGAGTAATGCTAGTGGGTAGTTGTGGATTGTAGAAATACTTGTGTTGAGGTTTGTGATTCCCGTAGCATGCACATATGGTGAACCGTTATGTAACAAAGTCGGAGCATGAGGTATTTGTTGATTGTCTTCCTTATGAGTGGCGGTCGGGGACGAGCGATGGTCTTTTCCTACCAATCTATCCCCATAGGGGCATGCGTAGTAGTACTTTGCTTCGAGGGCTAATAAACTTTTGAAATAAGTATATGAGTTCTTTATGACTAATGTGAGTCCATGGATTATACGCACTCTCACCCTTCCATCATTGCTAGCCTCTTCGGTACCGTGCATTGCCCTTTCTCACCTCAAGAGTTGGTGCAAACTTCGCCGGAGCATCCAAACCCCGTGATACGATATGCTCTATCACACATAAACCTTCTTATATCTTCCTCAAAACAGCCACCATACCTACCTATTATGGCATTTCCATATCCATTCCGAGATATATTGCCATGCAACTTTCATCATCATCATATACATGACTTGAGCATTTATTGTCATATTGCTTTGCATGATCGTAAGATAGCTAGCATGATGTTTTCATGGCTTGTCCATTTTTTGATGTCATTGCTACGCTAGATCATTGCCCATCCCGGTACACCGCCGGAGGCATTCATATAGAGTCATATCTTTGTTCTAGTATCGAGTTGTAATATCGAGTTGTAAGTAAATAAAAGTGTGATGATCATCATTATTAGAGCATTGCCCCATCAAAAAAAAGAGGCCAAAGAAACCTAAAAAGGGGGGGGGGGCAAAGAAGCCCGCAAAAAAAGAGAGAAAAAGGGGCAATGTTACTATCCTTTTACCACACTTGTGCTTCAAAGTAGCACCATGTTCTTCATATAGAGAGTCTCTTGAGTTATCACTTTCATATACTAGTGGGAATTTTCATTATAGAACTTGGCTTGTATATTCCAACGATGGGCTTCCTCAAATGCCCTAGGTCTTCATGAGCAAGCAAGTTGGATGCACACCCACTTGGTTTCAGTTTGAGCTTTCATACACTTATAGCTCTAGTGCATCCCTTGCATGGCAATCCCTACTCCTCACATTGACATCAATTGATGGGCATCTCCATAGCCCGTTGATTAGCCGCGTCGATGTGAGACTTTCTCTATTTTTTGTCTTCTCCACATAACCCCCATCATCATATTCTATTCCACCTATAGTGCTATGTCCATGGCTTGCGCTCATGTATTGCGTGAGGGTTGAAAATGCTGAAGCGCGTTAAAAAGTATGAACCAATTGCTCGGCTTGTCATCGGGGTTGTACATGATGTGAATATTTTGTGTGGTGAAGATGGAGCAGCATAGCCAGACTATATGATTTTGTAGGGATAACTTTCTTTGACCATGTTATTTTGAAAATACATGATTGATTTATTAGTAGGCTTGAAGTATTATTGCTTTTATGTCAAATGATAAACTATTGCTTTGAATCACTCGTGTCTTAATATTCATGCCATGATTAGATACATGATCAAGATTATGCTAGGTAGCATTCCACATCAAAAATTATCTTTTTATCATTTACCTACTCGAGGACGAGCAGGAATTAAGCTTGGGGATGCTGATACGTCTCCGTCGTATCTATAATTTTTGATTGTTCCATGCCAATAATATTCAACTTTCATATACTTTTGGCAACTTTTTATAATATTTTTGGGACTAACATATTGATCCAGTGCCCAGTACCAGTTCCTGTCTGTTGCATGTATCTGGTTTCGCAGAATATCCATATCAAATGGAGTCCAAACAGGGTAAAAACGGACGGAGCTTATTTTTGGAATATTTGGAAAATCTGGGAGAAAGATCAACGCGAAACGGTGTCCGAGGTGGCCATGAGGCAGGGGCCCACGCCCTCCCCAGGAGGGCGCGCCCCCACCCTCGTGGGCCACCCGTAAGGCGGTTGATGCCCTTCTTCGGCCACAAGAAAGCTAATTTTTGGTATAAAAATCACGGTGAAGGTTTCAGTCCAATCGGAGTTACGGATCTCCGTATATATACGAAACGGTGAAAGGGCAAGAGAGCGTAACGCGTAAAGCAGAGAGAAAGCAGAGAGACAGATCCAATCTCGGAGGGGCTCTCGCCCTCCCATGCCATGGAGGCCAAGGACCAGAGGGGAAACCCTTCTCCCATCTAGGGAGGAGGTCAAGGAAGAAGAAGACGAAGGGGTCCCCTCTCCCCTTCTCTTCAGGTGGCGCCGAAACGCTGCCGTGGCCATCATCATCATCACCGCGATCTACACCAACACCTCCGCCATATTCACCAACATCTCCATCACCTTCACCCCTCTATCTACAGCGGTCCACTCTCCCGCAACCCGCTGTACCCTCTACTCGAACATGGTGCTTTATGCTTCATATTATTATCCAATGATGTGTTTCCATCCTATGATGTCTGAGTAGATTTTCATTGTCCTATCGGTGGTTGATGAATTGCTATGATTGATTTAATTTTCTTGTGGTTATGTTGCTGTCCTTTGGTGCCCATCATATGAGCGTGCGCGTGGATCACACCATAGTGTTAGTTGTATGTTGATAGGACTATGTATTGGAGGGCAAGAGTGACAGAAGCTTCAACCTAGCATAGAAATTGATGCATACGAGATTGAAGGGGGACCAATATATCTTAATGCTATGGTTGGGTTTTACCTTAATGAACATTAGTAGTTGCGGATGCTTGCTAATAGTTCCAATCATAAGTGCATAGAATTCCAAGTCAAGGATGACATGCTAGCAGTGGCCTCTCCCACATAATACTTGCTATCGGTCTAGTAGAGTAGTCAATTGCTTAATGGACAATTTCGCAACTCCTACCACCACTTTTCCACACTCGCTATATTTACTTTATTGCTTCTTTAATTACAACAGCCCCTAGCTTTTATTTATGCTCTCTTTATATTCTTGCTAGCCTATCCGGAAACACCTACAAAGTACTTCTAGTTTCATACTTGTTCTAGGTAAAGTAAACGTTAAGCGTGCGTAGAGTTGTATCGTGGTCGATAGAACTTGAGGGAATATTTGTTCTACCTTTAGCTCCTCGTTGGGTTCGACACTCTTACTTATCGAAAACTGTTGCGATCCCTTATACTTGTGGGTTATCAGTATAACAGTTGATTTATCAGCCATTTGCAAAGATATTTCAGTAGGTGTCAACTTATTCAAATCAAGTCTACGGTATAAAGAGAGAGGCATAACACTAACGCTGGCTCCAAGATCACATAAAGCAGTTTTAACATAGTTTCTTTTAATGGAGCATGGTATAGTAGGTATTCCTGGATCAACAGAGAATTCATAATCCTTATCGGTAACACAGATAGGTGAAGTAGCAAAAGCAGGGTCAGGTTTCATTCTATCATTAAGAGATTGTTGCTTCCATTTAGCTAATAACCTCTTGAGCTCATATCTATCTTTGTAAGCTAAAATAGCTAAAGAAGCTTCTTTATCAAAAGCATAACCCTCAGGAATAACATGCAAGTCTTCTGTCACGCCCAAGATGCGACCCTATCCTAAAGGAACTCGAAGGTCCCACCAAGGATAGAAGCGCATCTTGAAGACGCTTTGGCAAGGTGGATATCATTACATCAACATTACATAATAGTGGGGATACAACCAAGACATACAACGTCACATGAATACAACAATACACCATACATAAGATCAACATCCGACTACGGATGAAACATAAACAGAAACTCAAACGACATCCACCCTGCTAGCCCAGGCTGCCGACCAGGAACCTAACCCAAGATCAACGAAGAAGAAGAACTCCAAAACAAGTGAACATTGCTCTCGCATCATGATCATCGCATAACCTGTACCTGTAATAGTTGGTGTAGTAATCTGTGAGCCACGAGGACTCAGCAATCCCATTAACATGGGTATCAAGACTAGCAAAGCTTAATGGGTAAGGAAGGGGTAAAGTGGTGAGGTTGCAGCAGCGACTAAGCATGTATGGTGGCTAACTTACGCAAATAAGAGCGAGAAGAGAAGCAAAGCAAGCGGTCACCAACTAGTAATGATCAATAAGTGATCCTTAACTCCTGCTTACGTCAAACATAACCCAAAAACCGTGTTCTCCTCTCGAACAACCCCGAAAAGAGACCATCACGGTTACGCACACGGTTGGTGTATTTTAGAAGAGTTTACTTCAAGTTTACTACAACCAGATATCAACAGATTCCTATCTGCCACATAACCGTGGGCACGGCTTTCAAAAGTTCAAACCCTGCAGGGGTGTCCCAACTTAGCCCATCACAAGCTCTCACGGCCAACGAAGGATATTCCTTCTCCCAGGAAGACCCGATCAGACTCGGATCCCGGTTACAAGACATTTCAACAATGGTAAAACAAGACCAGCAAGACCACCCGGATGTGCCGACAAATCCCGATAGGAGCTGCACATATCTCGTTCTTAGGGCACACCGGATGAGCCAGACGTCGGGTTGGCATAGACCCTGATTGCCCAGGGGCGCCGGACATCGCTCGGTTTGGACCAGCACTCAGAGGAGCACTGGCCTAGGGGGCTAAAATAAAGATGACCCTCGGGCTCCGGAAACCCAAGGGAAAAAGGCTTAGGTTGTTAGGCAAATGTAAAACAAATGTTGGGCCTTGCTGGAAGAGTTTTATGCAAAGCGAGCTGTCAAGGGGGTCCCATAAATCACCCAACCGCGTTAGGGATGCAAAATCCGGGAACATAATACCGATATGATGGAAACTAGGGCGGCAAGAGTGGAACAAAACACCAGGAATAAGGCCGAGCCTTCCACCCTTTACCAAGTATATACATGCATTAATAATATAAGAGATATTGTGATATCCCAACATAAACGTAATCCAACATGGAGCAATCTTCATCTTCACTTGCAACTAGCAACGCTATAAGAGGGGCTTAGCAAATGCGGTAACATAGCCAAACAACGGTTTGCTAGGAAGGGTGACAAGGGTTAGAGGTTCATGGCAATTTGGGAGGCTTGATAAGCAAGTGGTAGGTAACGCGACATAGCGGTAGAATGAAGCAACTAGCATAGAAATGATAGTAATGAGATCCAAGGTGACGGTCATCTTGCCTGAAATCCCGCAAGTAAGAAGAACGAGTCCATGAAGAAGTTGAAGCCACGTAGTCGAACGGATCCTCACAAACGCAACGAACAGGAACTATCGAGAAGGAGCACAACCGGAAAGAAGCAGACAACAAGGTAAACACACAACACATAAACATGACATGATGCTCAACCAAGTATGATGCATGACAAGGCTATATGAAGCTACTAATGGCAAGAGATGATGCATACAAGGGCAACACAACAAAGCAAGTTTAAATGAGGCCGGAAACAACATATAACAATTCCGGTAAGTCCCAATATGCAAATTTCGAAATTGGTCCAGATCTGAATAAACCTTATGTTCAAGTTGTTAAACAGCAAGTTAAGATGCACCACGATGATCTACACGAAATTCTAGTCAAGTTACATATAAAGGTCATTAGATTCGGAGCTACGGCCTAGAAGATATGAACAAAACAAGTTAAACATGGCATTGATGCAAAATTCATTCAAACATCAAGCACAAACCTCAAAATATGGATGCAACAAGGTAATAAGAAACTACATGCAAAACTAAGCAAGTTTCATATAGAGCACACTCAAAACGGAGCAATGGTTCAACACATACACATGAAACAAGTTTAAAGGACAAGCTGTCCAAAACAGCAACTAGGCATATTGCAAGTATCAAAACAATAAGCTACAACACCTCAACATGAAAACAAAATGCATGGACATGATTTACAGGTAAGGCATAACAAAACATGAACACTGATCTATCTCCAGAAACTAATAGAACATGCTCAAAAGGACATAGCAAGATTGCAAATAATAACAGTTTACAGACTTAGTGGAAATCACTGGACAAGACAGAAATAACATCAGGTTGCAAAGTTTAGAGCTATCAAACAACATGCTACAGGAACTTATCATGGCAACCAAAGTCATGGCATGAATCTACTAATTTCATATAACAAAAGTCCTTTATTGACCATGAGCCAAAAAGGCACAGAAGATATGATGGCACCCATGTAAACATAGCAAGTTCCATAAACAGATTCAGACTTGGTGAAAATAGCAGTGCATGGCATAAACAGAATTATGAAGGCACCTTTGCGAGCTTGATTCACTCATCACAAGGCATTTCATGACAATATAAGCATAGCATCATCAATAAGACATGTTCATGAAGCTAAGCATGACAAGATCAAGTTCATAGGATGCATGGATCACTAACAACAACCATGGCAAAATTGATTAACATGTAAACAATCTGCCAGGAACATTTTATAGCAAAAGTAGAGCAAGATTCAGACATTCTAGAGCACTCTATAAATGCAAACAGGGGAATGGTTAAATAGAGCATAACATGTGTAACAAACAATCCTTAGTGAACATCTCCAGATTATGCATAGAACTCATGGTATGAACAGGTTTACATAGCATCACAATATATCAGTTTCAGACTTGGCAGAAATGACTAAGTCACAGAAATCAGCAACATCATGGAGGCTACTTTGCTAGCTTGTAACAATCAACACATGGCATATCATGAATAGTTGATTGCATCACAGCAAATATGGCATGTTGTAGCTCGTAACACATATAGACTTCATGCTCAAAAGAAAATCACACATTTAGATATAAAAATGACAGATGAGCAAGTTCTGTTAAACTACAGCGGACAACATCATATAGCACTCTTGCAACGATGATTAGAGCATCAAGATTGACACAAACAAGCATGGCACAATGGAACAAATTGTATAGCATCTCCTGATGAACATTTTGATATATAACACATCATCATAGGATAACCATGCACAAAGTTACACTCTCCACAAGATGCATGAAAGATGTGAAATCTCAGGGACTTGGCCATTTTTCTGGAAAAAAGATGGATGGGCGCAGAATAGTGAAATGACGCACAGGCGGGGTTTAGGAGGAGGCTCACCATGTGGGCTTGGCCCAGGAAGCAGAAGGAGGCGGGCCGGAGGAGATGGGCCGTGGGGAGGCGCTGGCCCACGGGCGCGGTGTCGCCCTCCTCCCGATCCCGCCCGGATCAGGGAGGCAGGGGCGGCGGCGACGGCGCGAGGCTCTCGTGGCGGCGGGGCAGGATGGCGGCAACAGGCGGCGGAGGCGGAGGCGCTGTGCAGCAGCGGTGGCGGAGCTGGCGAGACCGGCGACGAGGCGATGGGGTCGCGGGCCACGACGGGCGGTGGCGGCGCCGGCGAGAGGAGTTTAGCGGTGGGCGCTTAGCAGCGGCGAGGCGCGCGTTGCTTGATGGCGCGTGGGATCGGCGGCAGGGAAGCTCAGCGGCAGAGCGGCGGGATTCCGCGGGTTCCGCCGCCGGAGATGGGCGCTGGCGGCGCGGACGGCAACGCCGGCGAGGAGGCGGGCGCTGGGCGAAGGGCAGAGCGGGCGGGCGGCGGCCGGATGGACTTCGGCGGGCAGCGCCTGGAGCCAGCGCGGCTTGGGAGGAGAGAGAGGGACAGGTGGCGGTGTGCGGTTGGAGGAGAGCGGCGGCGGTGTGATGTGGCGGCCTCTCATTGGCCAGAGCGACGTGGAGGCGGCGGTGGACGCGTCTGGCGGCGGGGTGGACACTTCCGGTGGCGCGGAGGGAAGGAGACTAGGGTTTGTACCGCGAAATTTCGGGGGAGGTGCAAATATATAGGTAGAGGGAGCTAGGAGAGTCCAAATGAGGAGCGGTTTTCGCCCACACGATCGTGATCGAACTATCGAGAGCATGATGGATTTTTGGATCGGTTATTGGGCCACTTTAGAGGGTTGTTGGTTGCACACAAAAGAAGCTTTTACGGTACCCCGGTTAACCGTTGGAGTATCAAACGGACTCCAAATGGCACGAAGCTTGACAGGCGGTCTACCGGTGGTGTACCAAGGCCGCTTGGCAAAACTTAGTCCATTCCGAGAACATTCAACACCCGCTCACGAAAAGAGGCAAAAGGGGGCGCCTGAGGACATAGGAGTGTCGGATTGCAAAACGGACAACGGGGAAAAAGCTCGGATGCCTGAGACGAACACGTATGCAATGCAATGCACATGATGACATGGCAAAAATGCAACACGCAAGCGAATGACATGGCAATGACGGTGAATAACTGGCATACACCTGGCGCATCGAACTCGGGGCGTTACATCTTCATCATCACTTTCATCAATATAATCAGTTTCAATAATTTCTTTCTCTCTAGCCCTAGCAATTTGTTCATCAAGAAATTCACTAAGTGGCACAAGAGTATCAAGCATAGAAGTAGTTTCATCATAAGTATCATGCATAGCGAAGTGGCATCATCAATAACATGCGACATATCGAGCGAATAGCGAAGCAGGTTTAGGTGTCGCAAGCTTATTCAAAATGAAGGTGAATCAAGTGCGAGCTAGATGGCGTTCCTTACCTCCCTCGTAGTTGAGGAATAAATTGTTGTCTTGGCGTCTTTCAAGTTCTTCATAGTGACCAGCAGATATAAATCCCAAGTGACTCAAAGAATAGAGCTATGCTCCCCGGCAACGGCGCCAGAAAATAGCCTTGATAACCCACAAGTATAGGGATCGCAACAATTTTCGAGGGTAGAGTATTCAACCCAAATTTATTGATTCGACACAAGGGGAGCCAAAGAATATTCTCAAGTATCAGCAGTTGAGTTGTCAATTCAACCACACCTAGATAACTTAATATCTGCAGCAAAGTATTTAGTAGCAAAGTAATATGATAGTAGTGGTAACGGTAACAAAAGTAACGGTAGCAAAAGTAATATTTTTGGTGTTTTGTAGTGATTGTAACAGTAGCAACGGAAAAGTAAATAAGTGAAGAACAATATAGGAAAAGCTCGTAGGCATTGGATCGGTGATGGAGAATTATGTAGGACGCGGTTCATCATGTAACAGTCATAACATAGGGTGACACAGAACTAGCTCCAATTCATCAATGTAATGTAGGCATGTATTTCGAATATAGTCATACGTGCTTATGGAAAAGAACTTGCATGGCATCTTTTGTCCTACCCTCCCGTGGCAGCGGGGTCCTAGCAAAAACTATGGGATATTAAGGCCTCCTTTTAATAGAGTACGGGAACAAAGCATTAGCACATAGTGAATACATGAACTCCTCAAACTATGGTCATCACCGGGAGTGGTCCCGATTATTGTCACTTCGGGGTTGCCGGATCATAACACATAGTAGGTGACTATAGACTTGCAAGATAGGATCAAGAACACACATATATTCATGAAAACATAATAGGTTCTAATCTGAAATCATGGCACTCGGGCCCTAGTGACAAGCATTAAGCATAGCAAAGTCATAGCAACATCAATCTCAGAACATAGTGGATACTAGGGATCAAACCCTAACAAAACTAACTCGATTGCATGATAGATCTCATCCAACCCATCATCGTCCAGCAAGCCTACGATGGAATTACTCACGCACAGCGGTGAGCATCATGAAATTGGTGATGGAGGATGGTTGATGATGATGATGGCGATGAATCCCCCTCTCCGGAGCCCCGAACGGACTCCAGATCAGCCCTCCCGAGAGGTTTTAGGGCTTGGCGGCAGCTCTGTATCGTAAAACATGATGAATCCTGCTCTTTTGTTTTTTCTCCCCGAAAGAAAATATATAGAGTTGGAGTTGAGGTCGGAGGAGCTCGAGGGGGCCCACGAGGTAGGGGCGCGCCCTAGGGGGGCGCCCCCCACCCTCATGGCTAGGGTGTGGGCCCCCTGGTCTTCATCTTTTGCAAAGATTTTTTATTATTTCCAAATAGACGTTCCGTGGAGTTTCAGGTCATTCCAGAACTTTTGTTTACGCATAAATAACACCATGGAAAGTCTGCTGAAAACAGCGTCCATCCGGGTTAGTTCCATTCAAATCATTCAAGTTAGAGTCCAAAACAAGGGCAAAAGTGTTTGGAAAAGTATATACGACGGAGACGTATCACAAGATCGCCGCAGAGCGGCATTACTACCGCTCCCCCTTGCGGTACTACCGCAAGGCAGGATTGGCCTAGCCTGGGAAGGGTGCGGATGAATAAAAATACATCCGTGCCAACTTCCATTGAAAAACAAACGATGAAAAAATCCGACACGGTTCTACCGCACATGGCATACGGTACTACCGTGCAGGGAGCAGATGTAAAAAATTACATCTGCCCCTACTTCCGCTCAGGTAGCTGTGCCAAACCAGGACTCACGATACTACCGCGCGCATGGGGCAGTACTACCGCGTAGGACGCAGACGTAAAAAAATACGTCCGTTCCTACAGCCGCACGAGCAGCTGAGTCTGGTCTGAAGCCACGGTAGTACAGCTCCGTACAAGTGGTACTACCGCAAGGGCGTGCGGTACTACCGCTCCGTGGAGCAGTACTACCGCATGGCCCAGAACAACACCACTATGAATCCTTCTCTTTGCATAGAAACAAGGAAAACGGAGGATGCTCCAAAGCGCAAGGGGAAAGGAGGTGTACAGGAAGAAAACGTGTATGTGATGATTCCACCCGAACCTTTCTGAAGCGGACCCCCTCTTAATAGTACGGCTTTCCTACGTCTCAACTCCACCGAAAAGAAACGTAGAAAAACACCGTCTTCAATAGTCTTCGAGGGGCACCACACCGTCTTGTGCCTAGCGATGAAACGTCTGAAAAACTCAAGGCACACGATTAGTCTGCAAAAGCATTGTCATCAATCACCAAAACACATTAGGGATAAATATTCCCTTACAGGTGGCGCCCCCCCCCCCCATGGGCAGTCCGAATTGGATAAGGGGAGGGGGCGTGGCCCCCTTTCATTCTCCCTCTCCCTCTCCTTCCCCCTTTCCACCTCCAAAATAAGAAAGGGGGTGACTAGGACTAGGAGTCCAAGTCGGTTTCCCCCCCACTTGGTGCGCCCCTAGGGCCGGCCTCCTCCCTCTCGTCCTTTATATACGGGGGCAGGGGCATGCCAAAGCACATCAATTATTCTCTTAGCCGTGTGCGGTGCCCCCCTCCACAATTTACTCCTTCGGCCACATTGTCGTAGTGCGTAGGCGAAGCCCTGTGCGGATCACATCAGCATCACCGTCACCATGCCGTCGTGCTGACGAAATTCTCCCTCGACACTTTCCTGGATCAAGAGTTTGAGGGACGTCATCGAGCTGAACGTGTGCAGAACTCGGAGGTGTCGTACGTTTGGTGCTTGATCGGTTGGATCTTGAAGACGTTAGACTACATCAACCGTGTTAAGCTAACGCTTCTGCTTTCGGTCTACGAGGGTACATGGACACACTCTCCCCCTCTCGTTGCTATGCATCTCCTAGATAGATCTTGCGTGATCGTAGGAAATTTTTTGAAATTGCATGCTACGTTCCCCAACACTTATACTATTTCGACGTCGAGACCATTGCCACATTTAAGAATAACATCCGAGATGACACTACAAAAAAAAGACACATCCTTGACATTTTGGGCTGAACGAAATTTTTTTATGTCATGCTTATGACACTTCTATGACGATAATAGTGACAAAACCCGGTATCATCATAGGTGTGGTGGGCTCCTACTTCTATGACAAAAACTCATGATAGAAAATGGGCTTTTCATCCTGGGCGGGCTGGAGACGCAGCTACATGACATTCTTTGGGCCGTCCATGACGGAAAAAACCATGGTAGAAGCGAGGGCGAATAAAATATCATGGGGTTCCCTGTTACGGTGGGTGGTCGGGGGCCGAGCGATGCGCGTTTCTCTCGTACACGTACGCGCGTGGGTACGAGGTGTTGGGCTCTAACTAAACCCGAGCGAGGCATTTGCCTACTGAACCCGAGCGATCGGTCGATCTGGCTGTTAACTGAACCCGATCGAGCGATTCCTTCGCTAGTGCTGCTAACTGAAGCCGATCGAACCTGCTGCCTCCTTCCCTTGATGAGCAAAGTGGCGTTGTTGGGGGGTGGATGAACAGTTCGGTGGGGGGGTGGATGAACAGGACCCCGTGGTAGTAGAGGTCGTTGCCGCTGGATGAACAGGACCCCGATCGATCGAGCCGGTTGGGGATGGATGAACAGGACCCCATGGTGGGCTGGATGAACAGGACCCCGTGGAGGGCTGGTTGAATAGTAGCCGGTGGAGGGATGGATGAACAGTAGCCCATGGAGGGGTGGTTGAACAGGACCCCGTGGAGAGGACTGGTTGAACAGTAGTTGGTGGAGGAGCGGTGGAGGCTGGATGAACAGGAGCCCGTGGATGAACAGTCGCACGTGGAGGCTGGAGGAGGTCGACGGTGGATGAACAATAGACCATGGAGGCTGGAGGAGGTCCACAGTGGAGATGAACAGTAGCCCGTGGAGTCCCGTTTTGCGGTACGCCACACCCCTCCCGATGAACAGGACTCCGTTTCGACCATAGGTGGTCGAAGAGAAGTCCGTTTCCTTTGTTTTGTGGTACGCCACACCCCTCCCGATCAACAGCACCCCGTTTCAACCGTAGGAGCTCGAACAGAAGTCTGTTTCCTCCGTTTTACGGTACGCCAGACCCTTCCTCATGAACATGACCCCGTTTCGACCATTTGCAGTCGAACAGAAGGCCGGTTTCCTCCATTTTGCGATACGCCAGACCCCATTCTGGCTGTTCTGTCCAAGCCAGTAGGCTCCCATTGGACACGACCCATTCCAACCCAGTCTGTTGCCTCCCGATGAATAGGACGCGTTCCAACCCAGTCACTTGGCTCTCGGTGAACACGACGATGTTTCATCCGGTCCGACGCAGCCGGTTGGTTGCCGATGAACAGGGCGTCGTTGTTGCCTCTCCATGTACACGAGCCCTGGTCGTACGTATGCGTGAGTAGTCGTTCGAGACCCCGCCCGTATGTACGTAGATGGCCGTATTTTCTTTCTTGCACCCTGGCTGTACATACGTGTACATGCTCTATCCGCGCCTCTACTACGACACGTGCCCTTCCTTACTCGGCAACGGTTCATCGCTGCAGCCTGCAGACAGACCGATCGACCAGTATGTACGTACACGTTCGTGACCAGAATGACAACACTACGTACGCTTTGACCAGGTGGGTCCCGACTGTCGGGGAGGATAAGGAGGCACTTCCTTGCGTGCGAAGATGTAGCTGGTGGGTCCTAGCAGTCAGGGGGGAACATTTTGTTATGAAATACGATGGCCCGTCCGGTGGGTCCCTGCTGTCAGGTGGAGGAATCATTATTTTGCGCGTAATAAGGAGGCATTTCCTTGTGTGCGGCCGTGGACCCAGCTGTCAGCCTCTCCACGTACAGTCCACTTCCGATGGATGTCTTTCGTTGACCATGTTGACCACGCCGCGCCGAGAGCACCCAGGCGGTGGACGACGGCGAGGCCTAGGAAGGGGACGACACGGAGCCGGGGAAGACGCGACAGTTGATGCCCACGCTGAGGGGAGTACGAGCGATGACTGGTCGGCTGCGGGGTGAGGCTGACATCGCCAAAAAATAACAGGATGTGCAGGTGGGTAGAGGGATGGCCTGGCGGCAGCACAGCCGGCCACAGGAGGAGGGAGCAGGCAGTCCCGCGGGCGCTGGTTTGGGCGGCTAGAGCAGGAAGATTAGAGACTGAAGAAGCACGGCGGCCGTTGGATGGACATCCAACAGTCACTGCTCTATGTTGACTAAGTTGACAAAGCCTTGCGTACGCGTCAAAATTTTTTTAGGACATCGCATCAACAACCTAGTAGGCCCAGAAGTCAGCCTCCAAATCTATGGAAAACAACATATTGCCCATTAGCCATTATTTTCAATAATTTACAGCCCATTTGCTAATTCTTAAGGATATTTTGAAGCCCATATTATTTTTATTAGCATTAAATACCATATATTTTGGGCACTGCTAAAATTTTCAATGAAATTTTGCATATTTCGGTGGGGTCCGAACTCTTTTAATCACGAAATTTCGAGTCACGTTAAAAATAATTTTTAAAAATGCAAAATAAAATTTTAAAAAAATCTCCGCAAAAAATGAATGAAATTTAAAATATTTACTAGCATGATGCCTGTGCGTTGCACGGAACATGAAGATGCATTTGTATGAGTAGTTTATCTTGTGGGAGAAAAGGATGAACGAGGGAAGGTCGTATCTGCAAATGTGGAGAGGAGCGCGGGTAAATTTTCATTTCCTTTCTATCCATTAGATATAGATCGGATGGTCTATTTTACAGGATGGCAGGCACACCATCATCACCAACTCTGCTTTTTATAAGAGTAGAGAAATCCTGAAAAAATCGATATTTTAATGTAATTGTCGGTTGGCTTTGGTTTAAAAATTTATAGTCCATTTCTTACAACTTATAGCCCATTTTCTAGGGAAGCCCATTTCTTACTACTTACATCCCTCCCCGTCTTGAAAGATTTGTAGCCCACCAGGGCTGGGAAAAGCAAGTAGGCCTCGGTTGGGTATTCTCCAAAAAAAAAAAGAACTGGGCTAGCCATTTTCAGAAAGAAAAAAGATATCAACTGGGCTCGTCATCTGCTTAAATAAAAGCGTAAGCGTGGGATAGACGGGTCACGGCCCCCGCACAACAAGCAGTTGAACTTCGTCTCTAAAACTAAAAAATAATTGGGCGAGCTGCTGTGTCCCTGGTCCTATCCGCTCGTTGTGTAATTTTCTCGTTTATTGACTACATTGACAATGGCATGGGACCTAGTTGTCAATCAATTAGGAGGAAGTATATTTTTGGCTTGTAATAACAAGGCACCTACTTGCGTAATGCAATGACCCTGGTGGGTCCCTACTATCAGCCTCTCCATGTACACTCATCTCCTGATTCCTCTTGGTTGTTGACCATGTTGACAAGGCCAGACGATGGCGGGCACAACGAGTGAACCAAGGCGGAGAACGACGGCGAGGCCTCGGACGGGAACAAACATGAGTCGTGGAAGATGCAGCAGTGTAGTGGCAGTCGGAGGGGAGTACGAGGGCAACAACATGCAACTCAAGCTTACAAACGGTACAAAAAGCCCAAGGATTAATTGTTCATCAAATTTAGACCCAGATTGAACATGGCAATAACAACTAACCCAACCACTCTTTTTCGCAGTCACAAACAAATGGATCGGTCTGATCCATAAAATCAACACCCTGTGCAAAAAAAATTATTGTAGGATGACTACAATTTGTTGTAAATAGAAGCCGAGCACGTTTAGAAGCCCATTTGTCCACCTGAAACTTCTTTTTTTTGCTGTTCAACGTGTCCATCCGTGAGATATCTCTTGTTGTAAAACTTAAGCCTCATGACAATAGTAACCTCGCATTCAACAGGAAGAATGTGACAAAGCTTCTGTTTGCCTGGTTGGATGCATATCCTTCCATCGTTATTGTCCTCAAACGAATGTCATGAGAACTGAGAAAATCCTGGTGCTTATTACGCCACCGATTGGTTATACGTTTTTCTCCATGTGGTAGCAGTGCCTATGTAGACATGAAGATTGAAAATAATTAAGGTCTGAAAAAAGAGTATGTCGAAAGAGCGACAGCTGAACGGTTAATTCTAGTAAATATATACGGGCTTTCAATGTGCACGAAATCATCACCTTTATATATAAATTCTCCAGAGATCGAAAGCATCGCAGCAAGCCAATAATTATGTTCAGATCAAAATTAAACAATCCGATATATAAGATCTTGACAGAATCCAGCAGCATTGATAGGTACCATGGACGAACTCTTGATTGAGCATATAACATAATATTAGTACCCAAAGTGTACTCCAAGATGATATAAAACTTATGCGCACAAATGAAAAATACAGATTATGATTACAAATGTGTAGATGATAATATACGGTACCTGAAAAAGTGAGGAGCCAAACACCAACTTCTTGTGATCATTAAACGGATCACGAATTACACCCAAGGTCTCTAGTTTGGGCGCAGAGACGACAATTATTTGTGAAGGTTTATACCAATCATCAAGGAGCAACCTTTGAAGTGAAGGGGCATCTTCGATGATGAGCTGTTGTCCTTCAAAACAAATTCCAATGCTTTTAAGGTGAGGCGACTTTATTTGGAGACAAATGATAGCGATTTCTATTCCCAAAACAATCAGCAAGCGCTCTAGGGAAGGGCAACTGAAGTGGATGATGCTGTGCAGTGAGGCCTCCGACAGATAAACCATCACACGCAAAAGTTATTCTAGAAGTGGGAGTCGAAGCATTTGTACCAGATCGCGTGGTAGATGGCACTGGGCAAAGGTGGCAGTGTGGAGAGAGGAGGAAAACCGCGAGATGAACAACGGTGGTGTGGGCACGAATTCTTGGTGTGTTAGTGGTATGAAACTTTCGTGGTAATGGTAGAACTCAAACTGCTGGAGTTTTCCGAATTCAGGGGATGTCAGCCAAGTGTCCACCATGCAGGGTATGGACAACATGTAGCGTGTCAGGATCCAGAGACATTGAACATGGCCCTACTGGTGAGAGGAGACGATGGCTCTGAGGAGATCAAATTTGGGAAGGAAAGAAATCTGACGACAGTCGAGATTGAGGGGCGCGGTGCGCCATATCGGGCACCGAGTTGAGAGGACTTGTGTGCGGCAGCAATCCTTGGTGGGGAGAAGCGAGATGATCTCCCCAAGGATGTCATCCGGGAGATCGTTGATGCGGTCCACCGGAGATTCTACGGGTTCCTCAAATCCGGGTGGGGGGGGGGGGGCTCGCCGCTTCTCCCCGCGCTGCCGGGTGCGGGATCAACAACCGGCGTCACCGCTGGCGGGAGCCTCATCTTCTTGGCGATGGGGCCAGCCGACTCCATTTTCCTTGCAGGCGTCGCGCCGAGCTCAGGGGTTTGAGCAGAGTTGCCAGAGACGAGCCTGGTGGCAGCGCGAGTGGGGAAGAAGGAGGGCTGGGGTTTTCTGTAGGAGTGGAAGAAGAGGAGCAGGCGTTTTTTGTACGAGTGAGGAAGAAGGTGGCGGGGTTTTACATGCAGTGAGGAAGATGGGGAGCGGGGGAATTCAGGCGGCGATGGCGGGAGAGTCCAGCGAGCAACAGTATAAGTGGAAGCGAGGAGGAAGGAGGTTTTTTTGGGGTCGCCCCCTCTTTAAGAAATATGGGCTTCTCCTCGCAAAAAACAAAAACAAATGGGCTTTAAGATGGATAGGTTTTTGTATCAGCCCAGTCGGCTGCCCGTGTTTCGTACTGGAGGGCCTTAACACTAGAGGCAGCCCATTAGAGACACTCTCCAACTCTCCAGCTTATTTCCCATTAGAAAGAAAATAAGAGACGCCTCCAGCTTAATTATGGCTCCTCACCGGTAACATTTTTCAGCTTGAAAAAAAGTTATAGCTCCTTTTCAGGCCGGCTTGGCATCCACCAAATTGGATGATGGTGTACTACATGCAGACACTCACACTGTTCATAGCGTAGCAAAATGAGGGGTCAAATAACATGCCCACAATATACATAGGTTAACAGGGATTGTGGGGGATTAAATCATGTACAAGCCAAATTCCCCTCCATTCCTCAGGTTGAACCGAACAAGGCCTAAGACTAACCACATTGGGAGTAACTTAATTCCATACGGTATCATAATATGATACTCAACCCTCTCTTTCTTCATTTAATTCTACGCCACCTAATCAAATTTGCCTACTAGTTGGCATGCATGATACTACCACTTATGACACTCCCATTACAACCAACCTGGTAGAATTAATATACCTAATCTAAATGGTCGCCGCCCGATCTCTTTGTCGTCCTCCAGCATCCGGCAGAAGAAGAATCGTGCAAGACACTGGCTGTATTCATCGGCAGTGGACTTCATGGGATACAATCGGCGGTGGTCTCCCGTGTTCTACTTCTCCTCGATGATGGCGGCGGGCGGGGACGTACTGGCCGTCACCTCGTCGACATCCGCGTAGCCGCGTAACCTCGTCGACATCCGCGGCGACTTCTTTCTCTGCCTGCATGTCGTGGCTACGCGCACGTCGACGACGGATGGCGCAGTCGCAGACACCCGAGGTGCTGTACGGCGCGGCGGCGTCGAGGGCAGTGATGATGCCCCTGCCGCCGTCCTCCCCGACAAGCCGTCCTGGAGCAAGTCGGCACTCTTCCTCGAGTTTTATTGGAGAGGCCAGCTATGGAACCACGCGCTGGCTTAGTGCGGCAACTGCCTCCGACGGGCTAGGCGAGGTAGGTGGAGCAGCAAGCTGCCTCGCTCGTAACTGCCGGGCTCGGCGGGCCACCCAGACGGCTTTTATGCCGGAGAACTGCTCTTCCTGCTCGTTGGATGCCGCCGAAAGAGTGGACAAAATGGTGGAAGTAGGAGCTTGACCGGCGTCCTGCTCCTGAACGGACGTGTGTGGTCGGAGTTGGTTTCTCGCATTCCGCGCAGGTTTAAATGTAGGTTTTTGAATGCTGCGAGGAGGCGGGTACAGCTGGGAGTGCAGCGGGCGGTGCCCTGGGCCGGCGCGCCGCTTCAAATGGTGGACCAGTGAGAGGTCGCGTTCGCCCTGACCCCCTTGACCATGGACTTTGACGGTGTACGTCACCTTGTGTCCAGATCTGAGATGCCACGTGTACCAGATGAATGACTCCAAGTTCGACCACCGTGATGCTAGGTGCGAGCCGAGGAACACTATTGGAGACACCCCCCTCATAATTTTCCTAGAGATAAACACGCTGATGGTCACTGAAGTTGAGGTCGAAGCACGATACGGTCATTGGACTTCAGAATACGCTCAATACAATCATTGAATACGAGTTACAGTAAATATACAGTCACTAGCTCGCAGTAGAGCTCCGTATTTTGTCCAGTTGACTGGTCAAATTTGTATACGTGGAACCTACTATTGCATTGTCATTACTACGTCATGCCTATCTCATGGGTCCCACCTGTCAACTGATGAAATAAATAAACATGTAAAAAAACAAGGACTATGCACGCAGAATCCGGAATCTCCAGCTTGTTGATCGTGTAGTAGGCTAACTATTTGAATCAATACACTTGAATGCTAATGTACATATCTTTTCTTTTTAAATAATACCCATGCATGCACACACGATGCACACCATGTCCGCACACAGCACATGGATACACGTGCCTGCCTTCTCATGTGCCATCTGCGGCTAGGTGGAAGGAGGCTGCGTATGCATGTCGGACGACCGCACCCACACACAGCCGGTCGCGTGCTCTGCTCTGCATGACCCATCATGCAGGACCACCACAGCCACCACACACAGCAGTAGTAGCTAGCAAGCGAGGAGACCTCTCCGCACGCCGCAGCAGCAACATCTGATCGCATGAGAAGGCAGGCACCCACCATCATGGCCTTCACTGTCCGGTTTATCGTGCTACAACAAAGCTTGTCCAAAATAGCACCCTGATGTGCCATCTCTTGCAGCACCTCTTTGTCGTCATTGCTTGACGACCAAATGGAGACGAACGCAAGGCAGCGACGGCTTCGGCCTTAGAGCACCAGCGGAACGCACGCGCACACACAAGGACATACGGACATTGGAGCACCGGCCAACCCCTTCATTGCCCTTGACATGCTCATGTTTTTCTTGTGCTCGCTGTCTGCTGCGGCCGATGTGCTCCTACATGACATGCTTGACGTCAATGCGCTCCTGCATGGAGTCCTGCTCGCGCGTGAACCACTCTTGATCACTATTGAGTATCATTGTAAGATTAGAAATATAGGATAGACTAGGAAATATTCTGACTTGCTGTGTACTCCAAGATGACCATGTACTCCTATATATATATATATATATATATATATATATATATATATATATATATATATATATATATATATATATATATATGCCCACGAGGCTCAAGCAATACAATCAACTATTCCATCAAATCCCTCTCTACCTTCTAAGAATCACCATGTCGGATCAGCCCCCCAGAGAACCACATCGCCTTGCCACCATGGGTCCACAGCCCTAGCTCCTGCTCTGCATCTTGTGCCTCCTGCCATCAGCCGTCTAGTCCGTATCATCATCATTTGAGTCCTAGAAGATCTCACCCACATCATCATTAGGCATGCAGCTGCTTTCATAGACAACATGCGCAGAAGGAGTAGAGGCGACTAGGGACGCACCACGTTGTGGGCACTCCGTATGTGCTCGTGTGTGTGCAGCGTGCATGCTTTTCCATCGGTGCTAGCTCTAAGGCCAAGGCTGCGGTCCCCTTCGTCTCCGGCTAGTCGTTGAGCAATGACGACAAAGAGGTGTTGCAAGAGATGCATAGGCGCCATTGTGTGTGAGGTTCGCCGTAGCACGACGAACCAGACGTCACCGCAGATGGCGCACGCCTCCATGCAGCCGAGTGTGTGTGCATGCATGTGTTATTCACGTGCATTCTGCGGCTGAGTGTGTGCACATGCATGTGTTGTGTATGTGCGTTGTCTGCTCTATGCTGTGCGCATGTGTGCATGAGTTAGTGCGTTGGAGTGTGTACATGCGTGGCTGCATGCGTCCTGTACATGTGTGGCTGCTTGTGTGGTTATCAATATATAATATAAAATATCTTCAACTTAGCATACTGATGTATCATCTCTAGTGGTTAGCGAACAGTTCATGTTCTTTTATTTGTTTATTCCGCTAACTGACATGTGGAACCACAAGGCAGAGAGAGGACATGTTGTACTAGGCGCCACATAGACTGTTTGACCAGTCAACAAGTGCCACACAGATAGGATACCGAGCTATACGATGAACCAATGACCGTACAATCATCACAACTCGTATTCAGTGACCGTATTGAGCGTATTCTGAAGTCCGATAACCGTAGTGTGCTTCGGCCTCAACTTCAGTGACCGCCGGTGTATTTATCTCATTTTCCTATTCCTGCATTTTAAGTTCGAACGAAGATAGACTTATTCGGTTCAACCGCCTCCCTAGGTGTTTGGAGAGAAATTGGCCAGCGCGAGGTGGTTCTATAGGTAGGCAGGTGGCAAAAAACAGGGGAAAACGTGCAAGGTTCCTTGCAGACGCTCCCCCGCGAGGTTCCTTGCTCCTTCTCGTTCATCGGGAATCTATGTTCTTCCACTCTTTTTTTATGTGACCTTTGTTCATCCTTTTGCCAACACGCGAGACATCTAGCATCAAGGTGCACGTGTCATGCAAGAAAATGGAGATAAGCAGTGCGTAAGTGAGTCGTGCACTTCGATGGCACCTACTACGCAATATTTTTTCTCCTCGATGGCACGTGAATAGTGCACATACTCAATGATGGAGCACGGGATGGTAGCCATGACATGGTCAGCCCTTGTTTGGAGAGAGTATGTACTAAATAAATTTGATGTGTCCCCTCAACTCGCAGAACGACGAGAAGCTTGCTTACTACCACTAGTACGCGTCGGTGCTATACAAACAGTTTTTAACCCCTTTCCACGACGACATTTGGAACCGTCGCCTAGTGAGTGACGGCGATAGGGGGGTCCTTCCCACACGACCAAGAAACCGTCGGGGATATGCCCTCCTGGCACACACGCTCGGCAAAATGAGGTCGTGTGCGACCGGCGAGCGCTCAAATATGGAAATACGTACAATAGAGCCAAAAAATACAATTATATAGGCGAAATTGTTTTCGGTCGCAAGTACATCCCACACAGTCAGTCCCTGCTAAACGTTTCCGTTCGTATGTACATCCCACACAGTCGCTCCAAGGAAAATGTTTCCGTTCACAGGTACATCACACACAATTTTTCCTGTTAAATCGTTTGTGATAGAGTTGCCATTGCACACGATATTAACAATTTTATCGTTTGGGTTATTGAATGCATCACACACGGTCCGTAGAAGAAACTGTGTGGCAAAGGTTGCCCATCACATAGTTTTTATGTGGTAAACGTTTGTGCAAGGTGGCCTAACGCAAACAGTTTTCAAGAGAAAGTCGTGTGTGATTGTTCATTGATCCAACACGGTTTATTCCTCGAAACTGTGTGCGTTGCCTGAGGTCATCGCCCACGGTATTTTTTCAATAACCGTAAGCAATAGCAAGACCCAATTAGCAGGCTAATTCACCATTAGCAGGCTAATTGCCCTATTATTAATAATCCATTTATTAATCTAATTGACATTCATATTAAGCACATAATATATTTCATTTCCATATTAAGGAAGGAGAATTTCATAATTGAAATACATCAGAGTACAACATGATATAGCTTTAGCACTCAGCTACCCCATTACAGAACTGCACCAGCACCAAGTTTCACATGCAACATGTAGGAACTTTCTAAATTAGCATAGTAGACAGTATATAGAGAGATGCATCTCATCTGGAAAACTGCTGAAGTAGAAGGCGAATATTGATCCTTCATTCATGTTGAAGGTCTTTGCAACTTTAGGCCAGTGCCTGTGGATGATTAACCGTCCGTCCTTCGTCCTCTTCAGAAACACTTCAATATTGAACTGTGGGTGTTGTATGAAAACCTTCCTCGCCTCCTGACCATAGAGGTGGTTTGAGAGGCAATCATCAGTGAACTGCTTTGGAAAGGCATGGAAACAAAGATGGGCATAAATATCTTCTCTATATTGGAAATGGGGCAAAGGAAGAAAGAAGGCAAGGTATAATAGTTAGTACCATCTTGTAGTGACCTGGTGTCTTATTCATTGTGCAGACAAAGATCTTGTTGTTTTTTGTCGCTAATTTAATTATCCTAACAGTCCTTCTGAGTTTCTTGACTTGATTGATATTCATGGACAACTCATTTCCCCTTATGCAAAAAGGGTCGAATGGTGGGTCAAAACCTTTGACAACAGGACCTACATGTGCAAGACCAAATTGTTAAAAACCTAAATATTAGAATGGTTCCTGCAATTGCATAATAATGTGCTATTAGACAACGGACCATGCACATGCAGTTAACTAAAGACCACAACAAATGAACCAAACGTTAACTGAGCACCACATTGCACAATATAACATACTCCTAATAGAATATCGACAGTTAACCAAACAAAGCATGCTTGACAACTTGGAAAATTGCACCCTGAAGAATTGAACATCACATTTGCAGAATTGAACCAAACAGTAAACTGAACACCACATTGCATGACATATAGAACATATACTCTAGAGTAGAAGATTGTATGGTAAAAGTAGATAGCACAATTCACTAGAATTTGTTAAGGAAAGGCAGTAGCTAGCAAACTGAACATGGGTCCTTATAGTGAGCTAATAAGACAAGCTACTCCTCATTGTTGGAGATATCGATGATGATTGGCTCCTTGGACATGGAAGAGGGCGAGGCCTCCACTTCGTGGGTGCCCTCGTCGTAGTGGTGAGTTGCCTGAGTCGCTCCGGGCACCAACCTGCTGGCTCTTGAGATGAGGTAAGCACGTGCACGCTGAGAAAACACCTCGTAGTCTTCGTCGAAGGCACCGACGGTGGCCTCAAGAAAACACCATGAACTGTCGTTTAAAGCAGCCAACCGCGTTGCGGTGTCGGCGCGCGTGGTGTTGACAGTGGCCTCGACGGTGAGGTGCTCCTCGATGATCTAGGGGTCAGCACGAATGGCAGCCATCACGACCTCATCCGTGCGTGCGGCAACGATTTGCTTCTCCGCTGCCAAATGCTCCTTGAGATCCTGGCTATAATGCGTGCACCATGGCTTAGGCGGCGCTTATTTGGTGGAGGGGTCAGTGATTTGGGTGGAAGGTGTCGTGCTCGCGCCGGCGGTCGGGGCACGTGGGATGTGGAAGGAGGAGGAGGATGGGGGTCAGGTGTGGATTACCTGCCTGGATAGGTGAGGCCGAGCAGCGTGAAGGAGGGTCACCGGCGAGGAGGCGGCACTGCAAGCAAGGAGTGAAGGTTTCAACTTGGAAAGGAAGGCGGAAACAGGGGAAATGTGGCTTTTGGTAAGGGGGAGGGGGCGGGGAGGTAGATATTTCCGCGGAAGCCAAAAATTTGGAATCGCTTTAGTGAAAAAACTAGCGCGCAAAGTGCCATCAGACACGGTCCCTTACTCAGAGCGGGTTGTGGACTGTAGCCGTCGCACCTTCTCGTGTAAGCCGTATGCGTACTTTAATCCGACGATGCTCCAAGATATTTTGTGCTGCATCTCACATGGTTGGTGATAATAAACTGTGTGGGATCAATTTGATTTTTCTTCTTGATTTGTATTACATAATGGGGTCACAGTGGCAATGGACGGCATTTGAATTGCTAGACCTTTTATCTGTAGTGAACATGCAACTATATGTGTCTCGTAAAAAAATTGGAATTATTGAGGGTTCGTTTGGAAATTTTCTACATTAAATTGGTTTTCTAGCCATTTCAGGTGCACAATTCAAAATTAAAGCACATGCACATGGTCCGGTGCACTAACATGGGTTGTAAAATCATATATGTGTCCATGGATTTATGCTTATGTCCCATGCAAGAAATGGGGATGAATTTCGAACACCACGGCACCGTGGCTCTCCGGCAAATGTTGAGGTACTTGCTTTTGTAATTCTAGTGAATCCAAAACTCGTCTGAAATTCATGAATCTTGGCATGATATCATGGAATGGCATCAACATGCTGGGGTAAAAAATATTGTACCATTTGGGGCAGGTTGTGGTATAAGCTTCTCACAAACCAGAGCTTCTCACAAGAAAGCCTCATGGTTCCATTAGGGAAATGTGTCACCTTTGTGGACAAAACGATATTCGTCTCCTCTTCTTCATTTCAATTTTTTTCCTGGTGTCAACATAGAACAACAGGAGTGTCGTATAAAATTTTGGATTTTTACGGGGATCGTTTGGACATTTTTATATGTTAATTGAGTTTTCTAGGCATTTATGTGCATAATTCAAAATTGAACTACATGCACGTGCTCCGTCCATAAAAACGGGTTGCAAAATCAAATGTTTGTCCTTGGTTGCATGCTTAGGTCCTTTGCAAGAAATGGGAATGAATGTCAAACACCCTGCCACGGTCACTCGGCCACAAACATTGAGATACCTGGTTTTTAAATTCTAGTAAATCCAAAGCTCGTCTAAAATTCATGAAACTTGGCATGCTATCATGGAGCGGCATCAACATACCGTGGTAAATTTTTTGTCCCATTTGGGGCAGGTTTGGGGATATGCTTCTCACAAACCAGAGCTTATCACAACAAGCCTGATGGTTTCGGTAGGGAACATCCCACCTTTGGGGACGAAACGATATCCATTGGCTCTTATTGCTTTCAAAAAAATTCTCGTGTCAACAAAGAACAACAGGAGTGTCGTGTCAATTTTTGGGATTTTTTGGGGTTCGTTGGACATAAATTTGAACTACATGCACATGCTCTAATGCATATAAATTGGTTGAAAATTCAAATTTTCCCCTTGGTTGCATGCTTAGGTCCCATGCAAGAAATGGGAATGAATGTCAAACACCCTGCCACAGTCACTCGGCCGCAAACATTGAGATACTTGATTAAATTCAAGTAAATCCAAATCTCGTCTGAAATTCATGAAACTTGGCATGCTATCATGGAGCGGCATCAACATGTTGTTGTAATTTTTTTCCCATTTGGGGCAGGTTTGGGGATATGCTTCTCACAAACCAGAGCTTCTCACAACAAGCTTGATGGTTTCAGTAGGGAACGACCCACCTTTGGGGACGAAACGATATCCATTGCCTCTTATTGCTTTCAATTTTTTTCTCGTGTCAACATAGAACAACAGGAGTGTTGTGTCAAATTTTGGGATTTTTCGGGGTTCATTTGGACATTTTATGCACTAATTGAGTTTTCAATGCATTTATGTGCATAATTCAAATTTGAACTACATGCACATGCTTTAATGCATATAAATTGGTTGAAAATTCAAATTTGTGCCCTTGGTTGCATGCTTAGGTCCCATGCAAGAAATGGGAATGAATGTCAAACACCACCTTACGGTCACTCGGCCGCAAACATTGAGATACCTGGTTTTTAAATTCTAGTAAATCCAAAGCTCGTCTGAAATTCATGAAACTTGGCATGCTATCATTGAGCGGCATCAACATGCCATGGTAATTTTTCTGTCCCATTTAGGGCAGGTTCGGGGATATGCTTCTCACAAACCAGAGCTTCTCACAACAAGTCTGATGGTTTCGGTAGGGAACGTCCCACCTTTGGGGACGAAACAATATCCATTGCCTCTTATTGCTTTCAAAAAATTTCTCGTGTCAACATAGAACAACAGGAGTGTTGTATCAATTTTTGGGATTTTTCAGGGTTCGTTTGGTCATTTTTATGCATTAATTGAGTTTTCAATGCATTTATATGCATAATTCAAATTTGAACAACATGCACATGCTCTAATGCATATAAATTGGTTGAAAAATCAAATCTATGTCCTTGGGTGCATGCTTAGGTCCCATGCAAGAAATGGGAATGAATTTCAAACACCAGGGCACCGTTGATTGCTGGCAAAACGTTGAGATACTTTGTTTTTGAATTCTAGTAAATTCAAAAATTGTCTGAAATTCATGAAACTTGGCATGCTATCATGGAATGGCACCCGACATGCTGTGGTATTTTTCGTGTCCATTTTGAGAGAAGGCGCACTTGAATAATAACCAACAAAGGCATTTTCAAAAAATAGCTGCCACTTTAATATCTCAAACATTAGTATAACTCAAATCGTGTGTGTTCTGTTAACCATTCACGTGACGCCACATGTCTTCATTTTAATGGCTATAGGAGGTGTCGTGCGGACAGCTGCTTGACCTTGACTGAACGGGAGGCGTGCGAGCGGAACTGACCTAGAGGCGTGCAAGCTGTCCTCCAATGCGTAGGCTCACCCGGGAAGCGTGCGAGATGTGCGCTGCGCAAGCTTACTAGGAAGCGAGCCCTTTGACTTCCATGGCCGCCCGCCTTCCTCTCCATTAATGGCGCCCGAGCCGTTGTTTAATATGGGCGGCCTTACTATTCGCCTCCCATTCCCCTCCCTCCCGCAGACCTCCACCAACGCCATGACGCAGAATGATCATCTGCCACTAGTATTCAAGTTTGGTGAAGTCGACTCCGAGCCAAAGGAGATAGAAAATAAGGAGGAATGGGGCCTCATGTAGCGACCAGACCCGAATGGATCAAGTCTCTGTGCTCAGTGTCATCCCTGGATCGAGAATCTTGACACCACACAAGATGCTTGAAGGATTTATTGCGAGTAGCAATCACACACTTATTACATCGTTGTCCACAAGGGAACTTATTACAATAATATGGCTTAAGGCCATCTAATAATAACAATGGAAGGCTTGGAAGATAAGCGAGTCCATCAACTCCAACGGCATCATCGAGTATAGAACCACGACCTAACACCTTACTGTCGTGCGAAAAGTGCGCAACGTGAAAGTTGCAGCCAAAACGGGTCAACACATGGAATATCTTGGCAATGTAACACATAAGAGCAATGAAGGAAATAAGCCTATACTACATGCATATATGGCTGGTGGTAAGGCTCTACGGTTACATTTGCATAAAGCTGATTTTTCCCTACATCAAAGGAATAGTTTTATTTAACTATCATGGTGGTTGTTAAACATTGAGAATGGTTGATGACATCCTCAATCCCAATTAAAAGTACTCATCAAAACCCAATAACTTTTATTTAGAAGTAACATGTTGAGATTCACATGATATTCAATTACCAGATACTCAAATTGTCCATAACCGGGGACACGGCTAATCATGATTAGTTTATACACTCTGCAGAGGTTTGTGCACTTTTCCCCACAAGACTCGATCGCCTCCGCTTGGTTCTCGCACTACATGGTGTTTGAGAAACGGATGACCGAGACATAGTCTTTCAGAAGCGCTAGCACCTTACATGTGGGTAGACCGTACCAACCTACATCCCCTACATCAGCTAGCCTACCCGTAAGAGTTCGCACAACTTAGTCAACTACGCCAGAGCCCATAATTGGCTTGTGGCTGCACACGGAAGTTTCAGTTTGAATAATCTTATGATCCCTTAGAGCACAGGTGGCGGTCCAAGAAATCTGAGCAAGTCTGATGGAAACCAGGTGCCTCAATCCACCCAGATGTGTGTTTAGGTTGCCACCTTAGATAAACCATTAATTAAAATCTCACATCTGTCATGGATATTCACTCACCCAATCCACGTCTACTAGCATAGCATAGCATAATAAGCAAACGTAGAAGTAACTCCCAAGGTTTCATAAGTAAAACAGGTAATAGGTACTACCTCAATCTACTTCCCATCCCACAATTTAATTAGATCCTAATCATGCAAGTGTTTGGGGAATAGATCTAATGCAATAAAACTGGGTAGTAGAAAAGGTATGATCAAAGTGTTACTTGCCTTGCTGGTGATCCGCGAGACCTAGAGATTCGAAGTAACAAGCGGCGCACTCCGGGTGATCTAACGCAGACAAACAACAAGCATACAATAAGTACTCATCTAATGCACAGGGAAATCTCGAATAAAAGATCTAACCAGAAAGTTCAACTTAAGAACCCTGGTTGCAAAAGAATCGAGTCGAAATAAACATCGAAAGTCGAAACTCGAGAGAGAACGACTCGGTTTTGCAATCTGAAACTAGATCAAAATTTCACAGTAGCAAAACTCTGTGAAAGTAGGTTAGTCGGAACGGCGGTTTCGTTGCGAAACTCCAGGCGCTTGAATCACCTGATTCCGATAAACGAGCGAGAAATAAAACAGATTTGAAAATCGGATCTGAAATCGAATCAGAAAAATAACGGATTAAATCCGATTAAAAGAAAAACGACGAACGGTTTAATTAACGGACGTTCGTTAACAGAACTAATCCAACGAACACGTTCATTGAAACGAACGGTTCGGTGAACGTTCGTTAAATAAGAAAACCGAAAAAAATAAAACCAATCTAGGGTTTTTTTTTTAAAAAAACCGAACATATCTAAAAAAAACCGGATCGGGTTTTTCCGAGAAAACCGGATCGGGCGGGCGGGCGGCTACCTCGGTGGCTCTCGCGGCGAGCTCAGCTGGGCTCGGCGGGCGGGAGGTCCGGCGGGGTCGGGCGGGCTCGGGCGACGGCGATCGGGCGGCGAGAGGCGGCGTGGCGGCGGCGGGCGGGGTTGGCCAGGCGGGGTTCAATGTGAGTTCTGGGGGAGGGAGTGCGGCGGCGGTGAGAGAGAGGGGGTCACCGGTATATAAAGAAGTGCGGGTGGCTTGGGGAGGGGCAAGGGGTCGGGTCTGAGCCGGACTCGGGAGGCGTCTTGGCATGGCACACCTGTGGTGGCGTCTTGTGAGGAGAGGGAGGCGGGCGGGCGGGTGGGCTGGGCGGGCTGGGCTGGGCCGGGGCTGGCTGGTATTTGGCCGGGCCTTGGACCAGGGGGCGTGATTTTTTTTAAAATTAAATTTAAACCAAACGAATTAAAAAAATACCAAATGAATTCGATTCAAATAAAACAAATTTTCCCGACTCCTAAAAATGAGTCGAACAAAATGAACTTTAAAAGCAGCAAACATGCATAAATTTTTAAATGCTCATTTTTGCCTAAGCAAAATAAATCTTCCAAAACCAAATTTGATTTATTTTTAAAATCTTCATTTTTCCTAATTGTTGGGAAAGTCATATTATTCCCTCTCTTTAATATTTTTATAGGAAAAACTTTATGAAGATAATTAAATAAATCCAATGATCCTATTTTCAAAATTTGAGAAATCCCAAATATGAAAATAATGAAACTTCCAACTCTCTCCGAGGGTCCTTGAGTTGCGTGAAATTTCTAGGATCGGAAAAATGCGAGAAAAATATGATATGCATGATGACCTAATGTATAACATTCCAAATTGAAAATTTGGGATGTTACAAACCTACCCCCTTAAGATGAATCTAGCCCTCGAGATTCGGGTTAACTAGAAAATAGGTGAGGTGGTCCTTAAGCAAAACTTCCTCTCTTTCCCGGTGGCTTCATCCTCGGTGTGGTGGCTCCTTGAACTTTGCAAAACTTGATAACCTTGCTGCGGGTAACTCTGCTGGCATAATCGAGAATCTTAACCGGTTTTTCCTCATATGTCAAGTCATCCTTCAACTGAATTGCTTCGGTGGCACTTGTGTCTCTTAACGGTACCTCTGCTATCTCGGGTGACATTTCTTCAAGCGAGAAACATGGAATACATCATGAACTCTGACAGTCCTTCCGCAATTCCAATTTATCATAACTTCTCCCATGCGTTGCAAAATCTTATATGGTCCAACGAAGCGGGTGCTAACTTTCCTTTCACTCCAAAACGCTTAACTCCTCAAGCGGGGATACTCGAGATATACTCTGTCTCCAACTTCATACTCAATCGCTGGCGCTTTGAATCGGCATAGCTCTTACATGCAGGTGGGCTACCTTGAGCACATCTCAATTAACTTAACTTTCTGTTCGGACTCCTTAATTAAATCTGGTCCAAACAAGCGGCGATCTCGGTTTAGTCCCATGACAACGGTGTCCTGCACCTTCTTCCATCTGAGCCTCGAAAGGTGCCATCTTTAAGCTGGTTTGGTAGCTGTTATTGTAGGAAAATTCTGCATACGGCAAATTATCATCCCAACTAGATCCATAATCTAGTGCACAAGCTCTCAAACATGTCCTCCAAAATCTGATTGACTCTCTCGGTCCATCCATCGGTCGTGGGTGGAAAGCTGTCTTGAATTCAATCGGGTTCCCAATGTTTCGTGCAACTGGTTCCAAAATTTCGAAGTAAACTGGGTTCCTCTATCCGATACGATGCTCCTCGGAACTCCGTGTAAACACACAATTCTGGTCATATATATCTTTGCCAACTTAGCACTGCTATAGGTAGTCTTGACTGGAATGAAATGAGCTACTTTTGTCAAACGATCGACTATGACCCAAATCGAGTCATATCTGAGCGGGTCTTTGGCAAACCTGTGATGAAATCCATGCCTAGTTTATCCCACTTCCATTCGGTATCGGCAACAGTTGTAACAATCCTGCTGGCTTCGATGCTCGCCTTTACTTTCGACATACGTCGCAAACTGCTACATATTCGAAATATCCTTCTTCATTCCGGTCCACGGAAAATATTCTTCAAATCCAAATACATCTTGGTATTTCTGGGTGAATCGAATAGGGTGAATCATGGGCTTCTTGCAAAATCAACTTCCGATCTCGGGTCATTGGGCACATAAACACGGTCTTCAAACCATAGGGTATCGTGCTCATCCTCACGAAATCCTTTAGCTTTTCCTTTGCTCATTTTCTCCTTTATAGAGGCAACTTCCTTATCGCCTTTTGGGCTTCTCGATTTTGTCCATCGATTGTCGATTGAATCTCCAATGCTGCTACATAGCCTCTCGAACTATTTCCAAACATAGCTCTCGAAGGTCCTCGGCTAACTCATTGGGTATTCCTCCCATCATTAGGGTATTGACGTGGCTCTTACGGCTCAATGCGTCGATTCGACATTAGCCTTTCCGGGTGATAATGCAATCTCATATCATAATCCTTGATTAGCTCTAACCATCTCCTTTGTCGAGATTCAACTCATTCGTGTGAAGATGTACTTCAAACTCTTGTGATCCGTATATACTTCACAATGATTTCCAATGAGAAAATGTCTCCACGTCTTCAAGGCATGCACAACGGTTGCTAACTCCAAATCATGAGTGGCATAATTCAACTCATGAGGCTTAAGTTGTCGTGAAGCATACTGAAACAACTCTTCCTTCCTGCATAAGCACTGCTCCAAGTCCTCGGCGTGAAGCGCCGCAATACACCTCATAATCCTTAGTCCGATCCGCAATATCAAAACTGGTGAGGTAACCAATCTTTTCTTCAACTCCGAAAACTTGCCTCACAGTCCTCGGTCCATATGAATTTGTTTTCCTTCTTCAACAATTCTGTCATAGGCTTTGCAATTCTTGAGAAATTCTCAATGAATCTTGGTAGTATCCTGCGAGTCCAAGGAAACTCGAATCTCTCCAACTGTCGTTGGTGCTTCCCATTTGGTTACGGTCTCAACTTTTGTGGGGTCAACTGCTATCCCTTCTCCGGATATAACATGTCCGAGAAATCCAACTTCCTTTAGCCAAAACTCACATTTGCTGAACTTGGCATACAACTGGTGTTCCTCGGTTTCTCCAAAACCAATCGCAAATGTTCCTTGTGTTCCTCTTCATTCTTGAAAAAATCAAAATATCATCAATGAACACCACGGCGAATTTATCCAAAACTCCATAAACACTTTGTTCATCGGGTTCATGAAATAGGCTGGCGCGTTAGTCAGTCCAAATGACATAACGGTATACTCATACAGTCCATATCTTGTGGTAAATGCTGTCTTGGGTATGTCTTGCTCCCGAATCTTCAATCGATGGTACCACGATGCAAGTCGATCTTAGAAAACACTTTGGCTCCTTGCAAGCGATCAAACAGATCATTTATCATAGGTAGTGGGTACTTGTTCTTGATTGTTACTTCATTCAATCCACGGTAATCAACAACCATTCTCAACGATCCATCCTTCTTCTCCACTAACAAAACGGGTGATCCCCAAGGTGAAGAACTTGGGCGAATAAAACCTTTATCCAATAGTTCCTTAATCGCTTCTTGATTTCCGCCAAATCCTTTGCGGGCATCCTATCTGATCAACCGATATCGGGCCTGTTCACGCAACAGCTCGATCAAAAATTCAATGTCTCTATCCGGCGGCATTCCTGGCAACTCTTCCGGAAATACATCAGGATAATCCTTCACCACTGGTACTTCTTCCTGTACCACTCCTGATAAGCAATTAACTTGTGCTCTCCTCGGCTCGTGCCGTGATACATACTTAATCCTTCTTCCTTCTGGTGTGGTGAGCAAAATTGACCTTGTGGTACAATCTATGTTTCCTCCATACTTTGATAACCAATCCATTCCTAATATCACATCCAATCCTTGGGATTCCGAACCATTAGATCCGAGGGAAAACATAGTGTCCAATCCTTAGTGGCGTCGATCACACCATTTACTAGCCATGTACTCGCTCGGGTGAGGTTACTAGCATGGGTGACCTAAGGGCTTGGGTCGGTAACTTGTACTTATCCACAAATCCCTTGATATGTATGAATGCGATGCACCAATGTCGAAAAGAACAATTGCATAAATGACTTAACCAAAAACTTACCGATTCTTGCATCGGGCTGATCTTCAACCTCCTCCACATCAATGTGGTTCACTGCCCCTGTTGAAAGGGTTGGGCTTCTTTCGAGCTTCCATTGCCATTTCCATTCGCCTTACGGACAGTCATTTGCATAGTGCCCGATCTTGCGGCACTTAAAGCAAGTAATGTGACTCAGTCTACCTTGGATGGTGTTGATGGGTTGGTGCGGTTCTGTCCATTGCTTCCTCCATTCCGTTCCCATTCTTGGTGCCATTATGGTTATCTGAATTACCTCCTCCATGGGTATGCTGAAACTGAATTCTGATTTAGGGGTATAACGAGGCTTCTGCTGGGATCGAGTTATACTTCCCTTGTCCATATTTCCACTTGCGGTTCTCAATTTCGCTGCTTTCCTTCAATCATGAGAGCTCGGTCTACTAACTCCTGGTAGTTGTTGAAACTTGCTACCATCAACGGCATCTTGAACTCATCATTCAGTCCTTCTAGAAACTTCTCTGTTTAGCTGCATCATGTAGTAACGTCATCCGGGGCATAACGTGCTAATTTGCTAAAATCATCCACGATCGCCAACAGATCCTTCCTCCTTGGCGTAAGTTGCGAAACTCACGCTTCTTCATGGCCATGGCTCCTGCTGAAACATGGGCGGTCTGAAAAGCTTTCAAACTGGTCCCATGTGGCGGTGTCTCACGGGTATGTGGTGTGAAATTCTCCCACCATGCTGCTGCGGGTCCTTCAAGCTGATGTGCTGCAAACTTCACTCTTTCACCATCTGTGCATCCTGCAGTGGTCAGCTCCTTCCTATCTTGCGGAGCCGGTCATCTGCTACAATCGGCTCGGTGCTCTTTGGAATACACCGCGGATTCAGTCTAAGGAAGCGAGTCGATGATCCGCAGGTGGTGGTGGTGGCGGTGGGTTGTTGTTGTTGTTTTGTTGTTACGCACCAATGTTTGAATCAGGGTATTCGCTGCTGGATCAATTGGGTGATCTCTGGCGGGAAAACGAATCCGGGTCGCGTCTGGAGGCATCGATGGGTTTAGAAAAGAGAGAAATGTAGAATAGAATGAGGTCTAAGGAATCACTACCCAAATGCACATGAGCAAAACACACAAAATCACTTCATTCAATCAAACAAGGGCTTACAACGATCTAACTATCGCAAAAGTGCGTGTACTATAATGTTTACATGGAGGAAATACTACTAATATGTGGGGACTTCTACTAATTTGAACCGTGGAAGACTCCATGATGTCCGCTCGACCGTCTTCAAAGTCGGGTTCACTTGGATCCGAATCGGTGTCGTCGATGTTAATGTAGTCGCTTGGGTATTCGACATACTGGTCTTCATTCTGGCGCCAACTTCTTCTTGAGTTCTTCGATCTCGTACTTAAGATCGGTATTGTGTCTTGCCGAGCTACGATCTCGTCCATGTAGTCCTTGCGTGTAGTCTTTAGTTCTTCTTCGGTTCGATGATCCTTCCTTTGTCTTCGCAACTCCAACATGTCATTGCACATTTGGTTCTCTGGCGTCGAATGTGCTGATTTAACTCTGGATGAAAGCTGCAATGGACCTATCCTTCTTGGTGTTGACGACGTCCCGCTTGTCATCTCGGCGTCCGCAAATCTGGTAGATGGTATCCTTGAGGTCTTCTTGATAAACTTCCCCAATCGTCCCATGGTGATGTGAGCTGCCATGCTCTTTCCTGCACTCCAAGTGGGTGCAATGAAAACACTATCTATAGGCTTGGTGATTGGGGCGAATGTCCTTCTGGAACATGAGCATGAATCTTCCAAATAGCTCCTCTTGAGCAGAGTGGCGTTGAAAGTCCCGATGAAGCTTGGTAGTCCAATGTTCGGTACTTAGTAACTTCCTTCAAGTGAAATCCAAAAGGTGTGCCTTCATCCGGTTGGGTGTACTTGATCTTCGCGTCCGTCATCCTAAAGAGAGTAGAAAAGATGAGGAGTTAGAAAATGGGAAGAGAGTAGTGATCTATGGCTTTAACTTAGTGGTCGTGTCCTACGATCGGCGTGTGCTCGATACCATTCTCTGTAGCGACCAGACCGAATGGATCAAGTCTCGTGCTCGGTGTCATCCTGGATCGAGAATCTTGACACCACACAAGCTTGAAGGATTTATTGCGAGTAGCAATCACACACTTATTACATCGTTGTCCACAAGGGAACTTATTACAATAATATGGCTTAAGGCCATCTAATAATAACAGCGGAAGGCTTGGAAGATAAGCGAGTCCATCAACTCCAACGGCATCATCGAGTATAGAACCACGACCTAACACCTTACAAATAAATGCGAAAAAGTGCGCAACGTGAAAGTTGCAGCCGAAACGGGTCAACACATGGAATATGCTTGGCAATGTAACACATAAGAGCAATGAAGGAAATAAGCCTATACTACATGCATATATGGCTGGTGGTAAGGCTCTCTGTTACATTTGCATAAAGCTGATTTTTCCCTACATCAAAGGAATAGTTTTATTTAACTATCATGGTGGTTGTTAAACATTGAGAATGGTTGTGACATCCTCAATCCCAATTAAAAGTACTCATCAAAACCCAATAACTTTTATTTAGAAGTAACATGTTGAGATTCACATGATATTCAATTACGGATACTCAAATTGTCCATAACCGGGACACGGCTAATCATGATTAGTTTATACACTCTGCAGAGGTTTGTGCACTTTTCCCCACAAGACTCGATCGCCTCCGCTTGGTTCTCGCACTACATGGTGTTTGAGAAGCGGATGACCGAGACATAGTCTTTCGAAGCGCTAGCACCTTACATGTGGGTAGACCGTACCAACCTACATCCCCTACATCAGCTAGCCTACCCGTAAGAGTTCGCACAACTTAGTCAACTACGCCAGAGCCCATAATTGGCTTGTGGCTGCACACGGAAGTTTCAGTTTGAATAATCTTATGATCCCTTAGAGCACAGGTGGCGGTCCGAAGAAATCAGCAAGTCTGATGGAAACCAGTGCCTCAATCCACCCAGATGTGTGTTTAGGTTGCCACCTTAGATAAACCATTAATTAAAATCTCACATCTGTCATGGATATTCACTCACCCAATCCACGTCTACTAGCATAGCATAGCATAATAAGCAAACGAGAAGTAACTCCCAAGGTTTCATAAGTAAAACAGTAATAGGTACTACCTCAATCTACTTCCCATCCCACAATTTAATTAGATCCTAATCATGCAAGTGTTTGAGGAATAGATCTAATGCAATAAAACTGGGTAGTAGAAAAGGTATGATCAAAGTGTTACTTGCCTTGCGATGATCCATGAGACCTAGAGATTCGAGTAACAAGCGGCGCACTCCGGTGATCTAACGCAGACAAACAACAAGCATACAATAAGTACTCATCTAATGCACAGGGAAATCTTGAATAAAAGATCTAACCAGAAAGTTCAACTTAAGAACCCTGGTTGCAAAAGAATCGAGTCGAAATAAACATCGAAAGTCGAAACTCGAGAGAGAACGACTCGGTTTTGCAATCTGAAACTAGGTCAAAATTTCACAGTAGCAAAACTCTGTGAAAGTAGGTTAGTCGAACGGCGGTTTCGTTCTGAAACTCAGCGCTTGAATCACCTGATTCCGATAAGCGAGCGAGAAATAAAACAGATTTGAAAATCGGATCCAAATCGAATCGAAAAATAACGGATTAAATCCGATTAAAAGAAAACGACGAACGGTTTAATTAGCGGACGTTCGTTAACAGAACTAATCCAACGAACACGTTCATTGAAACGAGCGGTTCGGTGAGCGTTCGTTAAATAAGAAAACCGAAAAAATAAAACCAATCTAGGGTTTTTTAAAAAACGAACATATCTAAAAAACCGGATCGGGTTTTAGAAAACCGGATCGGGCGGGCGGGCGGCTACCTCGGTGGCTCTCGCGGCGACTCGGCTGGGCTCCGGGCGGGCGGGAGGTCCGTGGGTCGGGCGGGCTCGCGACTGACGGGTGGCGGAGGGCGGCGGCGGCGGCTTCTCATGGGGCGGGGTTGCGGGTTCGGTGAGTGAGGGGGCGGCGGTGAGAGAGAGGGGGTGCCGGTATATAGGGGGGGCCGGGTGGCTTGGGGAGGGGCAGGGGTCCGGGTCGAGCCGGACTCGGGAGGCGTCGGTGGCGGGCACCATGGTGGCGTCTTGTGAGGAGAGGGAGAGGGAGGCGGGCGCGGGGCGGGCGGCCGGGCTGGCTGGCTGGGCCGGCTGGGCCTTGGCCCGGGGGGGGGCGCGTGAATTTTTTTTTTAATTAGAATTTAAACCAAACGAATTAAAAAAATACCAAATGAATTCCGATTCAAATAAAACAAATTTTCCCCGACTCCTAAAAATGAGTCGAACAAAATGAACTTTAAAAACGTCAAACATGCATAAATTTTTTAAATGCTCATTTTTGCCTAAGCAAAATAAATCTTCCAAAACCAAATTTGACTTATTTATAAAATCTTCATTTTTCCTAATTGTTGGGAAAGTCATATTATTCCCTCTCTTTAATATTTTTATAGGAAAAACTTTATGAAGATAATTAAATAAATCCAATGATCCTATTTTCAAAATTTGAGAAATCCCAAATATGAAAATAATGAAACTTCCAACTCTCTCCGAGGGTCCTTGAGTTGCGTGAAATTTCTAGGATCGGAAAAATGCGAGAAAAATATGATATGCATGATGACCTAATGTATAACATTCCAAATTGAAAATTTGGGATGTTACACCTCATGGACATGTCCCAGAACGAGCTGGCCGTGGCGGTTGCTTCCCCTACTCCCGTCCCAGCTCCCATCCCCGTGCCCGCGCCAGCGACCACCCCCGTAGCATTGACGGGCTAGTCGCCAAGCACTATCGCAGAGCTGGAAGCCGCGGGCGTCAACAAGGTCTCCGCAGACCTGCTCGAGCTCGTGTACATGCCAGCACCAGCGCCCGTGCCCGTGCGGGCCCCTCCACCCACCGTGGCACCGGCCCCCGTGCGTTTGGCTGCACCCGCCGCACCCGTGCCCCTGCCCGTGCACGCCCTCCACCCACTGCGGTGCCGGTCCCCATGCGTTTGGCTGCACCCGCCTCACCCGTGCCCGTGCATGCGCGCCCCTCAGCGGCATGGGACGCTGCCGTCGACCGCTACCTCTCAGCGCCTCCAGTTGTCGTCCTCCTGCGCCCCGCCCGTTGACCGCGCGACGACATGATGTTTGATTTACAAGTGAAGAACATTTTGTGCTGCCTTGAAGACTTCAACAACGGCGTCCCAGAGGACTACAACGACAGCGCGGCACCCCACCTCCACCGCCGCCGGAAATAGTTTTTTTGGGGTTTAATACTATATCTCGAATTCTCGATCATATGAATATAAATTTGCAGTGTGACTGAATGAAAGATATGGTTTGAACGAACTTGCGTTTTTCTTTCTGAATATATTTTATTTTGAAAAAACATCAATGGTTTTTAAATATAAAACACTTATCACAAACGTTTTAGTTAGAACACCCATATGCAAACCGACAGCTTCCCCAGGAATCCAAGGGAAAATGTGCTGAGCAGGATTTCTGCAGCTCTTAATCGCAAACGTTTTAGATAGAACACCCGTATGCAAAGTGAGAGCTATGGTTTTCCCTCCAGTGCAGGATTTGTGCATCCCTTCAACGCAAATGGTTGTTTTGGATGACCCATGTGCAACCACGTAGAAACAATTGGGTAAGATTTGCATCTGTCATTTTAGGTATGTTGCCATTTGTCAAACTGGAAAGATTGACATTTGTTTATCTAGTAATATTGCCATTTGTCAACCTTGTAACACTGCGATTTGTCAAAATATGCAGCTAAAAATCACTAGCACTATCTAATTTTTGCAACTAAAATCACTAGCACTGTTCGTATGGACACCACTAATAGGCGTGAGTTGATGGACGCATATGCAAATGTACCATTGATTACATACAACAAGTCATCAACCCACAACGACAACGAGGATACACGTTGGATTATAGATCATTTCAAACAAAACATTCTAGTAAAGTAAAAATTTCTCACACAACAAATAACAAAGCGATGAAATGAACTTCAGCTCAACCACTCGTCGGCGTTGGGAACGCTTGCTTTAAACTAGAAGTGATTCTCTGGGAAGAGCCAGCTACTGTCAATCTCAAGATCAATGCAGGACTGATCATCCAGGCTAAAGCGGCATATGTAAGGACCCGTATTGTGATGGTAGGGAAGCATAGCAATGACCGAGGTATAGATACAGTTGATTCTCATAAATGGCAGTAACATTGTGTCAACAGTAGCTGGATCGCCTTTCACCATCATTGGATAGTTTTGTCCAAGGAAGAGCGAGTTTCCTCCAAGACTTTCAATACTGAACTAGGGAGAAGGTGTTGGCGCTAGTACACTAGTATCCATCCCGAATACCCTGCAATGGATGTTGGAATAGGTCCAGAGAGTGCGACCATGCGAGACAACACCTGCTTCCTTAGTAACATCAGCGATGCCTCAGATCTGAGACAAGAAGAGGTGATCCATCGGAATAAGTTGCCAGCGCCATCGAGTATATGGGTCCTGCTCGTCCTGATGCTCGTGATCATCAGCATCGTCATCTCCCCCTTGGTTATAAAATTTTTCAAGTATAGGTGGTGGAATGTTCACAAGACCTTGGAAACACAAGAAGGTTAATTAGTAAAGGGAAACTAGCTAACCCGCATGCATGTGGATGAAACAATTATAATTACGGTGGAAGACAAACGTACGGAAAGCATCAGGATTCCATGCAAAAATAGTGCCACGAGTGGTGGCAGCAAACACAAGACCCTCGTATTGAACTGCATCACAGTACTCATCCGTGTACAGAAATTGATTTTTGAGAAATATCCATCGAGGCGTGGAAGTAAGGACGACAACAAACTTGTCGAAGATAGCAACAACTTCATAGTTCGTGCAATCCCAAGAGCAGTTGGGAACTCGACAAATTTCATTCTTCCGTAGACGAGAGTCACCATGATCGTATTTGAACTCATGTAGAATACCGATGTACTCCACCTCTGGGCAGTCTGAGATTTTTTGAAGTGGAACCCGGTGATGAGTGTACACATTCACAAGTTCCCACTCGCAATTGTACCCAATATAAACAACCCAATCTCCATTTGCGCCTGCTCAAGCCTTGCCCTCAAGCGATGGCATCTTAACATCACACGTATCATTATCAAGCGGCATCAACTTGCACAAGGCGAGGCTTCCATCGTCCGCGCGCCAGTCAGCAGGGTCACGACGAAGAAGATAGGGGAGATCAAACCGCTCCTGGACCCTTGGGTTCCTTGTAATGATGTTATTAGTTGAGTCGAGAATGGTCTTGAACGAACCTGCCATGCTAGCCGAGGTGATGACGTCACACCGATCAATGAGTTCCTCCACCACGTCATCTTTCAGACCGGGGCAAGAATAACGAGGTCATTTCCAGCCTGTTCCCTCCATGGAGAAGATGATCGAAAAATGGCAGAAGGAAGGGTAAAGGCAAATGGAGGGAGGAAGAGCGTGCGACAACAGTTCCAAATCAAGAGGGAAAGGCGAAGAGGCGGTGGACGGTTGCCACGGTACAAGAAGTGGCTAGTGGGGAGCGAACGGTTGCCACAGAGGTCACACACTAACGACAAGGCCGAGTGAACCGCATGCTGTATATCGCACACACCTTGATCTGGCTGACCATTTCTTTTGTGTTGCCTAATCACAAACAGTTCACCCAAGTGAACCATATGTTGTATATCGCACACACCTTCATCTGGTTGCCTGTTTCTTTTGTGTTGCCTAATCACAAACAGTTCATCTGAGTGAACCGTATGTTGTATATAGCACACACCTTCATCTGGCTGCCCGTTTATTTTGTTCCTTGATGTCTACTACGCAACTTTATTCTTGTAGACACGTGTTGGGCCTCCAAGCGCAGAGTTTTGTAGGACAGTAGCAATTTTCCCTCAAGTGGATGACCTAAGGTCTATCAATCTGTGAGAGGTGTAGGATGAAGATGGTCTCTCTCAAGCGACCCTGCAACCAAATACAAGAAATCTCTTGTGTCTCCAACACACCCAATACAATGGCAAATTGTATAGGTGCACTAGTTCGGCGAAGAGATGGTGATGAAAGTGTAATATTGATGCTATAAATATATTTTTATAATCTGAATAAATTGAAACAACAAGGTAGCAAATAGTAAACGGGCACAAAAACGGTGTTGCAATGCTTAAAAACAAGGCCTAGGGTCCGTACTTTCACTAGTGCAATCTCTCAACAATGCTAACATAGTTGGATCATATGATTATCCCTCAAAGTACAATAAAGAATCACTCCCGAGTTCCTATTAGTGGAGAACAAAAGATAGGAATTGTGTGTAGGGTATGAAGCCACCTCAAAGCTATTATTTCTGTTTGATCTATTCAAGAGTCCGTACTAAAATAACACAAAGCTATTGTTTCTGTTCGATTTATCCTAGAGTTCGTACTAGAATAACACCAAAGCAAATTCTTATTCATAATACTCAATCCACACAAAGAACTATAAAGAGACTCCAAAGTTTCCGTCGGAGAAAAACATGCATCAGCCCCTATGCATAGATTACCCCAATATCACCGTGGGAATCCGCGAGTTGAATGCCATAACATATATCAAGTGAATCAATAAGATACCCCAATTGTCACCTCAAGTATTCATACCGCAAGACATATATCATGTGTTCTCATCTCTGAATATTCAATCCGACATGACAAAACTTCAAAGGGTAAAGATTCAGTTCATCACAACAAGAGTATAGAGGGGAGAAACATCATATGATCCGACTATATTAATAAAGCCCATGATATAGATCACGAGAGAGAGAGAGAGAGAGAGAGAGAGAGATAAAACACATAGCTACTAGTACAAACCCTCAGCCCCGAGGGTGGACTACTCCCTCCTCATCGTGGTGGCCGCCGGGATGATGAAGATGGTCAAAGGAGATGATTCCCCTCTCCGGCATGGTGCCGGAATGGGTCTAGATTGGTTTTCGATGGCTAGAGAGGCCTGCGGTGGCGGAACTTCTGATCTAGGTTAACCCCGATGGGTTTTGGAATATTTGGGAATTTATTGTGCAAAGAGGGGGTGCGGGAGGCCACCGAGGTGGGCATAACCCACCTGGGCGTGCCAGGGGGGCCTGGTGGGTTGTGCCCCCCCCCCGGGGCACCCCCAGGTGCAGCTCTGACCATTGGGTTCCCTCTGGTCCATAAAAAATCTCCGTGGAGTTTCGTTGCATTTGGACTCCGTTTGGTATTGATTTCCTGCGATGTAAAAAAAAAGCAAAAAACAGCAACTGTAACTGGGCACTGAGTCAATAGGTTAGTCCCAAAAAATGATATAAAGTTGCTATAAAATGATTGTAAAACATCCAAGAATGATAAAATAACAGCATGAATACTTCATAAATGATAGATACGTTGGAGATGTATCAGCATCCCCAAGCTTAATTCCTACTCGTCCTCGAGTAGGTAAATGATAAAAGAAATAATTTATGAAGTGTGAATACTAGCAAAGTGCATAAGTTTGATCAATGACAATTTCAATACTTTTCCTAGCATCATAACAACAATTCTTTCTTATAAAACTTCTCATGTTACAGTGGCAACCAATTCACATGTTAAGGTTCAAACAATGAACTGTCTTGAAACTCAACAACCTATGTTCTTTGTCACCAAGCAATTGCAATTCAACTTATTTAACAGAGTTTAAGTAAGAGCTCCACATAATCAACTATCATATAGTATTCTATGATTGCTAACACTCACCGCATACTCATGAGCAAAACGTTTCAACCGAACACATAGAAAGATAGGGGCTTATTGTTTTGCCTCCCAACGTATTCACCTCAAGGGTGATGTCAACAATAATAACTCATGCTACCCATATTCAACTGGACATATGTGCCTAGATCTTTCCTCGCCACATGATGCTTGCCAAAAGAGAAAAATAAAAAGGAATATAGAGAATAACTTTGACTCTTTGCATAAAAACAAATACTGAAGATTTAAAAGATGCGCCCTTCGCAGAGGGAAGCAGAGGTTGCCATGCGCTTATTTGTTTGTATGGTCAATCCCTTAGTGCAAAAGAATGTCACGTTATATTGGCCCTTATGATAGCAATCTTTATTATGCAGTCCATCACTTTTATTGCTTTGCCATCATAAGTTCGTATAACGCTCAATTTTCTTTTACACTAAATGATCTAACACTTTTAGAAGCAATTTTTATTGCCTTATTGCTCCGACGACAACTTACTTGAAGGATCTTGCACAATCCTTAGGTAGGTATGGTGGACTCTTGAAAATAAGATTGGGGTTTAAGGATTTTTGGATCCACAAGTAGTATCTCTACTTGGTGCGGAATTTTTGGCTAGCAAAGATGGGGCAAGCACCACATGTTGAAGGATATATGACAATATAACTTCTATGTGAATATGAACAAACAAAAATCATTACGTTGTCTTCCTTGTCCAACGTCAACAATTTTGGCATATAATATTTTGATGGGGGCTCACAATCACAAAAGATTCCCAGGATAGTGTATTTGCATGTGAAAGTTCTCTTCCTTATACTTATTATTCGTGAATTGCTTGTATGACCAAAATTGTGATTGTCAAGCCTCAAAAGATTTCACTTTCTAAACCCAATGTGAGGCTACCATGAGGCATGACATGATTTCAACTTTATGATATTCAATTTATTCAACAATTTACTCATAGGATATAAGTGAAGCACAAGAGTAAATGACAAGCTACTCCAAAAAGATATAACTAAAGATCAAGCAAGTAGCTAAGTAAATAGGTGGCTATGTGAAGACTCTCTTTTATTTAAAAACTTGTGGATCTAAGTACTTTATTAAAATAGCAAGAAAAACAAAATAAAATGACATTCCAAGGATAGCACACATCACGTGAAGAAGCAAAAACTTAGGCTCAACCGATACTAACCGATAATTGTTTGAAGAAGAAAGGTGGGATGCCTACCGGGGCATCCCCAAGCTTAGATGCTTGAGACTTCTCGAAACATTATCTTGGGATGCCTTGGTCATCACCAAGCTTGAGATTTTGTGTCTCATTAATTCCTCGCATATCATAGTTTTCCTAAATCTCAAAAGCTTCATCCACACAAAACTCAATAAGAACTCGTGAGATAAGTTAGTATAAACTAATGCAAAAACCTTATCAATCTCTACTTTAGCAAATCACTAAAATTATTATTAAACATCACATAATAAATGCCTCTGCATATTTAATACTCCTATCCTCAAATAGAATCATTAAACAAGCAAACATATGCAAGCAATGCAAACATAACAGCAATCTGCCAAAACAGTACAATCTGTAAAGAATGCAAGAGTATCAATACTTATTCAACTCCAAACATTATGAAATTCTACCACACTGTTGAAAATTTATCAGAGCTCATTATGCAAAAAGTTTCAACATTTTATCACATTCTGCCTTTCCTTGGGAATTTTTGGAACATCGATAAACTTTCTGTTTTCAAACAGCAACATGTATACTTGCAAGATAAGCATGGCAAAGGCTATACTTGACATTTTTATTGAAATAAAGATGAAAAACATTATTATAAATAACAGCAAGCAAATTCTAACAAAATAAATTGACGCTCCAAGCAAAACACATATCATGTGACGAATGAAAACATAGCTCCAAGTGAGGTTACCGATAATGTTGGAGACGGAAGAGGGGATGCCTTCCGGGGCATCCCCAAGCTTAGTTGCTTGGATATTCTTTTAATATTACCTTGGGGTGCCTTGGGCATCCCCAAGCTTATGGTCTTGTCACTCCTTATTCTTCTCATATCGTCATCTCACCCAAAACTTGAAAACTTCAATCACACAAAACTTAAAGGAACTTCGTGAGATAGGTTAGTATGATAAAGTGCAAACCATTTCACTTTGGTACTGTCAAAGACAAGATTCATAATTTTTTCCACACAATGCCTATGTAGCATATCATTTCCACAATTTATATTGAGCAATATAAGCCATAGAAACTAGAAAGCAAGCAAACTATGCATTGAAAACAGAATCTGTCAAAAATAGAATAGTCTGTAATGATCCGAATAACTACCATACTTATACTACTCCAAAAATTATGAAAATATTGGACCACGTGAGAAATTTGTATATTAAACTTCTACAAAAAGAATCAACTCAAAAGCACTCTTATGTTAAAAATGGGACTTATTTTCGTGAGCGCAAAAGTTTCTGGTTTTCAGCAGGGTCAAAACAACTAATACCCAACATGATCCCAAAGGCTTTACTTGGCACTTTTGTAGCAACCCGACCTCAGGCGGTCAAGTCTCTGTGCTTCAGTGTCATCCCTAGATCGGTAATGCTGACACACACAGTACTCGAAGGATTTATAACAGAGTAGCAATCACACACTTATTACAGCGAATGTCTCCAAAGTGAACTTATTACAATAAATATGGCTTAAGGCCATCTAACACGATAACAACGGAAGACTTGGAAGATAAAGTCAGTCCACCGACTCCAACGGCATAGATGAGTGCATGACAACGACCTATTGCACCTTTACTCGTCGTTTGAAAAGTCTGCAACATAATACGTTGCAGCCCGAAAACGGGTCAGGACATGGAATATGCTGGCAATATAACACAGTAGAGCAATGAACAAATAAATGCTATCACTACATGCATATATGGCTGGTGGAGGCTCTATGGTTATATGATTTTGCGAAAAGCCAATTTTTCCCTATAACAAAGGAATAAGATTTATTTAACTATCATGGTAGTTGAAACATCATTGAGAAGGTACCTCCAACTCAATCCCAATTAAAAGTAATTATCAACCCAACAAATTAAATTAGAGTGACGAGATACGATAGGATAATCCAAGTACTAGATACTCAAGATATCCATAACCGGGGACACGGCTAACCATGATTAGTTTGTACACTCTGCAGAGGTTTGCACACTTTTCCCCACAAGACTCGATCTACTCCGTTGGATTTCTCGCACTACATGATGTTTGAGAAACGGATGACCGATACACAGCCTTTCAGAAGCATTAAAAACGGAGCAACGAAACTCAAACTACGAAAGAAACAAGATCTGATTACTAATCTGGACTAAAGTCAAAATTTTACAGTACCAAAATCTTTTTCAAGTTGGTTAAACTGAAAGAGGGTTTCGAGACGAAGTTCTAGGCGCTTGACTCGCCTGATTCCGATAAACGAGTGAAAAGATAAACTAAAATGAAAATCGGGTCAGAAATCGCGATCGGAAATAATCGTGAAAAACCCTGGAAAAAGAAAAACTGACGAACAGCCTAACGAAGGAACATTCGCTGTCTGTGACTAACGGGTGAACGGCGTTCGTTTAAACGAACGAACGTCCAAAAAATAAATAAACCGACGGAAAACCCGATCTAACAAATTAAACCGGAAAAAACCAAGGTTAACTGTGGAAAACCGACCGGTCAACGGTGAGATCCGACGCGGCGGCGGCGACTCACTGGCAACATGGCAGGTAGTCTTGGTGGAGGTGGAGGTGGCGGCGACACGTGGTGGCGGTTGGCGGCGGCGGCGGCGGGCGACGCTAGAGTTCGGGAGGCGGCGCGGGTTGGCGGCTTGGTGGGCTCTTGAGGCGGCTCGGTGGCTTATAAAACCTACCCATTGGAGGAGTCCGGGCGGATCTGACCCGTAGGTCGGTTTGACTTTTTTTTAAATAGATTCCGACACGCAGAAAAAGAAAGAAAGAAATACTAAACGGACTCCAAAAATCCCGAAATAAATTTTCGCCGTCCTCTAAAAATATGCCGGACAAGGTGAACATTTATTTGGGCTTAAAATGCAATTTTGAAAAACGCGTATTTTTCCTAATTCAAATAAAATTGCAATAAAATCAGAATAAAATCAAATATTTGATTTTAATATTTTTCCTCCAATATTTCATTTATTTTGGAGAAGTCATATTATCTCCTCTCATATATATATTTTGATATGAAATATTTTCGAAGGGAAAATAAATTAAAACCAAAGTGATCCTTGTTTCAATATTTGATAGAATTCAAATATGAAAATCGTGAAATCCCCAACTCTCTCCGAGGGTCCTTGAGTTGCTTAGAATTTCGAGGATCACAAACGAAAATGCACTAAAATATGATATGCATGAATGACCTATGTATAACATTCCAAATTGAAAATTTGGGATGTTACAAACCTACCCCCCTTAAGATGAATCTCGCCCTCGAGATTCGGGTTGGCTAGAAAATAGGTGTGGGTGGTCTTTGCGTAGATCATCTTCTCATTCCCAGGTGGCTTCATCCTCAGTATGGTGGCTCCACTGAACTTTGCAAAACTTGATAACCTTGCTGCGAGTAACTCGGCTGGGAAACTCAAGAATCTTGACCGGTTTCTCCTCATATGTCAAATCACTATCCAACTAAATTGCTTCCAGGGGCACTGTATCTCCCAGAGGAATATCTGCCATCTCTTCATGGCACTTCTTCAACTGGGAAACGTGAAACACATCATGTACTCCCGACAGTCCTTCGGGTAACTCCAACTTGTAGGCAACCTCTCCCATGCGTTCCAAAACACGGTACGGTCCTACAAATCTCGGGGCTAACTTTCCTTTAACTCCAAAACATTTAACTCCTCGAAGAGGTGACACTCGAAGATACGCTTTGTCTCCGATTTCATAGACTACCTCCTTGCATTTTGAATCTGCATAACTCTTCTGACGGGACTGAGCTACCTTCAGTCTATCTCGAATCAGCTTAACCTTCTCTTCAGATTCCTTAATCAAATCCGGACCAAACAACTGACAATCTCCAACTTCATCCCACATCAACGGTGTTCTGCACCTTCTTCCATACAAGGCTTCGAACAATTCCATCTTCAAACTGGCCTGGTAGTTGTTGTTGTATCAGAACTCTGCGTAGGGTAAATTATCATCCCAACTAGACCCATAGTCTAGCACACAAGCTCTTAACATGTCCTCCAGAATCTGATTGACTCTCTCTGTCTGTCCATCTATCTGCGGGTGAAAAGTTGTACTGAACTCTAGCCTGGTTCCCAAAGTCTGGTGCAGCTGGTGCCAAAACTTTGAAGTAAACTGTGTTCCTCTATCTTATACGATGGTCCTCGTAACTCCGTTCAGACATACGATCCTGGTCATGTATATCTTGGCCAACTTCGCACTTGTATAAGTGGTTTTCACTGGGATAAAGTGGGCTACTTTGGTCAAGCAATCCACTACTACCCAGATAGAATCATATCCCGATCGTGTCCTGGGCAATCCGGTGATAAAATCCATGCCAAGCTTGTCCCACTTTCATTCGGGTATCGGCATAGGCTGCAGTAATCCTGCTGGCTTCTGATGTTCTACCTTCACTCTCTGACATACATCACATACGGCTACATACTCGGCAATATCCTTCTTCATACCCGTCCACCAGAAACGCTCCTTCAAATCCAAATACATCTTGGTGTTTCCGGGGTGTATCGATGGCGAGTCATGAGCTTCCTGTAGTATCAACTTCCTGATCTCTACATTATTGGGCACATAAATGTTGTCCTCAAACCATAAGGTGTCGTGCTCATCCTCACGAAAACCTTTGGCTTTCCCTTCACTCATCTTCTCTTTTATCTCGGCAATCTCCTTGTCATCCTTCTGAGCTTCTCGAATCTTTCCCAACAATGTAGACTGAACTTCCATTGCTGCAACAAAGCCTCTAGGAACAATCTCCAAACGAAGCTCCCTGAGATCCTCGGCTAAATCCTTTGGCATTCCTTCGCTTACGAGGGTGTTGACATAACTCTTCCGGCTCAAAGCGTCTGCTACGACATTGGCCTTTCCTGGATGATAATGCAGCTTCATGTTATAATCCTTTATGAGCTCCAACCATCTCCTCTGCCTGAGGTTCATCTCCTTCTGAGTAAAAATATACTTCAAACTCTTGTGATCCGTGTACACATTGCAACGGTTTCCAATAAGAAAATGTCTCCAGGTCTTAAGCGCATGCACCACAGCTGCTAACTCCAAATCATGCATGGCATAATTCAACTCATGTGGTCGAAGCTGTCGTGAGGCATACGATACAACTCTCCCGTCTTGCATAAGTACTCCTCCAAGTCCTAAGCGAGAGGCGTCGCAATACACTTGGAAATCCTTGCGTATATCCGGCAGAATCAGCACTGGGGCTGTAGTCAAACGTTTCTTCAACTCCTGGAAACTTGCTTCACATTCATCAGTCCAATGGAACTTAGTGTCCTTCTTCAACAATGTCGTCATAGGCTTTGGAATCTTAGTAAAATTCTCAATGAACCTCCGATAATATCCCGCGAGTCCAAGAAAACTGCCTATCTCTCTGACTGAGGTGGGTGCCAACCACTCAGTGACTAATTGAACCTTGGTGGGATCCACTGCTATACCTTCTCCTGATATAACATGTCCAAGTAATCCAACTTCCTTCAACCAAAACTCACATTTGCTGAACTTTGCATATAATTGGTGTTCCCTGAGCTTCTCGAGAACTAAACACAAATGCTCCTTGTGTTCCTCTTCATTCTTCGAGTATACCAAAATATCATCAATTAACACCACAACAAACTTATCCAAGAACTCCATGAACACCTTGTTCATCATACTCATGAAATAGACAGGGGCGTTAGTCAGTCCAAATGACATAACCGTTTACTCATATAGCCTGTACCTTGTGGTGAAGGCTGTCTTAGGTATATCCTTTTCCCTAATCTTCAGCTGGTGATATCCTGATCGCAAATCGATCTTCGAAAACACCTTAGCTCCTTGCAGCTGGTCAAACAAATCATTGATCATTGGCAGTGGGTACTTATTCTTGATTGTTACTTCATTCAACGCACGATAATCAACAACCATCCTTAAGGATCCATCCTTCTTCTCGACCAAGAGCACTGGGTCTCCCCATGGTGATGAACTTCGTCGAATGTAACCTTTCTCCAACAATTCCTTAATTTGTTTCTTAATCTCCTCCAAATCGTTTGCGGGCATCCGGTATGGTCTCTTCGATATAGGCCCGGTGCCTGGCAACAGTTCTATCAAAAACTCGATGTCTCGATCTGGTGGCATGCCTGGTAACTCCTCCTGAAATACATCCGGGTAATCCTTCACTACCGGCATTTCCTCCTGAACAACTCCCGTGAGAGAATTTACTTGAGTCCTCCTCGGCGCATGCCTGGATACATACTTGATCCTTTTTCCCTTCGGGGTAGTGAGCAAAATCGACTTATTGGCGCAATCTATGTTTCCTCCATACATCGATAGCCAATCCATTCCTAGTATCACATCCAAACCTTGTGAGTCCAAAATTATCAGGTCTGAGGGGAAAACATGGCTTCCAATGGTCAATGGCATCTGAAAACATCCTTGTCTTGCCATATATTCCGCTCCTGGCGAACTTACTAACATAGGTGTCCTAAGTACCTTAGTGGGCAACTTATACTTATCCATGAATCCCCTTGATATGGATGAATGCGATGCACCAATATCAAAAAGAACGATTGCAGTAAAAGACTTAACCAAAAACTTACCGATAACTGCATTTGGCTGCTCCTCAACTTCCTCCACGTTTACGTGGTTCACTTGTCCTCTGTTGAAGGGGTTGGGCTTCTTCCTAGCACTTCCATTGCCATTTCCGTTCTTCAATTCTAGACAATCATTAGCGTAGTGCCCAGTCTTCCCGCACTTGAAACAGGTAATGTGAATTTGATCCTTCTTGGCGGGTGTGGCTGGGTTAGAGTGGTTCTGATTGCTGCCTGCTCCATTCCCGTTTCCATTCTTGGGGCCATTATGGTTATGGGAACTTCCTCCATTGTGGGTATGGCCTCCATGGTTATGGACAAGTCCTCACGAGTTCGGGGTGAAACGAGGCTTCTACTGAGCTCCAGAATTGTACTTTCCTTGTCCATACTTCCTCTTGCGGCTCTCAATCTACTGCTGCTTCCCTTCAATCATAAGAGCCTTTTCTACCAACTCCTGGTAGTTGTTGAATGTTGCCACCATCAACTGCATGCTCATCTCATCATTCAACCCTTCCATAAACTTCTCCTGCTTTGCGGCATCTGTGGCCACATCATCAGGGGCATAACGAGATAGTGCTACCTCTTGAGCACTGTGTTGGATTTCCCCGAAGAGGAGAGGATGATGCAACAAAGTAGCGTAAGTATTTCCCTCAGTTTTTGAGAACCAAGGTATCAATCCAGTAGGAGGCTACACGCAAGTCCCTCATACCTACACAAAAACAATAGCTCCTCACAACCAACGCGATTAGGGGTTGTCAATCCCTTCACGGTCACTTACGAGAGTGACATCTGATAGAGATGATAGATAATATTTTTGGTATTTTTTATATAGAGACGCAAAGTGAAAAGTAAAAAAGCAAAGCAACAATAAAGTGATGGAGATTGATATGATGAGAATAGACCCGGGGGCCATAGGTTTCACTAGTGGCTTCTCTCAAGAGCATAAGTATTCTACGTGGGTGAACAAATTACTGTTGAGCAATTGACAGAATTGAGCATAGTTATGAGAATATCTAGGTATGATCATGTATATAGGCATCACGTCCGAGACAAGTAGACCGACTCCTGCCTGCATCTACTACTATTACTCCACTCATCGACCGCTATCCAGCATGCATCTAGAGTATTAAGTTAAAAAGAGAGTAACGCCTTAAGCAAGATGACATGATGTAGAGGGATTGTTTCATGCAATATGATAAAAAAAACCATCTTGTTATCCTCGATGGCAACAATACAATACGTGCCTTGCTGCCCCTTCTGTCACTGGGAAAGGACACCGCAAGATTGAACCCAAAGCTAAGCACTTCTCCCATGGCAAGAAAAACCAATCTAGTAGGCCAAACCAAACTGATAGTTCGAAGAGACTTGCAAAGATAACCAATCATACATAAAAGAATTCAGAGAACATTCAAATATTGTTCATAGATAGACTTGATCATAAACCCACAATTCATCGGTCTCAACAAACACACCGCAAAAAGAATATTACATCAAATAGATCTCCACGAGAGAGGGGGAGAAAATTGTATTGAGATCCAAAAAGAGAGCAGAAGCCATCTAGCTAATAACTATGGACCCGAAGGTCTGAGGTAAACTACTCACACTTCATCGGAGGGGCTATGATGATGTAGAAGCCCTCCGTGATGATGGCCCTCTCCGGCGGAGCTCCGGAACAGGCCCCAAGATGGGATCTTGTGGATACAGAAAGTTGCGGCGGTGGAATTAGGTTTTCGGCTCCTGTTCTGATCGTTTGGGGGTACGTAGGTATATATAGGAGGCAGGAGTACGTCGGTGGAGCTCTGAGGGGCCCATGAGGCAGGGGGCGCGCCCTAGGGGGGGGACCGCCTCTTTGACTCCTTGGAGTAGGGTCCAAGTCTCCTGGATCACGTTCGGTGAGAAAATCACGTTCCCGAAGGTTTCATTCCGTTTGGACTCCGTTTGATATTTTGTTTCTCCGAAACACTGAAATAGGCAAAAAACAACAATTATGAGCTGGGCCTCCGGTTAATAGGTCAGTCCCAAAAATAATATAAAAGTGGAAAATAAAGCCCAATATAGTCCAAAATAGTAGATAATATAGCATGGAGCAATCAAAAATTATAGATACTTGGAGACGTATGAGGCATCCCCAAGCTTAATTCCTGCTCGTCCTCGAGTAAGTAAATGATAAAAAGAGAATTTTTGATGCGGAGTGCTACTTGGCATAATTTCAGTGCAAATCTTCTTAATTGTGGTATGAATATTCAGATTCGAAAGATTCAAGACAAAAGTTCATATTGACATAACAATAATAATACTTCAAGCATACTAACTAAGCAATTATGTCTTCTCAAAATAACATGGCCAAAGAAAGTTTATCCCTACAAAATCATATATTTTAGTCATGCTCCATTTTCTTCACACAAGAATGTTCTCATCATGCACAACCCCGATGACAAGCCAAGCAATTGTTTCATACTTTAATTATCTCAAACTCATAAACCTTCACGCAATATATGAGCGTGAGCCATGGATATAGCACTATGGGTGGAATAGAATATGATGATGGGGGTTATGTGGAGAAGACAAAAAAGGAGAAAGTCTCACATCAACGAGGCTAATCAATAGGCTATGGAGATGCCCATCGATTTATGTCAATGCAAGGAGTAGGGATAGCCATGCAACGGATGCACTAGAGCTATAAATGTATGAAAGCTCAACAAAAGAAACTAAGTGGGTGTGCATCCAACTTGCTTGCTCACGAAGACCTAGGGCACTTGAGGAGGCCCATTGTTGGAATATACAAGCCAAGTTCTATAATGAAAGATTACCACTAGTATATGAAAATGACAAAACATGAGACTCTCTATCATGAAGATTATGGTGCTACTTTGAAGCACAAGTGTGGAAAAAAGGATAGTAGCATTGCCCCTTTTTATATTTTTTTATTTCTTTTTTTTTGGCCTTCTTTTTTTCTTTGGCCTTTTTTTGGGACAATGCTCTATTGAATGATGATCATCACACTTCTATTTATTTACAACTCAATGATTACAACTCGATACTAAAACAAAGTATGACTCTATATGAATGCCTCCGGCGGTGTACCGAGATATGCAATGAACCAAGAGTGACATGTATGAAAGAATTATGAATGGTGGCTTTGCCACAAATACTATGTCAACTACATGATCATGCTAAAGCAATATGACAATGATGAATGTGTCATGAAGAGCGGTATGGTGGAAAGTTGCATGGCAATATATCTCGGAATGGCTATGGAAATGCCATAATAGGTAGGTATGGTGGCTGTTTTGAGTAAGATATAAGGATGTTTATGTGTGAAAGAGTGTATCATATCACGGGGTTTGGATGCACCGGCGAAGTTTGCACCAACTCTCAATGTGAGAAAGGGCAATGCAGTGCATCAAGAGGCTAGCAATGATGGAAGGGTGAGAGTGCGTATAATCCATGGACTCAACAATAGTCATAAAGAACTCACATACTTATTGCAAAAATCTACAAGCCATCAAAAACCAAAGTACTACGCGCATGCTCCTAGGGGGATAGATTGGTAGGAAAAGACCATCGCTCATCCCCGACCGCCGCTCATAAGGAGGAAAATAAAATAACACCTCATGTTTCAAATTTGTTACATAACGTTTACCATACGTGCATGCTACGGGACTTGCTAACTTCAACACAAGCATTTCTAAAATTCACAACTACTCAACTAGCACGATTTGATATTATCACCTCCATATCTCAAAACAATTATCAAGCATCAAACTTTTCTTAGTATTCAACGCACTCAAAAGAAAGTTTCACAAATCTTGAATACCAAGCATATTGTTATTATTAAGCAAATTACCATGCTATTAAAGACTCTCAAAATAATCTAAGTGAAGCATGAGAGATCAATAGTTTCTTTAAAACAAGTCCACCACCGTGCTCTAAAAATATCTAAGTAAAGCACATAGCGCAAAATTATAACGCTCAAAAGATATAAGTGAAGCACATAGAGCGAAACTACATAACTCAAAAGATATAAGTGAAGCATATAGAGTATTCTATAAAATTCCAATTCATGTATGGCTCTATCAAAAGGTGTGTACAGCAAGGAAGATTGTGGAACACTAACAAACAAATACACAAATAATACAAGACGCTCCAAGCAAAACACATATCATGTGGTGATAAAAATATAGCTCCAAGTAAAATTACCGATGGAGGTAGACGAAAGAGGGGATGCCTTCCGGGGCATCCCCAAGCTTTGAATTTTGGTGTCCTTGGATTATCTTGTGGGTTCCATGGGCATACCCAAGCTTAGGCTCTTGCCACTCCTTGTTCCATAATCCATCAAAATATTTCACCCAAAACTTGAAAACTTCACAACACAAAACTCAATAGAAATCTCGTGAGCTCCGTTAGAGAAAGAAAACAAAAGACCACTTCAAGGTACTGTAATGAATTCATTATTTATTTATATTGGTTTTAAACCTACTGTATTCCAACTTATCTATGGATTATAAACTATTTTACTAGCCATAGATTCATCAAAATAAGCAAACAACACACGAAAAACAGAATCTGTCAAAAACAGAACAGTCTGTAGTAATCTGTAACTAACTCAAACTTATGGAACTCCAAAATATCTACCAAAATAAGAAGACCTATAAAATTTGTTTATTGATCAGGAGAAATTGGAATCAGTATTTTATCACGTTCTGGTGATTTTTAACAATTCGGGCACTGAGCACAAAGATTCTGGAAATTACAGCAAGATCAAATAACTATCATCCAAGAAGATCCTATAGGTCTAACTTGGCACAAACACTAATTAAAACACAAAACCACATCTAAACAGAAGGTAGATGGATTATTTATTCCTAAACAGAAACAAAAACTAAAAATAAAAATAAAATTGGGTTGCCTTCCAACAAGCGCTATCGTTTAACGCCCCTGGCTAGGCATAAAAGCGAGAATAGATCTAGGTATTGCCATCTTTGGTAGGCAATCCATAAGTGGCTCTTATGATAGTTTCATATGGCAATATTATTTTATTTATAGGAAAGTGTTCCATGCCCTTTTTTAATGGAAATTGGAATCTAATATTCCCTTCCTTCATATCAATAATCGCACCAATCGTTCTAAGGAAAGGTCTACCAAGAATAATAGGGCAAGAAGGATTGCAATCTATATCAAGAACGATAAAATCTATGGGAAAATAGTTCCTATTTGCAACAATAAGAACATCATTAATTCTTCCCATAGGTTTCTTAATAGTGGAATCCGCAAGATGCAAGTTTAGAGAGCAATCATCAAAATTACGGAAATCTAGCAAATCACACAAAGTTTTGGGGATAGTGGAGACACTAGCGCCCAAATCACACAAAGCATAAAACTCATGATCTTTAATTTTAATTTTAGTAGTTGGTCCCACTCATGATAGATTTTTCTAGGGATAGAAACTTTCAACTCAAGTTTTCCTTCATAAGATTGCATCAAGGCATCAACAATATGTTCGGTGAAGGCTTTATTTTGACTATAAGCATGAGGAGAATTTAGCACGGATTGCAACAAGGATATACAATCAATTAAGGAGCAACTTTCATAATTAAATTCCTTGAAATCCAATATAGTGGGTTTAGCAACATCTAGGGTTTTATTTCTTTCAATCCCACTTTCATCAATTTCATCATAAAGATCTAAATACTCCGAATTTTTGGAACGCCTTCTAGGTAAAGGAAGATCATATTCAGTTTCATCAAGATTCATATTGCAAAACAAAGATTTAATAGGAGACACATCAATAACTTTTAGATCTTCATCCTGATTTTCATAGGAATTGGAAGAACACGCTTTAATAAAGGCATCTTTTGTAGCACGCATCCTAGCGGTTCTTTCCTTGCACTCATCAATGGAAATTCTCATGGCTTTGAGAGACTCATTGATATCATGCTTAGGAGGAATAGATATAAGCTTTAAAGAATCAACCTCAAGAGAAATTCTATCAATGTTCCTAGCCAAATCATCAACTTTAAGCAATTTATCTTCAAGCAAAGCATTAAAATTCTTTTGTGAATTCATAAACTCTTTAACACTACTCTAAAATTCAAAGGGCATCTTATTAAAATTTCCATAAGATTTGTTGTAGGAATTTCCATAATTATTAGAAGGATTACTAGGATAAGGCCTAGGATTAAAATTCCCTCTATACGCGTTGTTACCAAAATTATTCCTACCAACAAAATTCACATCCATAGATTCATTATTATTCTCAATCAAAGTAGACAAAGGCATGTCATTAGGATCAGAAGAAACACTCTTAGTAGCAAATAATTTCATAAGTTCATCCATCTTTCCACTCAAAACATTGATTTCTTCTATCGCATGCACTTTTTTATTAGTAGATCTTTCAGTATGCCATTGGGAGTAATTAACCATAATATTATCTAGGAGTTTAGTAGAATCTCCTAAAGTGATTTCCATAAAAGTGCCTCCCGCGGCCGAATCTAAAAGATTTCTAGAAGCAAAATTCAATTCGGCATAAATTTTTTGTATAATCATCCACAAATTCAAACCATGAGTAGGGCAATTACGTATCATTAATTTCATTCTCTCCCAAGCTTGTGCAACGTGTTCATGATCAAGTGTCGTTTCTAAGAGAGATGATCTTAGCGGGAGGAAAATACTTAGAGATAAAAGCATCTTTGCACTTGTTCCAAGAATCAATACTATTTTTAGGCAAAGACGAAAACCAAGCTTTAGCACGATCTCTAAGCGAAAAAGGAAATAGCTTCAATTTAACAACATCATTATCGACATCTTTCTTTTTTTTCATATCACATAAATCAACGAAGCTATTCAGATGAGTAGCGGCATCTTCACTAGGAAGGCCGGCGAATTGATCTTTCATAACAAGATTCAACAAAGCAGTATTGATTTCACAAGATTCAGTATTGGCAAGAGGAGCAATTGGATTGCTAAGGAAATCATTATTATTGTATTGGTGAAGTCACACAATTTGGTAGTATCTTGAGCCATCGCGACCAACAAGCAATCCAACACACGAGCAAACAAAAAGGCAAGCGAGGAAAAGGCAAACGGAAAAGGAGAAGGAGAAGGAGATTGGGAAAGAGAGGGCAAATAAAACGGCAAGGGTGAAGTGGGGGAGAGGAAAACGAGAAGCAAATGGCAACTAATGTAATGCGGGAGATAGGGATTGTGATGGGTACTTGGTATGTTGACTTTTGTGCAGACTCCCCAGCAACGGCGCCAGAAATTCTTCTTGCTACCTCTTGAGCACTGCGTTGGATTTCCCTGAAGAGGAGAGGATGATGCAGCAAAGTAGCGTAAGTATTTCCCTCAGTTTTTGAGAACCAAGGTATCAATCCAGTAGGAGGCTACACGCAAGTCCCTCGTACCTACACAAAAACAATAGCTCCTCGCAACCAACGCGATTAGGGGTTGTCAATCCCTTCACGGTCACTTACGAGAGTGAGATCTGATAGAGATGATAGATAATATTTTTGGTATTTTTTATATAGAGATGCAAAGTGAAAAGTAAAAAGAAAAGTAAAAAGCAAAGCAATAATAAAGTGACGGAGATTGATATGATGAGAATAGACCCGGGGGCCATAGGTTTCACTAGTGGCTTCTCTCAAGAGCATGAGTATTCTACGGTGGGTGAACAAATTAATGTTGAGCAATTGACATAGTTATGAGAATATCTAGGTATGATCATGTATATAGGCATCACGTCCGAGACAAGTAGACCGACTCCTACCTGCATCTACTACTATTACTCCAGTCATCGACCGCTATCCAGCATGCATCTAGAGTATTAAGTTAAAAACAGAGTAACGCCTTAAGCAAGATGACATGATGTAGAGGGATAGTTTTATGCAATATGATAAAAACCCCATCTTGTTATCCTCAATGGCAACAATACAATACGTGCCTTGCTGCCCCTTCTGTCACTGGGAAAGGACATCGCAAGATTGAACCCAAAGCTAAGCACTTCTCCCATGGCAAGAAAAACCAAAATAGTAGGCCAAACCAAACAGATAGTTCGAAGAGACTTGCAAAGATAACCAAGCATACATCAAAGAATTCAGAGAAGATTCAAATATTTTTCATAGATAGACTTGATCGTAAACCCACAATTCATCGATCTCAACAAACACGCCACAAAAAGAAGATTACATCGAATAGATCTCCACGAGAGAGGGGGAGAACATTGTATTGAGATCCAAAAAGAGAGCAAAAGCCATCTAGCTAATAACTATGGACCCAAAGGTCTGAGGTAAACTAATCACACTTCATCGGAGGGGCTATGATGATGTAGAAGCCCTCTGTGATGATGGCCCTCTCCGGCAGAGCTCCGGAACAGGCCCCAAGATGGGATCTCGTGGATACAGAAAGTTGCGGCGGTGGAATTAGGTTTTTGGCCCTGTTCGGATTGTTTGGGGTGCGTGAGGTATATATAGGAGGAAGAATGCGTCGGTGGAGCTCGAGGGGCCCACGAGGGGGCGCGCCCTAGGGCGCCCCACCTCGTGACCGCCTCTTTGACTCCTTGGAGTAGGGTCCAAGTCTCCTGGATCACGTTCGGTGAGAAAATCACGTTCCCGAAGGTTTCATTCCGTTTGGACTCCGTTTGATATTATGTTTCTTCGAAACACTAAAATAGGCAAAAAAAACAGCAATTCTGGGCTGGGTCTCCGGTTAATAGGTTAATCCCAAAAATAATATAGAAGTGGAAAATAAAGCCTAATATAGTCCACAACAGTAGATAATATAGCATGGAGCAATCAAAAATTATAGATACGTTGGAGACGTATCAGATAGCTTACTAAACTCATCTACGTACTGAGCCACAGTACGATTTCCCTGGCGTAAGTTGCGAAACTCGCGCTTCTTCATGCTCATAGCTCCAGTTGAGACATGGGCTGTGCGGAATGCTTGTTGAAATTGATCCCAAGTGACATTGGCTATGGGAAAAGTGGTTGTGTAATTCTCCCACCATGAGGCTGCTGGTCCATCCAACTGATGTGCGGCAAAATGCACTTTCTCTGCATCCGTGCAACCTGCGGTGGTCAACTCCCTTCCTATCCTGCGTATCCAGTCATCCGGAACTATTGGCTCGGTGATACTGGAAAACACCAGCGGCTGTAACCTCAGAAAACAGGCTAAGTTGTCAACTGGAGGAGGGTTGTTGTTGTTGTTGTTGTTGTTGTTGTTGTTGTTGTTGTTGTTGTTGTTGTTGTTGTTGTTGCCTTGGTTCTGGACTAATATCTGCATCAAGGCATTCTGCTGCTGGATCAACTGGGTGATCTCCGGTGGGAAGACAAATCCGGTGTCACGTCTCGGAGGCATCTGATGGGTTTAGAGGGGAGAGATTAGAATAGAAAGAGGTCTAGTGAGAAAACACTACCCATATGCACATGAGACAAACACAAACATATCACTCAATCAATCAAGCAAGGGCATACAATTGGTCTAGAACTATCGTTAAAAAGTGCTCAGACTACTACTATATACAGGGGGAATACTACTAGTCCTATGGTGGTCATCTAGAAATTTTGATCGGTGGAAGACTTCATGATATCCGCTCCAGCTTCGTCTGTAAAATCATCATCACTATCATCGGGGTCGGAGTCGTGTCATCGATGATGATGTAGTTCTCTGGGCAAGTGGAATCGTCGTCTTCTCCTCCTGGCGCAGGATCTCCCATGAATACTCCGATCTTCTTTATCAGGTCGTCGTTCTTCTCCAATAGTGTTGTGGTTTCCTCCTCATATCCATCGCGTGTAGACTTGAGTTCTTCTTCTAGCTCGGTGATCCTTGTCATCCCCTTCTTCAAATCTATCATGCTTGCGCACATCTGGTTCTCCTGGCGTCGAATGTGCTGGTTTAGCTCCTAGATGAATGCTGCAATGGACCTGTCCTTCCTGGTGCTGACTATCTCCCATTGCTCGTCTCGGCGCCCACATATCTGGTAGATAGTATCCTTGAGATCCTTGTGGTAAACTTCGCCGATGCGTCCCATGGTGATGTGGGCTGCCATGCTCTTTCCTAGACTCCAGGTGGGTGCATCAAAGGAAAACTCTATGGGCTCTGTGACTGACATGAATGTCCTTCCTGGAACTTGAACTTGAATCATCCAACGCTCCTCTTCTGGTAAAGTTGCGTTGTAGGTCCCGTGAAGCTTGGTATTCCAATGTTCACGTATCTAGTGACTTCCTTCAAGTGTCATCCAAAGGGGGTGTCTTCATCCGGTTGTGCAAACTTGTTCCTCGAATCCGCCATCCTAAAGAGTAGAAAATGGGGAGGAGTCAAAAATGAGTAGAGAAGAGTGACCTATGGCTTTTCTTAGTGGTCGTGTCCTACATTCAGCGTGTGCTCTGATACCATCTTGTAGCGACCCGACCTCAGGCGGTCAAGTCTCTGTGCTTCAGTGTCATCCCTGGATCGGTAATGCTGACACACACAATACTCGAAGGATTTATAACAGAGTAGCAATCACACACTTATTACATTGAATGTCTCCAAAGAGAACTTATTACAATAAATATGGCTTAAGGCCATCTAACACGATAACAGCGGAAGACTCGGAAGATAAAGTGAGTCCATCAACTCCAACCTCATAGCTGAGTGCATGACAAAGACCTATCGCACCTTTACTCGTCGTCTGAAAAGTCTGCAACATAATACATTGCAGCCCGAAAACGGGTCAGCACATGGAATATGCTGGCAGTATAACACAGTAGAGCAATGAACAGATAAATGCTATCACTACATGCATATATGGCTGGTGGAGGATCTATGGTTATATGATTTTGTGAAAAGCCAATTTTTCCCTATAACAAAGGAATAAGATTTATTCTACTATCATGGTAGTTGAAACATCATTGAGAAGGTACCTCCAACTCAATCCCAATTAAAAGTAAAATTAATTATCAACCCAACAAATTAAATTAGAGTGATGAGATACGATAGGATAATCCAAGTACTAGATACTCAAGATGTCCATAACCGGGGACACGGCTAACCATGATTAGTTTGTACACTCTGCAGAGGTTTGCGCACTTTTCCCCACAAGACTCGATCTCCTCCGCTAGATTTCTCGCACTACATGATGTTTGAGAAACGGATGACCGAGACACAGCCTTTCAGAAGCACTAACTCTTTACTCTGGGTGGACAGTTACACCTACTTCCCTCTACATCTGCTAGCCCACCACTGAAAGAGGTCACACAACATGCTCAACTATGCCAGAGCCCATAATGGCTTGTGGCTGCACACAGAAGTTTCTAGCATGAAATATCTCACGATCCCTTTGAGCTTGGGTGGCGGATCGTAGGAGGATCACACGGTATATCCCCGGGATCTCCTAGGACAACACTGGATTCCCCAGGTGCCCAAACAAGCAATCCACCCAGATGTGTATTAAAATTGCCACCTTAAGTTGAACCATTAATTAACAACTCACATCTGTCATGGATACACTCAAACCCAATCCACGTCTACGAGCATAGCATGGCAATATAAGCATAACGTAGAAGTAACTCCCAGGGTTTGATAATAAAACAGGTAATAGGTTCTACCTCATCAACTACTTCCCAAACCCACATGTTAAGAGATCCTACTCATGCAATGTGTGAGGATTGTAACTAATGCATAAAAAAATTGGGTATGAAAAGAGTATGATCAATGTGTTACTTGCCTTGCTGACGATCCGCAAAACCTAGGGACTCGTAGTAGCACGCTTCGCACTCCGGGAATTCTATCGCAAACAAACAATAGCATACATAAGCAATCAAGCAAAGATGCACGGGTAAAACTCAAATAAGAAGATCTAACCAGGAAGTTCAACTTAAGAACTCCGGTTTGCAAAAAGAATCAAATCAAACGGAGCAACGAAACTCAAACTACGAAAGAAACAAGATCCGATTACTAATCTGGACTAATGTCAAAATTTTATAGTACCAAAATCTTGTTCAAATTGGTTAAACAGAAAGAGGGTTTTGAGACGAAGATCTAAGCGCTTGAATCGCCTGATTCCGATAAATGAGCGAAAAGATAAACTAAAACGAAAATCGGGTCAGAAATCGCGATCAGAAATAATCGCGAAAAACACTGGAAAAAGAAAAGCTGACGAACAGGCTAACGAACGAACGTTCGATGTCTGTGACTAACGGGTAAACGGCGTTCGTTTAAACGAACGAACGGACGAACGTCCGCAAAATAAGTAAACCGACGGAAAAACCGATCTAACGAATTAAACCGGAAAAATAAAAAAACCGGGGTTAACCGTGGAAAACCGACCGGTCAACGGCGAGATTCGACGCAGCGGCGGCGGCTTCGGTGATGGCGGGCGGCGGTAGAAGCGGGAGGTGGCGCGGTGGCGGCGGCGGGTCGGCGCTAGTGTTCGGGAGGCGGCGCGGGCTGGCGTCTTGGTGGGCTGCGGGGCGGCTCGGGCGGCTTATAAAGCCTGCCCCGGCTGGAGGAGTCCGGGCCGGATACGGCCCATAGGTCGGTTTGACTTTTTTTAAATAGATTCCGACGCGTAGAAAAAGAAAGAAAGTAATACTAAACGGACTCCAAAAATTCTGAAATAAATTTTCCCCGTCCTCTAGAAATATGCCGGACAAGGTGAACATTTATTTGGGCCTAAAATGCAATTTTGAAAAACACGTATTTTCCTAATTCAAATAAACTTGCAATAAAATCCAAATAAAATCAAATATTTGATTTTAATATTTTCCTTCAATATTTCATTTATTTTGGAGAAGTCATATTATCTCCTCTCATATATATATATATATATATATATATATATATATATATATATATATATATATATATATATATATATATATATATATATTGATATGAAATATTTTCGAAGGGAAAAATAAATAAAAACCAAAGTGATCCTTGTTTCAATATTTGATAGAATTCAAATATGAAAATCGCGAAATACCCAACTCTCTCCGAGGGTCCTCGAGTTGCTTAGAATTTCGAGGATCGCAAACGAAAATGCACTAAAATATGATATGCATGAATGACCTATGTATAACATTCCAAATTGAAAATTTGGAATGTTACAACTTTATTGAAACAAAAGCAATAAAACATGATCAATAGAGTAGCATAATCATGTGAACACACAAAAATAGTAAGTAAAAGTGTTGGGTTGTTTCCCAACAAGCCCTTTTCTTTTATGCCTTTTAAGCTAGGCATGATGATTTCAATGATGCTCGTATAAAGGTAAAGAATTGAAACATAAAGAGAGCATCATGAAGCATATGACTAGCACCTTTAGGTCTAACCCACTTCCTATGCATAGGGATATTGTGAGCAACCAACTTATGGGATCAAGAATCAACTAGCATAGGAAGGCAAAACAAGTGCAACTTCAAAATAATCAACGCATAGAGAAGAAACTTGATATTATTGAGATATGTAAGAGCATAAGTTCCTCTCTCATAATAATTTTCAAAGGCATCATGAATGGATTCAACAATATAACTATCACATACATCACTCTTTTCATGATGCACAAGAATAGGAGTTTTATTACTCTCCACATAAGCAAATTTATTCTCATGAATAGTAGTGGGAGCAAACTCAACAAAATAACTATCATGGGATTGAAAATTAAAATCATGATGACAAGTTTCATGGTTATCATTATTCTTTATAGCATACATGTCATGACCATAATCATCATAGATAGGAACTTTGTTGTCATAATCGATTGTGACTTCTTCCAACATAGTGCATCATCATTAAATAAAGTCATGACTTATCAATAAAGTCATGACTTATCCATATCCACTTTCATCAATATAATCGTCATAAATAGGAGGCATGCTTTCACCATAATAAATTTTCTCATCAAAACTTGGGGGACTAAAAATATCATCTTCATCAAATATAGCATCCCCAAGCTTGTAACTTTGCATATCATTAGCATCATGGATATTCAAAGAATTCATATTAACAACACTGCAATCATGCTCATCATTTAAATATTTTGTGCCAAATTTTTAGTGACTTCTTCTTCTAACAATTGAGCACAATTTTCCTTTCCATCATTTTCACGAAAAGACATTATAAAGATGATCAATAATATGATGCAACCTCAATTTCATTTTTATGTAGTTTTCTTTTTATAAACCAAACTAGTGATAAAACAAGAAACTAAAAGATTCAATTGCAAGATCTAAAGATATACCTTCATGCACTCACCTCCCCGGCAACGGCGCCAGAAAAGATCTTGATGTCTACTATGCAACTTTATTCTTGTTGACACGTGTTGGGCCTCCAAGTGCAGAGTTTTGTAGGACAGTAGCAATTTTCCCTCAAGTGGATGACCTAAGGTTTATGAATCCGTGAGAGGTGTAGGATGAAGATGGTCTCTCTCAAACGACCCTGCAACCAAATACAAGAAACCTCTTGTGTCCCCAACTCACCCAATACAATGGAAAATTGTATAGGTGCACTAGTTCGGCGAAGAGATGGTGATAAAAGTTTAATAGTGATGGTAGAAATATATTTTTATAATCTTAATAAATAAAAACAACAAGGTAGCAAATAGTAAACGGGCACAAAAACGGTGTTGCAATGCTTAAAAACAAGGCCTAGGGTCCATACTTTCACTAGTGCAATCTCTCAACAATGCTAACATAGTTGGATCATATGATTATCCCTCAAAGTACAATAAAGAATCACTCCCGAGTTCCTATTAGCGGAGAACAAAAGATAGGAATTGTTTGTAGGGTACGAAGCCACCTCAAAGCTATTCTTTCTGTTCGATCTATTCAAGAGTCCGTACTAAAATAACACAAAGCTATTGTTTCCGTTCGATCTATCCAAGAGTTCGTACTAGAATAACACCAAAGCAAATTCATATTCATAATACTCAATCCACACAAAGAACTACAAGGAGACCCCAAAGTTTTCGTCGGAGAAAAACGGGCATCCACCCCTTTGCATAGATTACCCCAATATCACCGCGGGAATCCGCGAGTTGAATGCCATAACATATATCAAGTGAATCAATAAGATACCCGAATTGTCACCTCAAGTATTCATACTGCAAGACATATATCATGTGTTCTCATCTCTGAATATTCAATCCAACATGACAAAACTTCAAAGGGTAAAGATTCAATTCATCACAACAAGAGTATAGAGGGGAGAAACATCATATGATCCGACTATATTAACAAATCCCATGATATAGATCACGAGAGAGAGAGAGAGAGAGAGAGAGAGAGAGAGAGAGAGAGAGAGAGAGAGAGATAAAACACATAGCTACTGGTACAAACGCTCAGCCCCGAGGTTGGAATACTCCCTCCTCATCATGGTGGCCGCCGGGATGATGAAGATGGCCACTGGAGATGATTCCCCCCTCCGGTAGAGTGCCGAAACGGGTCTAGATTGGTTTTCGGTGGCTACAGAGGCCTGCGGCTGCAAAACTTCTGATCTAGGTTAACCGCGATGGGTTTCGGAATATTTGGGAATTTACAGTGCAAAGAGGGGGTGCGGGAGGCCACCGAGGTGGGCACAACCCACCTGGGCGCGCCATGGGGGCCTGGCGCGCCCTGGTGGGTTGTGCCCTCCTCGGGGCACCCCCCAGGTGCAGCTCTGGCCCATTGCATTCCCTCTGGTCCATAAAAAATCTCCGTGGAGTTTCGTTGCGTTTGGAATCCGTTTGGTATTGATTTCCTGCGATGTAAAAAAACAAGCAAAATACAGCAACTGGCACTGGGCACTGGGTCAATAGGTTAGTCCCAAAAAATGATATAAAGTTTCTATAAAATGATTGAAAACATCCAAGAATGATAAAATAACAGCATGAATACTTCATAAATTATAGATACGTTGGAGACGTATCATTCCTCCTCATCGCAAACAGTTAATTGAACTGAACCGTATGCCCTGCATCACACACGCAACAAAAATGCAAATCATGTTTGATGCATCTGTCATCGCAAACATTTTGCACCTTTTTTGACGGGTTTTTTACACCACCGTTTGCAATTATTGCATCGCACACAGTTTCGTCGAAGGATCTCCGATCGTAGTGTCGCGTTAGCAGCATCCTGCAGTAGTGTACGCCTTCTCCCTCACCAATGCGTGCGCGGTAGCTCGCAACACGCGGAGAAACTTTTGCCTAGCGGTGGGCGTCAGCGGTTCATTTGGTGTCAGTTGCGGGAGTACTACTGTAGTACCATCATTATTGTTCGACTTTCGGAAGAGGCGAAGAGCCAAGTGCAAGGTCACCTACTAGTGCTTGGCTCTTCGCTTCTTCCGAAGTCGAACAATAATGATGGTACTACAGAGTACTTCCGCAACTGACACCAAATGAACTGCTGCCGTCCACCTCTTGTAAGCAAAGTTTCTCCTCAGGTGCTGCGTACCGCCAAGCACGCTTGCATGAGGAGAAGGCGTAAGCAAGCTTCTCATCATTCTGCAAGTTGTCGCGTGTTGGCAAAAGGATGAACAAAGCTCACATAAAAAAAGAGTGGAAGAACATAGATTCCCGACGACGGAGAAGGAGCAAGGAACCTCGTGGTGGAGCGTCTACACTCATAATATTTTATATTATTCAGCGATATAAAATCAAGCAATCATCTCCACAGTAGACCGGAAGAGTACGAAACACGATGGCGCAATGTAGCTACATCATACATGGCTAACCCACGCTATCACCATATTTCTTGGCCTCCGTGCGACACCTAGCTCTAGTAATCCACCAGCCCGTATCGCTTCTCGCTCCTCGTCTCTCTCAAAGTGCAGCGGGCTGGCGTTTTTGCCGTCTATTGAGGTCGGTTAACTCATCACATGTTAGCGACTCTTGGGTGGATAGTTGTTTTGGTGGGTTTGGTGCAACTTGCTCCAATTTAACCCTCATGTTTGGATACTTTAGGGCTATTTGAGCCCCAACTAGCTCAAACTAACTCTAACCCATGGATCCAAACAGGGCCAAAGTTAGTCTCGGAAAACGCATTAAGCCCTATATACATGGACATGCGGAGTACATGATACTAGCAAACGCTCACCAGTAATAATAGTTCATTGGTTGGTTTCGATTTTTGATTCAGTTGTTGTGCTGCTACCGTCCAATATTCGCGTGTGGTCATTTCTAGAATAAAAAAGGAGGTAGTACTTACTATGGTAAAGGTGAAGTGATGGTTGCTTCTTCCGAGCAACTTATTACTCTGGGAATATGGGAGTACCAGCGGATTCAGCGAACAGAGAAATGATGGTTGCTTCATCCGAGCAACTACTGTGGTGAAGGTGGGGCTCTGTGATTTGACTGCTCACTAGTCATTACTACTGCGTTGCAACGACCGGGGTGAATCTTTCCCTGCAGTTAGGCCTGCCTGCAGTTGTGCACTCGATATTGCTGTATGCATGGCAGGTGGAGCCGGATGAAGGATGTCCCACATGTCGGCGAAATGAAGTTGAATTGTTTCTAGCATTGCTATCAATCCTTCAGGATTTGTTTATATGTACACATAATTTTAATGAAATTGTACTGTGATGCTATGAAGGTTTCAACTTTGGTTCCCACAAGAAAAAAAAGGTTTCAACTTAGGATTCATGTGTCCTCTTGCCTCAAGATTATCTCGTTACAAAATTCCATCAAATACAAATGAAACTACCATGGCTACTAATGCATCTCAATGGTTCACAGATCAGCGCCAATATTCACATCACAACTGAAGACAAAGTTGTGAGAAGGTGTACAAATAAAGAAAAACATATAATTGATCGATGATGTTCGTAGGCATGGCTCCATTTCCTGGGCACAGTGTTCATTGGTTGGCACCTAGTTTCACCGAGCTCTGAATCAAAAAAAGAGGTGTATGGAGGACATCACAATCCGATCATTTTGTGCAGCTCCACTAAAATTGAGCTGACCATCCCTGTTTGCAAAGATATCCAGTCAGTGTGATTACGATGATGAAACATAACACACACAAATAGAAGCCGATCACCTCTGCAATCTCTCTTTAGGACTAACTACTTGTTGGAGAAGATTAGGCATGGAGTTGGATGAGGAGGATAGCAAAACCAATCTCCCTTTCTGCAGTCCCACAGAAATGTAAAAACGTTGCCCGTGTGACATTTTGGCGGAACTGCACAGAACACTCTTAAGAAAAAAGCGATTTGTGCAGCTCATCAAAAGGTCGCAATAGCAACGAGATGAAATGGATAGCCCTATCCACAAAAGGAGGTAGAAAGGAAACAATTACTGCCCAATAACATGAGTTGAAGACACATACGCCGACAAAAAAGAAGGATATTCCATGTAATAAGCAAAAACGGTTTGAGGACGAGATTGAAAGATGGAAAGTACGCCGGCCGAGATATATTTTAAGCAAACAACTAAAGAAGATCCACATGTAGGATTTTCCACATGCAGCAACGTCGAAAGATGGGCAGTGGAGCAAGGCCGAAGGAAGCTGTACCTGAGGGTCGTCAGGATGTAACTAGGAGGGTGCCGGCGAACGGGATCTACCCATACTGCGGCAACGAGCAAGTGGCGAAGGCCCTACCGTGCCGGAGCTTGGTCAGAGAGAACGACGGGTACCGTAGATTGCGATGTGCTGCCTCAAAGCCGTCGAACAGAGAAACAATGCACATTCTCCCTTTCCGCCAGCGGACGGGGTGCAGCCGGATCACTGACCAACGGTGAGAGAGAGAGAGGGCACCGCCGTCTTGTGTGAGATGGTGTGACGAGAGACAAACCCCGGCAGGCAAGGTCCATTGTATATAGTGGAGCGGATTTTTCTTTTTCCCCAACGACAATCGTTTTATATTCTGTACGTGCCATTGAGAATATAACTTTATTTAATACTAACGCGTCAAGTTGAGCTTTGTTCCGTCCACGCGTGGTACACGACCCTCCTTCGAGTAAACAACCGCTACACGCGTCAAATTATCTCTTGATTCACTTAAATTAATTTGAGAGAAAGAAGTATTATGCTCATGATTTTCACTTATATCTTTTTGGAGTAGCTTGTCATTTACTCTTGTGCTTTACTTATATCCTATGAGTAAATTGTTGAATAAATTGAATGTCATGAAGTTGAAATCATATCATGCCTAGTGGTAGATTCACATTGGGTTTAGAAAGTGAAATCTTTTGAGGCTTGACAATCACAATATTGGTCATACAAGCAATTCACGAATAATTAGTATAAGGAAGATAACTTTCACATGCAAATACACTATCTTGAAAATCTTTTGTGATTGTGAGCCCCATCAAAATATTATATGCCAAAATTGTTGACGTTGGGAGGAAGACAACGTAATGGTTTATGTTTGGTCATATTCACATAGAAGTTATATTGTCATAGATCCTTCAACATGTGGTGCCTGCCCCCCATCTTTGCTAGCCAAAAATTCCGCACCAAGTAGAGATACTACTTGTGCATCCAAAAAACCCTTACACCCAAATCTTATCTTCAAGATTCCACCATACCTACCTAAGGATTGAGCAAGATCCTTCAAGTAAGTTGTCATTGGTGCAAAGAGGCAATAAAAATTGCTTCTAAGAGTGTTAGATCATTTAGTGTAAGAGAAAATTGAGCGTTGTATGAACTTGTGATGGCAAAGAATAAAAGCAACAGACTACATAATGTAAAGTTTGCTATCATAAGGGGCAATATAACATGACGTTCTTTTGCACTAAGGGGTTGAGCATACAAACAAATAAGTGCATGGCAACCTCTGCTTCCCTCTGCGAAGGGCCTATCTTTTACTTTTCAGTATTTACTTTTATGCAAAGAGTCAAAGTTTTTCTCTCTATTCCCTTTTATTTTTCTCTTTTGGCAAGCATCATGTGGTGAGGAAAGATCTAGGAACATATGTCCAGTTGAATATGGGTAGCATGAGTTATTATTGTTGACATCACCCTTGAGGTGAATACGTTGTGAGGAAAAACAATAAGCCCCTATCTTTCTATGTGTCTGGTTGAAATGTTTTGCTCATGTGTATGCGGTGAGTCTTAGCAATCATAGAAGACTATATGATGGTTGAGTATGTGGAGCTCTTACTTAAAATCTGTTGAATAAGTTGAATGTCAATTGCTTGGTGACTGAGAACATAGGTTGTTGAGTTTCAAGAGAATTCATTGTTTGAACCTTAACATGTGAATTGGTTGCTACTTTAACATGAGAAATTCTACGAGAAATAATTGTTGTTATGATGCTAGGAAAAGTGACTAAATTGTCATTGATCAAACTTATGCACTTTGCTAGCATTCACACTTCATAAGTTATTTATTTTATCATTTACCTACTCGAGGACGAGTAGGAATTAAGCTTGGGGATGCTGATACGTCTCCAACGTATCTATAATTTATGGAGTATTCATGCTGTTATATTATCATTCTTGGATGTTTTACAATCATTTTATAGCAACTTTATATCATTTTTTGGGACTAACCTCTTGACACAGTGCCCAATGCCAGTTGCTGTTTTTTACATCGCAGGAAATCAATATCAAACGGAGTCCAAACACCGCGAAACTTTTGGAGAATTTTATGGACCGAACACCCAGATTGGCCGAGCAGCACTGGGTGCCCGAGGCACAACCCACTGTGGTGTGCCTGGGGCCAGCGCGCCAGTGGGTTGTGCCCACCTCGGTGGCCTCCCGCACCCCCTCTTTACACTATAAATTCACAAATATTCCAAAAACCCTCGGGGTTAACCTAGATCAGAAGTTCCGCCGCCGCAGGCCTCTGTAGTCACCAAAAATCAATCTAGACCCCATTTCGGCACCCTGCCGGAGGGGGGAATCATCTCCGGTGGCCATCTTCATCATCCCGGCGGCCACCACGATGAAGAGGGAATAGTCCACCCTCGGGGCTGAGGGTTTGTACCAGTAGCTTTGTGTTTATCTCTCTCTCTCTCTCTCTCTCTCTCTCTCTCTCTCTCTCTCTCTCGTGTTCCTGAGATGTCACGATCTTGATGTATCGCGGGCTTTGTTAATATAGTCAGATCATATGGTGTTTTCCCCTCTCTATCTTGTTGTGATGAATTGAGTTTTTCCCTTTGATATTTCATTGTTATCGGATTGAATACTTTTATGGATCTGAGAACACTTGATATATGTCTTGCAACTGAATACTCGTGGTGACAATGGGGTATCGTATTGATTCACTTGAATATGTTTTGGCACTCAACTCGCTGATTCCCAAGGTGACATTGGGGTAATCTATGCATAGGGTCTGATGCACGTTCTTGTCTTTGTTTCTCCGGTAGAAATCTTGGGGCACTCTTTGAAGTTCTTTGTGTTGGATTGAATATTATGAATCTGAATTTTCTTTGGTGTTATTTTAGTACGAACTCTTGGTTAGATCGATCGGAAAGAATAGCTTCGTGTTATTTTAGTATGAACTCTAGGATAGATTGGTCGGAAATAATAGCTTGGAGGTGGTTTCGTACCCTACAAACAATTCCATCTTATGTTCTCCACTAGATAGGAACTTTGGAGTGTTTCTTCATCGCACTTTGAGGGATGGTTATATGATCCAAATATATTAGCATTGTTGAGAGGTTGCACTAGCGAAAGTACGGACCCTAGGCCTCATTTTCAAGCATTGCAATACCATTTTTTTGCTCGTTTACTATTTGCTACCTTGCTGTTTTTATTTAATCAGATTATAAAAATATATTTCTACCATCCATATTACACTTTTATCACCATCTCTTCGCCGAACTAGTGCACCTATACAAATTACCATTGTAATGGGTGTGTTGGGGACACAAGAGATTTATTATATTTGATTGCAGGGTCGTCTGAGGGAGACCATCTTCATCCTACACCTCTCACGGATTGATAAACCTTAGGTCATCCATTTGAGGGAAAATTGCTACTGTCCTACAAAACTCTGCGCTTGGAGGCCCAACATGTGTCTACAAGAATAAGGTTGCATAGTAGACATCAACGGTGGAGATTAACAGTATCTCGTGGCGTCCCATTTTGCGGTACGCCACACCCCTCCCGATGAAGAGGACCCCCGTTTCGACCGTAGCGATCCAACACAAGTCCGTTTCCTTCGTTTTGCGGTACGCCACACCCCTCCCGATAAACTGGACCCCATTTTGACCATAGGAGGTACAAGAGAAGTCTGTTTCCTGCGTTTGGCGGTGCGCCAGACCCCTCCCGATGAACAGGATCCCGTTTCGACCGTGGCCAGTCGAACACAAGGCCGTTTCCTCTGTTCTGCGGTGCGCCAGGCCTCGTTTCGATCGGCTGTTCCGTCCTAGCCGGTTGGCTCCCGATGAACACGACGTATTTCGTTGCCTCCCGATGAACACGACGCATTCTGTTGCCTCCCTATGAACACAACACAGTTTCTCCGTTCTGACCCAGCCATGTACACGAGCCCTGGCCATATGTATCCACGAGTAGGCGTTCAAGACCCCGCCCGTATGTACATACGTGGCCGTATTTACTTTCTTGCACCGTGGCTGTACTTACGTGTACACGATATTAAATGGACTGCATGACATGCTACGTGCGTGCCTCTACTACGACACGTGCGCGCCTCTACTACGACACGTGCCCTTCCTTACACGGCCACGGTTCATCGCTGCAGCCTGCAGACAGACCGATCGACCAGTATGTACGTACACGTTCGCGACCAGAATGAAAACTCTACATACGCTTCGACCAGGTGGGTCCCGACTGTCAGGCACTTCCTTGCGTGCGAAGATGTAGCTGGTGGGTCCCAGCAGTCAGGGGGGAAACGTTTTTTTCATGAAATACGGTGGCCCGTCCGGTGGGTCCCTGCTGTCAGGTGGAGGAATCATTATTTTGCGCGTAATAAGTAGGCACTTCCTTGCTGCGGTCATGGACCCAGCTGTCAGCCTCTCCACGTACAGTACTCCTCCGATGGAAGTCGTCCGTTGACCACATTGACCACGCTGCGCCGAGAGCACCAAGGCGGTGGACGACGGCGAGGCCAAGGAAGGGGACGACGCGAAGCCGGGGAAGACGCGGCAGTGGATGCCCACGCAGAGAGGAATACGAGGGTTCACTGGTTTGGCTATGGTGTGAGGCTGCCATCGCCGCAGGGCCTGGCCAGCGGTGGGAGTAGTAGGGGGCGGTGAGGCCTCCGCGGCAGCACAGCTGTTCACGGGAGGGGAGTACGAGGGTTTACTGGTTCGTCTGCCGTCGCCGGAGAATAACAGCAGGTGTGGGTGAGTAGAGGGATGGCTTGGCCAGCGATGGGAGTACGGGGGGCGGTGGGCTCTGTGGCAGCACAGCCGCCATGGGAGGAGGGAGAGCAGTCACCGGGCGCTTGTTTGAGCGGCTGGAGCAGGAAGAGCAGAGATTGAAGAAGACGACGGCCGTTGGATGGACATCCAACATCCACCGCCAGGCCAACCTTGTTTAGGAAAGCCTCAAATATGTGGAAAACAGCATACAACCCATCTGCCATTATTTCTAATAATTTACAGCCCATTTGCTAATTCTTAAGGTGTTTTTTGGAGCCCATATTCTTTTTGTTAGCATTACAACCCATATGTGGCCACGGTTAAAAAATTATATGAAATTTTGCATATTTCCGTGCGGTCCGAACTATTTTTAATCCCTAAATTTCGAGTCACATTCAAACTGATTTTAAAAATAAATGTATATCAATATAAAATCCAACAAATTGTCCACACACAAAAATCAATGGAATTTAAAATCTCGAAATGAAATAAAATAGAAACTAATTGCCGGTTTGATGTGTTTTAAAAATGTACATCCCATTTCTCATTACTGATAGGCCATTTTCTGGGCCAGCCGAATGAAGCCCTCCTCATCTTGAAAGATTTGCAGCCCAATAGGCCTGACAAAGCGACTTACTTGACAAACCACAAAAAAACTGGGCTAGCCATTTTCAAAAGGAGAAAAAAACTACTGGGATGGTCTGTGGTAAACATAAAAGAAAAGGCTGTCTAGACAGGCCAGAGTGCCCCGCACAGCCCAGTGACACCCTACTTCCGTCTCAAAAACAAATTAGATAAATGCCACTCCAATTATGGCAATTCATAAAAATGCCACTGCAATTTCCAAACTTTAAAAAATGCCACTGTAATTTTTGCAAACTTTGAAAAACGCCACTGTAATTTTTACAAACTTTGAAAAATGCCACTCCAGACTTCGAAAAATGCCACTGGAAATGGCATGAAATGGCATTTTTCAAAGTTTGGAAATTGAAGTGGCTTTTCTCGGAATCACCAGATTTGGAGTGGCATTTATCAAATTGACCCAAAACAAAAAATAATTGGGCGAGCTGCTGGGTTCCTGGTGTCAGCCGCTCGTTGTGCAATTCTCTCATTTATTGACTACGTTGACAATGGCATGGGCCCCAGATGTCAGAAATCCATTAGGAGGAGCCTATTTTTATTGGCTTGAAATAAGGAGGCACTTGCTTGCGTACTGCCATGACCTTGGTGGGTCCCTGCTGTCATCCTCTCCATGTACAATCATCTCCTGACTATGTACGCGTCAACCTGGTAGGCCCACAAGTCAGCCTCTAAACCCGTGGCATAAAAATACAACCCATTCTAAAAACTAACAGCCCGTTCCATACGTTCAAACGGAAAGTTCAACATTCAGAGCAAAGTAAAAGGTCTGATCCAGATATAGAGTACTGAACTTCCACGTTGACAACCATCATAGCCAAGTTAACTATCTACTCCCACTAATACTCTAGTAGTGTACACGTGCTAACTTACTCTTAGCTAACTAGACGATGCCGACCGCCATCTGTGGTACATGCTAAACGCCGGCACCGGCGTCCTTCGCCTCACCTCGGACTTGCCAGAGGTGCGATAGGGCGCGTTGCTCACGCGCGTTGGCCCTTTCCATGTCGGCGTGGTCCGCCGAAGCTTCGGCTTCTAAGCGGGAAACACACTTGATGAGCTGGTAGTAAAATTCAGCGTCGTGAACGCGTGCGTGCCCGATAGCCTCCAGGGCTATTTGCCGGGCGCCGGCCTCCACGTAGTCGGCCCAGTTGCGGGCGCTCTCCTCGCGATCGGAGCGTCGGTGCACTGCTGCTCCATGTCCCGCTGGCAGCGCAAATCAGTGATACGCTGCTCCTTCGCCAGCCGGTCGCGCTCCAACAACTCCTCATACTCCGCATTGCCATCTAAAGACCGATAGAATGCCTCCTCCCTCCGTCTGCCTTCCGGTGAAAAACCGAACACTAGTTCCGGCGGTGACCGCCTCCGGCATCGCGTATTGCGGACAGACGGGGGCATGGCGGACGTGGCGAGAGCGAGGATAAGTGGCGAATGATGTCGGGCCGGTGGGGGCTTATGAGGATAGGGCGAGTTGGGTGATGGTGCCACCGGAGAAGGCCGGGAAACAATAATTATAGGTGGAAGGTAGGCGAACCAGCGTATCACGAGAAACGCGACGGTCATCGCGGTCATTGGAATTAAATGCATAAGAAAGCATGGCTTAACACGCCAGCTTGCCGTGGAAAACTAGCAAAACTGAAATTATGACTGTGCCGTCCCGTCCCGTCAGTGGTGCGTCCCGTTCGTGCTGGGTCGCACGTCAGCATGACGGTCAAACGAGTGCACTCGAAACATCCAGATGAGGTACTCCCTCCTTGTCAAAAATGATTCCACCACTCATCATTTACCTTGGTTGGTGAGATTTTTGAATTAAGCCCTGCAAACCGGAAAGGAGGTAGTACGTGCGTGATCTGCTATTTATTCGTGTAGGATCGAGTAGGTCGTTTTTTGAATTGAGCCCTACAAACCGGAAAGGAGGTAGTACGTGTGTGATCCTCTATTTATTCGTGTAGGATCGAGTAGGTCGGATAGTGTACGTGTAGGATCGACTAGGTCGGATGGTGTACGTGTAGGATCGCATTAGCTGATGAACGTTCACTGGGAGATAAGGCATTTGCAAACGTTTTTGCTGGCAGTTTCTTCAGATTCACATGACATTTTCTTCAGAGCAGCTTGTCGGTTTCTTCAGAGGTAGGCATTTTTATTCAAAACACTACCACTTCGGATCTTGCGTCGCAACTAAAATTGCCAGAAGCGCATTAGTAGGCTAGCTAGTGATCAATTAGTAACTTGTAAACACTGAGCGAACAAAAATAAGGAAATATTAGTAACCTATAAACACTGAGAACATAGAAATAAGGATCATGTTGTGCTAGTAAACATATACCCCACCTTGTATTTTCGGTTTAAACACATCTCTTCCGCTTAGCATCTGTCATGTTTTGCACTGGACAATTTGATACTGTCATGTTTTGCCCTGGACAATTTCATACTGAATTGGTTTGCTGGTTCAGAGCAGAAATATAGCGCATATTCTTCATCAGACCAAGGATATCCATGTTCACAGTGATGGAAGAGGTGAAATCGATACAATCGAAATTGAGCATCCAATCATTGAATCCTGTCTTGCACCTCCAATGTAGGTCCACCCTGCCAATAAATTCACATGCAAACCACTAATATTACTATCTAATGACAGTACAAAAAGAGTAGCAAGATAGTAGCAAACCATGTACCTTCGTATTGAACAACTCATAGTGCCACCAATTGGATATAAAGGTTTGGAAGAAAACATGCTCCTAATGTTGAACCATTTGGACTTTTTGTGCAGTTCCACTAAAATCGAGCATCCCTGTTTGCATAGATATTGAAAGTGTGATTACTATAAAAGTGGCACTAGTTGAAGCATAGACTCACAAATATAAGCATTCCAATTTCTTAATGGGGAAAGGTAGCAATACTGTTTCTAACCACCTGTTCGAAGGAATAAATAAGGCAACATCGGATGATGTCAGGAAGGCATACATAGTTTTTTCTGAAAAATTGAACCATTCCTGACCTTTCCTATTATTTTAAGCATATTTTGTGCAGTTCAACTATAATAAAATGCCATCACCACCTTGACAATTCAGTGACACTGCACAAAAGGAAATGACTTAACATTACATCATGATGTTAGGTATGTAGTCGACATACATTAGAGACAAACATACAGACCTCCTCCGATAACATAATGAACATTAATTTTAACAAAGGTGTGACTAGCTTTACCGGGATAATTTTAGTGAACTCTATACCCTCTGTTCTTTAATATAAGACATTTTCGCATTTCAATTTGAAGTACCCAAACGTCTAGTATTTAGAAAAACATGTAGTAATTTTCTTGAGCACATATCTAGGAAAGCTTGCACACTTTATATATGTCCATACTCTAATGCAACACCATTCGAATAGTACAAATATACACTAATCCAGTGGCTAGTGCAACAATAGAGTAGTTATTTTATTACAGGGTACAATACAATGGTTTTACTGAATAGATTTCCACAAGCTCTAGCACTGGAAGATTTCTATAAGAATTAACAATACAAAATGTAAAGGTAACAAGTTTCAGCATTGGTATACTAGATGTGCAAGAGCATTAAACCAAATACAAAGGTCTGAAGGTAACTAGCATTATTAACTAATGACAGTATAAAAAAAATGCAAACCATATACCTTCAAGGTAAATATCATTTCAAACTCGAGAGGACCTAAAAATTCCTATCCCCATCTTGATAATCGATCAAACATAAAAACTTGATCGAACGAATCAAGAGAATAGCCGGAGGAGGAGGTGCCCACTCTTGACCTTTCCTCTTGTCTTCATAATTTTTTGTGCAGTTTAACCAAAATAAAATGACATCAGTGCCTTGGCATTTTGGTGACACTGTACAAAATATTTTACTTATCTCGTGAAAGTGAGGTATGTAATCTATAAGCATTAACAATGCAAAAATCTAAAGGTAGTAACAAGTTTCATCATTGGTATACTGGCTGTGCAACAGCATTAGAATGCCTAAGCTGAAAAATCTTTAATACATCCACAATCAACAGCTAACCCTGAAATAATCCAGTGACATTAAATGGCATTGCTTAAATTTATCGGTGGCATTAGACTAAGTGCGGCATTAGTTAATGTGGCATCACTTTAGCAGTAGCATTGCTTGACTTGACCGCTGGCGTTATACTAACATCAAAAAAGTGGCAATAAGAGCATGGGAAGCCCATTCGGACAGTGGGTGCACCAGTATGATGTACCTCCACGGACGCATAGAGTGGTGAGGGAGGTATGTGATGTCGCTTGAAGCTACGTTGGTATTTCCCCAAAGAGGAAGGCATGATGCAGCATAGCGGCGGTAGGTATTTCCCTCAGATATGAAACCAAGGTTATCGAACCAGTAGGAGAACCAAGCAACACAGTGTAAACAACCCCTGCACACAGATAACAAATCCTCGCAACCCGACGTGTAAAAGGGGTTGTCAATCCCTTTCGGGTAGCGGCGCCCCCGATGGCTAACGAACGTGAGATAAATTTTGTTGTAGATTGATAGATCAGACCCCAAATAAAATAAATAAGATTAAATTGCAGCAATGTATTTTTGTATTTTCGGTTTAAAAGATCTGAAAATAAATGCAAGGAAAAGGTAGATCACAAAGGAAAATATATGAGAAAGAGACCCAGGGGTCGTAGGTTTCACTAGTGGCTTCTCTCGAGAAAAATAGCAAACAGTGGGTGAACAAATTACTGTTGGGCAATTGATAGAACTTCAAATACTCATGACGATATCCAGGCAATGATCATTATATGGCATCACGTCCAAGATTAGTAGACCGACTCCTGCCTGCATCTACTACTATTACTCCACACATCGACCGCTATCCAACATGCATCTAGTGTATTAAGTTCATGGAAAAATGGAGTAATGCAATAAGAACGATGACATGATGTAGACAAGATCTATCTATGTAGAGATAGACCCCATCGTTTTATCCTTAGTAGCAACGATACATACGTGTCGGTTCCCCTTCTGTCATTTGGATCAAGCACCGTAAGATCGAACCCACTACAAAGCACCTCTTCCCATTGCAAGATAAATAGATCAAGTTGGCCAAACAAAACCCAAATATCGGAGAAGAAATACGAGGCTATAAGCAATCATGCATAAAAGAGATCAAAGAAACTCAAATACTTTCATGGATATAAAAAGATAGATCTGATCATAAACTCAAAGTTCATCGATCGCAACAAACACACCGCAAAAGAGTTACATCATATGGATCTCCAAGAGACCATTGTATTGAGAATTAAGTGAGAGAGAGATGAAGCCATCTAGCTACTAACTACGGACCCGAAGGTCTACAAAGAACTACTCACGCATCATCGAAGAGGCACCAATGGAGGTGGTGAATCCCATCCGAGTTGGTGTCTAGATTGGATCTGGTGGTTCTGGACTCTATGGTGGATGGATGAATATTTCGTCCACCCCCCTAGGGTTTTGGGAATATTGGGGTATTTATAGAGCAAAGAGGCGGACCGAGGGGCACCCGAGGTGGGCACAACCCACCAGGGTGCGCCTGGGCCTCCTGGCGCGCCCTGGTGGGTTGTGCTCTCCTCGGAGCACCCCCATGCGTAGCCAGGGCCCATTATGTTCCTTCTGGTCCAAGAAAAATCTCTGTAAAGTTTCATTGCGTTTGGACTCCGTCTGATATTGATTTCCTGCAATGTAAAAAACATGCAGATAACAGCAACTCGCACTTGGCACTATGTCAATAGGTTAGTACCAAAAAATGATATAAATGATTATAAAACATCCAAGATTGATAATATAACAACATGGAACAATCAAAAATTATAGATACGTTGGAGACGTATCAGCATCCCTAAGCTTAACTCCTACTTGTCCTCGAGTAGGGAAGTGATAAAAAAATAATTTTTGATGTGGAATGCTACCTAACATGTCATATCATATTCTGTTCTTTATAGAATGGACATTTGGACTTTTATATTGTTCAAAGCAATAGTCTAGTTTTGACATGATAATTTAAATACTCAAGCATATCAACAAGCAACCATGTCTTTCAAAATATCAATGCTAAAATAAGTTATCCCTAGCCCATCATGCTCAACCATTGATCCATTCATGAAACACACTCGCATATTAGTTACACCCAATACTTAAGTACGATCATATTGCCTCCTAGTTGGTGCTTTTGTAAGAGAAGATGGAGACTCAAATTCAAAAATAAAAATTGCATAAAGTAAAAGAAAGGCCCTTCGCAGAGGGAAGTAGGGATTTGTAGAGGTGCCATAGCTCAAAGCGAAAAACTTAGAGATAAAAACATTTTGGGAGGTGTATCCATCCCACCAACGAAAACGACTTAGAGTTCCCAACACTTTCCATGCTAGATATATCATAGGTGGTTCCCAAACAGAAAATGAAGTTTATTCCTTTTTCAACCATACTTTGACTTTCCATGGCTAGCCGTATCCACGGTTGCCTTCCATACCAATACTTTCCAAGGAATTTATTATTTGACAACATAAAGTAAATTCATTTTTCATTTTGGGACTGGGCATCCTAATACCTTTGCCTTACTCTCATGCAATGACAAGTGAATAAACACTCATCTTGAGAATAACACATCTAGCATGGAAAATATTAGCCACCCCTCACCGCTCTGCGAGTGAAACAAACACACAAAAGAGAAGTTTATTTTGAAAATTAGAGATGGCACATGGAAATTTGCTTAGAACTGCAAAAGAATACCGCATATAGGTAGATATAGTGGACTCATGTGGCAAAACTGGTTTAAAGGTTTTTGGATGCACAAGTAGAGATCATACTTAGTGCAAAATGAAGGCTAGCAAGAAGATTGAGAAGCGACCAACCAAGAAACGATTAATCTCATAAGCAAGCACTAAGCATAAATAACATCAAATAATGCACCACAAGTAGGATATAATTTCATCGCATGACTATTGAATTTCGTGCTTGCATATGGAATCACAAACCTTAACACCAATATTCTTACTAAAGCATAATTACTCGTCAACATAACTCACATATCACATAATCATATCCCAAAACTGTTACTAAGAATCAAGTTTATTTTGTCTAATGATCTGCATGAAAGTTTTTATTATATCCTTTTGGATATCTATCACTTTGGAACTAATTTTTATATGTTGCTTTTCATAAGCTCAAACAAATATAAGTGAGATCATGAGCATAATTTTTCTTTCTTTCTCTCAAATTAATTTAAGTGAAGCAAGAGAGAATTTCTTGAAAATTTTACTAACTCTCAAATAAATCTAAGTGAAGCAAGAGAGCATTTCTTCAAAATACTAAAGCACACCGTGCTCAAAAAGATATAAGTGAAGCACTAGAGCAAGTCCATTGCTCATAAAAATTTAAGTGAAGCATAGAGAGCAATTCTAACAAGTCATGACATAATTTTGGCTCTCTCAAATAGGTGTGTCCAGCAAGGGATCAAGACTTAAAACACAAAATAAAACAAGCAAAGACTCATATCATACAAGACGCTCCAAGCAAAACACATAGTATGTGACGAATAAAAATATAGCTTCGAGTAAAATACCGATGGTCGTTAGAAGAAAGAGGGCATGCCACTCGGGGGCATCCCCAAGCTTAGTTGGTTGCTCATTTTTGGATAATAGCTTGGGATGCCGGGCATCCCCAAGCTTAGGCTCTTCTACTCCTTATTCCTTCATCCATCGTAAGATAACCCAAAACTTGAAAACTTCAATCACACAAAACTCAACAAAACCTTCGTGAGATCCGTTAGTGTAAGAAAGCAAATCACTACTATAAGTATTGTACCAAACCAATTCATATTTTGTTTTTGCATTATATCTACTGTATTCCAACTTTTCTATGGCAAAAACTCATCAAAGAAAACCATAGAGCCATCAAAATAAGCACACAACGCAAAGAAAACAGAATCTGTCAAAACAGAACAGTCTGTAGCAATCTGACTATTTCGAAAACTTCTGGAACTCCAAAAATTCTGAAAAAAGTAGGACGACCTGAGAAATTTGTATATTAATCTTCTGCAAAAAGAATTGGCATTTTATCACGCTCTGGTAAAAAATGAGAATTGTTTTCGTGAGCGCAAAAGTTTCTGTTTTTCAGCAAGATCAAACAACTATCACCCAAGAAGATCCTATCGGTTCTACTTGGCACAAACACTAATTGAAACACAAAAAACACAATCATAACAGTAGCATAATTGTGCTAACACTCAAGAACAGAAAGCAAAAAGCAAAAATAAATTTTATTCATTGGGTTGCCTCCCAACAAGCGCTATAGTTTTACGCCCTTAGCTAGGCATAAAGCAAGGATCTAAGTTTTGTCATCTTTGGTTCGAGATCCATAAGATGCCCTCATGATTGATTCATATGGTGGCCTAATTCTTGTTCTAGGGAAGTGTTCCATACCCTTCCTCAAAGGAAATTGGAACTTAATATTGCCTTCTTTCATATCAATCACGTCACCGATAGTGCGTAGAAACGGTCTACCAAGAATAATTGGACAAGACGGATTGCAATCAATATCAAGAACAATAAAATATATGGGCACATAATTCCTATTTGCAAGAATAAGAACATCATTAATTCTTCCCATAGGCCTTTTAATAGTAGAATCCGCCAAGTGCAAATTTAAAGAACATTCTTCAAGATCGGTAAAACCAAGCACATCACATAAAGATTTCGGAATTGTAGAAACACTAGCACCCAAGTCACACAAAGCAAAACACTCATAATTTTTAATCTTGACTTTGATAGTAGGTTCCCACTCATCATGCAATTTTCTAGGAATTGAAACTTCTAATTCCAATTTTTCTTCAAAAGCTTTCATCATAGCATCAACAATATGTTTAGTAAAAGCTTTATTTTGTTCATAAGCATGGGGTGAATTTATCATGGATTGCAACAAAGAAATACAATCAATCAAAGAGCAACTATCATAATTAAAGTCTTTGTAATCCAAAAGAGTGGGCACATCACTAGCTAAAGTTTTGACCTCTTCAAACCCACTTTCATCAATTTTCTCAATAAGATTTTCACCCTCCGAAATATTGGGACGCCTTCTACCTAAAGTTGACTCTTCTCAAGTCCCTTTTTCATCAATATTAACTTTACTAAACAAGGAATCAATAGAAGAAACACCAATCATTTTAAGATCTTCATCACTTTTGCGAAAGAAATCACTAGAAAACGCTTTTTCTAAAAATTCTCTTTTAGCTCTAAGCATAGCGGTTCTTTTCTTACTTTCATCCATAGAAACATAAAGAGCTTTAATTGATTCATCTACTTTAGGCACAAAAATTTCATCTTGAGATTTTCCACATCATGAGCAATTCTATCAACACTTCTAGACAAATCATCAATCTTACTCAACTTTTCTTCTATGGAAGTGTTGAAAACTTTTTGTGTGTTGATAAATTCTTTAATATTGTTCTCAAGATCAGAGGTGTTCCTATTATTATTATAAGATTGATTTCCATAGGAATTACCATAATTATTAGAGGAATTACTAGGAAAAGGCCTAGGATTAAAATTACCTCTATAAGCATTGTTATTGAAATTATTTCGAGAGATAAAATTCACATCTATGGCATCACTATTTTGCTCAATCAAAGTAGACAAAGGCATATCATTAAAATCAATAGGAGCACTTTTACTAGCAACCAATTTCATAAGAGCATCAACTTTTTCACTCAAAGAAGAAATTTCTTCAACCGAATTAACATTTTTACTAGTAGGAGCTCTTTCGGTATGCCATTGTGAATAATTTGCCATAATATTGTCAAGCAATTTGGTGGCTTCACCCAAAGTAATTTCTATAAAAGTACCACCCGAGATGGAATCTAAAAGATTACGATAAACAAAATTCAATCCCGCATATATTTTTTGTATGATCATCCAAAGATTTAACCCATGAGTTGGGCAATTAATTAGCATCATTTTCATTTCCCAAGATTGTGCAACATGCTCATGTTCAAGTTGCTTGAAATTCATGATCTGGGTTCTAAGGGAAGTAATTTTCGCGGGAGGAAAATACTTAGTGATAAAAGCATCTTTGCACTTATTCCAAGAATCGATACTATTGCAAGGCAAAGAAGGGAACCAAATTTTTGCAGAATCACGCAAAGAAAAAGGAAATAATTTCATCTTCACCTCATCATTGTCCACATCTTTTTTCTTTTGCATATCACGTAATTCCACAAAGTTCTTAAGATGGGACGCGACATCCTAATTAGGAGTACTGGAAAATTGATCTTTCATAACAAGATTCAGCAAAGCAGTATTAATATCACAAGACTCCGCACTAGTGGCGGGAGGAGCAACCGGAGTGCCAATAAAATCATTGTTGTTGGTATTTGAGAAATCACATAACTTGGTGTTCTCTTGGATGACCACACAACAAGATTGCACTCAAAAACAGATCCGTCAAGTAAATGGCGAACAGAAAAAGAGGGGCGAATAAAACGGCAAATTTTTGTGAAGTGGGGGACAGGAAAACGAGAGGCAAATGGCAAATAATGTAAATTGCGAGGAGATAAGATTTGTGATTAGGAACCTGGTATATGTTGAAGGTCCTCCCCGGCAACGGCGCCAGAAATTCCTTTTGATGTCGCTTGAATCTACGTCGGTATTTCCCCAAACAGGAAGGGATGATGCAGCACAACGGCGGTAGGTACTTCCCTCAGATATGAAACCAAGGTTATTGAACCAGTAGGAGAACCAAGCAACACAACGTAAACAGCCCCTGCACACAAATAACAAATCCTTGCAACCCGACGTGTAAAAGGGGTTGTCAATCCCTTTCGGGTAGCGGCGCCCCCGATGGGCAAACGGACGTGAGATAAATTTGAAGTAGATTGATAGATCGAACGCCAAATAAAATAAATAATAATAAATTGCAGCAAGGTATTTTTGTATTTTTGGTTTAATAAATCTAAAAATAAATGCAAGGAAAAGGTAGATCGCAAAGGCAAATATATGAGAAAGAGACCCGGGGGCCGTAGGTTTCACTAGTGGCTTCTCTCGAGAAAAATAGCAAACAGTGGGTGAATAAATTACTGTTGGGCAATTGATAGAACTTCAAATACTCATGACGATATCCAGGCAATGATCATTATATAGGCATCACGTCCAAGGTTAGTAGACCGACTCCTACCTGCATATACTACTATTACTCCACACATCGACCGCTATCCAGCATGCATCTAGTGTATTAAGTTCATGGAGAAACGGAGTAATGCAATAAGAACGATGACATGATGTAGACAAGATCTATCTATGTAGAGATAGACCCCATTGTTTTATCCTTAGTAGCAACGATACATACGTGTCGGTTCCCTTTCTGTCACTGGGATCAAGCACCGTAAGATCGAACCCACTACAAAGCATCTCTTCTCATTGCAAGATAAATAGATCAAGTTGGCCAAACAAAACCCAAATATCGAAGAAGAAATATGAGGCTATAAGCAATCATGCATAAAACAGATCAAAGAAACTCAAATACTTTCATGGATATAAAAAGATAGATCTGATCATAAACTCAAAGTTCATCGATCCCAACAAACACACCGCAAAAGAGTTACATCATATGGATCTCCAAGAGACTATTGTATTGAGAATTCAGCGAGAGAGAGAGAGAGAGAGATGAAGCCATCTACTTACTAACTACGGACCCGAAGGTCTACAAAGAAGTACTCACGTATCATCGAAGAGGCACCAATGGAGGTGGTAAATCCCATCCGAGATGGTGTCTAGATTGGATCTGGTGGTTCTGGACTCTGCGATGGCTGGATGAATATTTCGTCGACTCCCCTAGGGTTTTGGAAATATTGGGGTATTTATAGAGCAAAGAGGCGGTCCGGGGGGCACCCGAGGTGGGCACAACCCACCAGGGCGCGCCTGGGCCTCCTGGCGTGCCTTGGTGGGTTGTGCTCTCCTCGGGGCACCCTCCAGGTACAGCCAGGGCCCATTATGTTCCTCCTAGTCCAAAAAAAATCTTCATAAATTTACCTTGCGTTTGGACTCCGTCTGATATTGGTTTCCTGCGATGTAAAAAACATGTAGAAAACAACAACTGGCACTTGGGATTATGTCAATAGGTTAATACCAAAAAATGATTTAAAATGACTATAAAATGATTATAAAACATCCAAGATTGATAATATAACAACATGTAACAATCAAAAATTATAGATACGTTGGAGACGATCAAGATTTTTGTTCTCTTTAGCCACCTTTTTCCTATGTTAGGACAACAAACCAATCGACCTGGTCATTCTCTATTGCGTTGTCATGCCTTTCTACCCTTTTTCGACCAAGACACATGAGACTCGTTCCTTAGCTACTGATTTTCCCCTTTTCAACCTACATGCGGGTTCGATGCCTAGTCTCTTGGACAGTACATTCTACCTCCCTTTCCTTATTCAACCCAGACATGGATTAGTCTGCATGAAGTAGGGTTTCCTTTAATGGTGCAAATTAAGTTTTTTGTCCGCGTGACCAGCAAAGCAGAGGATAGCAAATTGGGAAGATGGTGGAGTGGAAAAAGATCCACATGCAGGGACGTGGCAGATGGGGCAATAGAACAAGGGTATGGTTCGAAAAGAGGTAGCATACCCGAGGGTCAGCGGGAAGTGGCTTCGCTCATGCTCGTCGTCCTCCGCACACAATACGACAGCGAGCTTGGGGACGGAGGCCATCCCGTGTGGGCGCTAGGTCTGAGAGGACGGCCTTGTCGTCAGTGCGTGACCTCGCTCGCTGATGACGAGTGTGTCAATGCTGCACGTCCTTCTCTTCACCGACGGATCTGTGACCATCGATGAGGAGGGAGAGAGATGCCGTATTTTTTAGATCTACAGAGAGGGTGATAGTGTGAGAAGCAAGTGGGCAACCCTTAGCAAGAAAGGGTTGAAGCTCCAGCCAATATATCTTTTTTATACTACTAGTACTAGAGGTGGAGTAGTGATAGAGTGGTTTATATTTTCTCTGCATATAGTACCAGTTAGTCGTGCTTCAAAACTGAACGGCACGCCATTAAAAAAATAAAGGTCGATAACTAATGCGGCACCCCGGGCCAACGCGGCCAGATCGCATTTTGCACGAGAAATTACACACCATGTTTCGTTGACATTTGGTCCTGTTCCAACATGTCAGTGAGACGATGGCGAGTCCTTTTGTACAATTTCCGAACGGACGTCTATGTAGGCCGGGGTGCCTCTTCATGTACCATGGCAACCATCCACCGACTCCTCGCCTTTCCCTCTCGATTTGGAACTGTTGTCGCACTCTCTTCCTCCCTCCTCCATTCGCCTTCACCCTTCCTTCTGCCATTGTTCGATCGTCCTCTCCATGGAGGGAACAGGCCGGAAACGACCCGTTATTCTTGCCCCGATCTCAAAGATGACGTGGTGGAGGAACTCATTGATCGGTGCGACGTCATCACCTCGGCTAGCATGGCAGGTTCGTTCAAGACCATTCTCGACTCAACTAATAACATCATTACAAGGAACCCAAGGGTCCAGGAGCGCTTTGATCTCCCCTATCTTCTTCACCGTGACCCTGATCACTGGCGCGCGGACGATGCAAGCCTTACCTTGTGCAAGTTGATGCCGCTTGATAATGATACGTGTGATGTTAAGATGCCATCGCTTGAGGGTAAGGCTGGGGCAGGCGCGAATGGAGATTGGGTTGTTTATATTGGGTACAACTGCGAGTGGGAACTTGTGAATGTGTACACTCGTCACCAGGTTCCACTTCCAAAAATCTCAGACTACCCACAGGTTGAGCACACCGGTATTCTATGTACGTTCAACTACGATCAAGGTGACTGTCGTCTACAGAAGATAGCAATTTGTCGAGTTCCCGACCGCTCTTGGGGTTATAGGAATGCTTGTGTTGTCGCTATCTTCGACAAGCTTGTTGCCGTCCTTCATACTTCGACTGGACGGATATTGCTCAAAAATCAGTTTCTATACACGGATGTGTACTGTGAGGCAATTCAATAGGAGGGTCTTGTGTTTGATGCCACCACTCGTGGCACTATTTTTGCATGGAATCTTGGTGCTTTTGGTACATTTGTCTTCCACCGTAATTATGATTGTTTCATGCACATGCATGCGGGTTAGCTAGTTTCCCGTTACTAATTAATCTTCTTGTGTTTCCAAGGTCCTGTGAACATTCCACCACCTATACTTGAAAATTTCTATAACCAAGGGGGAGATGACGACGATGATGATCACGAGCATTTGGACCCGTATACTCAGTGGCGTCTGGAAACTTATTCCAATGGATCGCCTCTTCTTGTCTGTATATAGGGCACCGCTGATGTTACTAAGGAAGCATGTGTTGTCTCCCATGGTCGCACTCTCCGAACCTATTCCAACATCCGTTGCAGGGTATTCGGGATGGATACTACTGTGCTAGCGCCAACACCTTCTCCCTGGTTTAGTATTGATACTCTTGGAGGAAACTCGCTCTTCCTTGGACAAAACTATCCAATGATGGTGAAAGGCGATCCAGCTGCTGTTGACACAATGTTACTACCATTTATGAGAAGCAATTGTATCTATACCTCGGACATTGCTATGGTTCCCTACCATGTCTATCACAATATGCGTCGTGACATAGGCCGCTTCAGCCTGGATGATCAGTCATGCGTCGGTCTCGAGATTGATAGTGGCTGGCCCTTCCCAGAGAATCACTTTTGGTTCAAAGCAAGAGTTTCCAACACCGACGAGTGGTTGAGCTGAAGTTCATTTCATTGCTTGTTATTTGTTGTGTGATGAAAACTCAGCCATCGCACGGCGGGTGAGGTAGGGGTTTGCCGATAGTCGATTTCCTCAACTATGGTCCCACTTGTAAGGCCAACTCCAACGCACGACCCCAAACGGACCTCCGTTTTGCCTGGATTCTTTCCGTTTGGGTAGGGCAATCGGGCCGTGTCCGGGCCATTTCTCGGATGCGGTGGCCGTGCGCCGAACACACAGACGCATCCCGGCCGCGTACATTTTTCTTTGCAAACACATATCTTTTTTTCATCATTGATTTTTGGTACATTGAAATACATCACCAAATTTTTACTAGAAAAGCAAGACCAAAGAAAACAAGATCCAGAAGAATACATTTTAGAAGATATCCAACTTCCATAATTGCTCCTGTAAGTTGGATTAGTTCCTTCTCGATGCATTCATTGCTTCTTTCTTCTTCGAGTGTAAAGAAGTAGATGTTGCTTCCTCGCATCTAGTCTCATGTCTATCCTCTATTTTATCAACAAGTGCACTAGTCTCATCTCTAGCCTCTGTGCTAGCTAAAAGTGCTAGAACATCTAGTAAATTGCGCTCTATCAATATATGAATGTACTCTTCTCCCCAATACCAAAACTTGCATCCATTCTACACAACAAAATTTTAAGTTAGCACAACTAGTCTAATCCAAGAGCACAACCGAAGCTAAAGTAGCACATACCCCATCGGTTGAGCACTTGATGAACACCCATCCGGGATGTTCCGGCATTGTAGACACGCGGCGCAAGACCTTATTTGGGCAGTCGTCGCACGTAATGAGTGGCAACGGTGCGCTGACGAGCTTTTGGGCCAGCACCAAGCCCGACCGACCGCCATTCATGTATCTGCCGGCGGACCACTGACGGTGTAGATCGGAGCGCCTAGAGGAGGAGTCAGTACCTGCATGCGGCCTTGCGGCCTTGCCGGGGCCTTCCGGCCCGGTGCCGGTCAGTCCATGGTGCGGCGCGGCCTCCCACAGCCGGGCGAGCTCAAGCCCGACCGGATCTGCTCCAAATTCGGCCGCCAGGTGCGCATAACACGTAGCCATGGTTGGGTAGCTCCGGGGCATCGAGGGAAAGGGGGCTGAGCGAGCGCGCGTCCGAGCTGCACGCGCTGGAGTTGGCCTAGCGGCGTGGCGGACCAACCGTGTGGGGGTGCGAAGTGGCTTCGCTCGTGTGGGGGACGAAAGCCATCCCGCACGGGCGCTAGGTCTGACAGGACGGCCTTGTCGTCAGTGTGTGACCTCTGTGGCAACCGTCCGCTTCCCACTATCCTCTTCGTTGACATGTGGTCCTGTTCTAACCTGTCAGTGAGACGACGGCGAGTCCTTTTGTACAATTTCCGAACGGACGTCTATGTAGGCCGGGGCGCCTCTTCATGTACCGTGGCAACCGTCCACCGCCTCTTTGCCTTTCCCTCTCGATTTGGAACTGTTGTCGCACGCTCTTCCTCCCTCCTTCATTTGCCTTCACCCTTCCTTCTGCCATTGTTCGATCGTCTTCTCCATGGAGGGAACAGGCCGGAAACGACCCCGTTATTCTTGCCCTGATCTGAAAGATGACTAATACGTCTCCAACGTATCTATAATTTTTGATTGCTCAATGCTACTTTATCTATTGTTTTGGACTATAATGGGCTTTATTTTCCACTTTTATATTACTTTTGGGACTAACCTATTAACCGGAGGCCCAGCCCAGAATTGCTGTTTTTTGCCTATTTCAGTGTTTCGAAGAAACGGAATATCAAACGGAGTCCAAACGGAATGAAATCTTCGGGAACGTGATCTTCTCACTGAACGTGACCCGGGAGACTTGGACCCTACTCCAAGAAGTGCCAGAGGCGGTCACGAGGTGGGGGGCGCCTTCCCCCAGGCGCGCCCCCCGCCTCGTTAGACGCCCCAATTCAATCGTACACTAATCATGCACGCAAATGTGTACGATCAAGATCGAGGACTCACGGAAGATATCACAACACAACTCTAAAACATAAATAAGTCATACAAGCATCATAATACAAGCCGGGGCCTCGAGGGCTCGAATACAAGTGCTCGATCATAGATGAGTCAGTGAAGCAACAATATCTGAGTACGGACATAAGTTAAACAAGTTGCCATAAGATGGCTAGCACAAACCGGGATACAGATCGAAGAGGCGCAGGCCTCCCGCACGGGATCCTCCTAACTACTCCCAGTGGTCGTCGCCGGGCTGCACGTAGTAGTAGGCACCTCCGTGTAGTCGCCATCGACGGTGGCGTCGCTCCGGCTCCAACGCCGTCGCAACAACCGAGTAGAGATAGGGGAAAAGGGGAACAAGGCAACCGTGAGTACTCATCCAAAGTACTGCAAGCAAGGAGCTACACTACATATGCATGGATATATGTGTAAAGGGCCATATCGGTGGACTGAACTGCAGAATGCCGAATAAGAGGGGATAGCTAATCCGTCAAGACTACGCTCGCAGCCTCCGTCTTGCAAACATGTAGAAGAGAGTAGATCAAGTCCTCCAAGTAGCATCGTATAGCATAATCCTACCCGGCGATCTCCTCCTCGTCGCCTCGTTAGAGAGCGATCACCGGGTTGTATCCGCACTTGGAAGGTTGTGTTTTATTAAGTATCCGGTTCTAGTTGTCATAAGGTCAAGGTACAACTCAAGTCGTCCCTGTTATCAAGATCAAGGCTATTCAATAGATTAACTTCCCTGCAGGGTGCACCACATAACCCAACACGCTTGATCCCATTTGGCCGGACACATTTTTCTGGGTCATGCCCGGCCGTGGAAGATCAACACGTCACAGCTCGACCTAGGCCAACAGAGCGGTCAACACGCCGGTCTAAACCTAAGCGCCCGCCCTTAGCACACCTGCACATTGCGAACGCGGATGGAAGCAAACCTAGCAACCTCCATTACAAAGGAAGTCACATTACGCGGTCCAATCCGGCGCGCGCCGCTCAGTCGCTGACGTCACGAAGGCTTCGGCTGATACCACGACGCCGGGATACCCATAACTACTCCCGCGTAGATGGTTAGTGCGTATAGACCAAATGGCCAGACTCAGATCAAATACCAAGAACTCGTTAAGCGTGTTAAGTATCCGCGAACGCCGAACAGGGCCAGGCCCACCTCTCTCCTAGGCGGTCTCAACCTGCCCTGTCGCTCCGCCACAAAGATCCATCCAGAGGGCCGTCGGGACAAAGGTCCTTTCAGCCCCCAATCCGTGAATCACTCGCGGGTACTCCTCGAGCCGACCCGACTTTAATCACCACATGTATCATGTATAAAGTATATAGTATATACCCACGATCACCTCCCGAGTGATCACGACCCGATAGTATAGCACAACAGACGGACAAGAATGTAGGGCCACAGATCGAAAGAGGCGCAGGCCTCCTGCCTGGGATCCTCCTAACTACTCCTGGTCGTCGTCAGCGGGCTGCACGTAGTAGTAGGCACCTCCGGTGTAGTCGTCATCGACGGTGGCGTCCGGCCTGGCTCCAACGTCAGTCGCAGCAACCGAGTAGAGATAGGGGAAAAGGGGAACAAGGCAACCGTGAGTACTCATCCAAAGTACTGCAAGCAAGGAGCTACACTACATATGCATGGATATATGTGTAAAGGGCCATATCGTGGACTGAACTGCAGAATGCCGTAATAAGAGGGGATAGCTAATCCTGTCAAGACTACGCTTCGCCGCCTCCGCCTTGCAAAGATGTAGAAGAGAGTAGATCAAGTCCTCCAAGTAGCATCGATAGCATAATCCTACCCGGCGATCCCCTCCTCTTCGCCCTGTTAGAGAGCGATCACCGGGTTGTATCTGGCACTTGGAAGGGTGTGTTTTATTAAGTATCCGGTTCTAGTTGTCATAAGGTCAAGGTACAACTCCAAGTCGTCCTGTTACCGAAGATCATGGCTATTCGAATAGATTAACTTCCCTGCAGGGGTGCACCACATAACCCAACACGCTTGATCCCATTTGGCCGGACACACTTTTCTGGGTCATGCGCGGCCGCGGAAGATCAACACGTCGCAGCCCGACCTAGGCCAAGAGAGCGGTCAACACGCCGGTCTAAACCTAAGCGCCCAGGGGTCTGGGCCCATCGCCCTGAGCACACATGCACGTTGCGAACGCGGCCGGAAGCAGACCTAGCAACCTCCATTACAAAGGAAGTCACGTTACGCGGTCCAATCTGGCACGCGCCGCTTAGTCGCTGATGTCACGAAGGCTTCGGCTGATACCACGACGCCGGGATACCCATAACTACTCCCGTGTAGATGGTTAGTGCGTATAGACCAAATGGCCAGACTCAGATCAAATACCAAGAACTCGTTAAGCGTGTTAAGTATCCATGAACGCCGAACAGGCCAGCCCACCTCTCTCCTAGGCGGTCTCAACCTGCCCCTGCCGCCGCCACAAAGATCCATCCAGAGGGCCATCGGGACAAAGGTCCTTTCAGCCCCCAATCCGTGAATCACTCGCGGGTACTCCTCGAGCCGACCCGACTTTAATCACCACATGTATCATGTATAAAGTATATAGTATATACCCGCGATCACCTCCCGAGTGATCACGACCCGATAGTATAGCACAGCAGACGGACAAGAATGTAGGGCCACAGATGGAAATACTAGCATCCTATACTAAGCATGTAGGATTGCAGGTAAAGGTAACAATAGTAGTAGCAAGGACAGGCTATGCATCAGGATAGGTATAACAAAAAGCAGTAACATGCTACACTACTCTAATGCAAGCAGATAGAGTAGAATAGGCGATATCCGTGATCAAGGGGGGCTTGCCTGGTTGTTCTGGCAAGTAGGAGGGGTCGTCTTCGATGTAGTCGAACACACGAACATCGGCAACGGTCTCGGAGTCTACCGGAAAGAAGTAAAGGAGGGGGAACACAATAAATAACAGAGCCATCAAATGTAACACAAAGCAAGATGCGGCAATACATTGTGCTAGGGGTGACCTAACGCAGGGATAGGTGATATCGGCGAAAGGGGAAACATCCGGGAAAGTATCCCCGGTGTTTCACGTTTTCGGACAGATGAACCGGAGGGGGAAAGTTGCGTGTTCTCTATGCTAGGGATGTGTGGCGGACGAACGGGTTGCGTATCCGGATTCATCTCGTCGTTCTGAGCAACTTTCATGTATAAGTATTTTCATCCGAGTTACGGATTATTTTATATTAATTTTTAAAGTTTTATTTCAATTTTGGAATTAACAGATTTTATTTAATTAGAAAAGGTAATTATTGGGTCGGCGTGACATCAAGATGATGTCAAGAGGTCTGAGTTGACTAGGTCAACCCCGCACGTGGGGCCCGCTCATCATAGTCTCAAAGTTAATTAAACATGGTTAAATAATTAACTAAATGATTAGGTTAATCTAATACAAAATTAATTAAGTTAATTAATTCCTTAATTATTTAATTAATTAATATTTTTAGTTATCATTTTTTAAAACTCTTTTTTCATAAATCGCTCGGGCTAGGCCCCACATGTCATAGGCCCTAAGGGCCATAGCGGTTCGGTGGCGGCAAATGGGGCGGGCGTGGCGAAGACTGAACAGGCGCCGCCATTGTGGGGGTCTGAGTGGAACGAGGCCCTGTGTGTGGCAGGTGGCGGCACCGGGCGGTTGGGCGGCTGCAGCAATGGGGCGGCGCTTGGCGGCGAAGGGCGGGCGCCAAGGCGAGGGCAGCAGAGCGGGGAGGCGGCTACGGTGGCGCCAAGACGGTAGGGCGCTGAGAGGCGCGGCCACAGTGGTAGCATCGGGCGACGGCGAAAAGGGAGAGGACGAGAGGCCGAGGGCTTCACCGGGGTTGTAGGGGTTCGTGCAGCGGTGCTCGGGAGGAGGTCGGAGACGACGTTCAGGCGGGAGGCAGGCTGCGGGGTGGCTCAAGGGGTCCAGCGGCGGACGACGGCAAAGCGCGAGGGCGATGCCGAGATGCGGGTTGCCGGAGGCCTTCATGTGGAGGAAGAGGAGTTGCAGGGGCGGAGCCGACGAGGGAGGCGCAGGAGGAAGGGAGCCGCGAGGAGAAGGCCGAGGTGGCGGTGCTCGGCGCCGGCGGGCGACGGGCTGCTTGGCGTCGAGCGACGGGGCGCCGCTACCATCGGGAGAAGGGTAGAGGAGGCGGTGGGAGGAGGCGCCAAGGGATGGGCGGCGCCACCGGCGACGGGCGAGGGATGAGGCGGCGGGTCGGGCGCTGCTTCCCGATCCAGATCGGGGGAACGAGGGAGACGCGCGGGGGTGGGACGAGTGGGGGAGTGGGGGTGCGCTAGGGTTTCGGGGAGGGTTAGTAGGCGCGGCTGGGCCGGTTTGGGCCTGCCCAGTTGGGCCGGTGGCTTTCTTTGGGCAAGCGGTTTCTCCTTTCACTTTTTGTTTGTTTGTTTGTTTGTTTTCTCTTTTGTATTTTCTTTCTATTTTTTATTTACTATCCTGTTTTATTTCATTTTAAATCATTTAGTCATTTTATAAAAATGTGTTCTCCTTACTATAATTATCCTTGTAATATCCGGCACCCACCGAACATTTTTGTTTAATATTTTGAAAACTTTTGTTGTTTGACTTATTTAGGATTTAAACTTGAAACAGTTTCGAATCATTGCGAGGTTAGCAGCAGTAATCGCGGTGACGTGACATGATTAGCGTGGGATTACTGTAGCTTAAATATCCGGGCGTCACAATTCTCCTCCACTAGAAGAAATCTCGTCCCGAGATTTAAGAGGTAGTGTAAGGGGGAAAGATTTGGTTACAAAATTCTAACGAATCTTCTCGGTCTTGGTTGCTCTTCTCGAAGAGATCAATCCATTACACTGATGTCTTCATTCCTCTGCTTCAGGTCATCATGATGAAGTCGGCATCCTTTCTTCGGGATCTTCATCGTATTTAAGAATAGGTAACGGGGCAGATCAGCAACGACAGAATGCTATAAGGGTAATAATCTGGGATTAATCCATGAATGAGCATATGAGTACCTCTCGAGTTGAACAAAATAAAACACATCAAGAGTAAAGTTGGAAGGTACAATAAGAAGTTTCAAGCAGCCATGCAATCGTTCAATGCCTAGGTAGAAGGTGAAAAGGGGTTTCAAGCAACGGAATAATTATTGTGTCCGATGCCAGAATTGACGATCTCATTGGAAGGTGGCTCATGAATTACATACGAGTCCACGCGGGAGGAATAACTTTGGGAACAGGGGGTGTACAGGAGAGTCAGGTTTCGATCCTGTGGAACTGTGGGTTATGGGCCCACCATGTGGGGTAAAAGTAGGAAGGACGGTGACGTCTTGCGTGATCATGCAAGCAAGGTATGTCAAAGGATAGCCTATCAGTTATGTCGGCAACAACATCAGTACCAAGGGCGAGGGACGAAGAGAACCATTTTCCTGCTCGTTGAACGAGGCGGACTAGTAGGCAAAGTTCTCGCCCATCGGTGGTTACCAAATGTCATCAACAAAAGTAACAGGTCTCACTGGCAGAGTTGTACACCGAGGTGTTTACATAAGAAGTGAATTATTACTGCTTAGGCTATATAGATCACAAGAAAGGTCAAACAAACCAATGGAAAGGAAAATGTGATCATCAGGTTAAACAGAACAATGGAAAGGAAAAATGTGTTTAAACACATATTTCAGGGGTATGTCCCTCCCAAGGACAAGCGGAGCATGATGTACATGACAGGATAGAAAGTAGAAAACCATTAAGGTAAGGGGAAGGGATTTCATGGTATTACCCATACAACAGTGTCTAGATAATTGAGCAAGAAAACATTTAGCATTGGGCTTCAAATGTTCTTGTCGAAAATCGGAGTACCAATGACATGCTTCGAGATAGCATTGACATGGTCAACAGGAAGATCAAACTTTGAAAGCAAAAAGGATCCACCAGGAACAACTTATAAAATAGGTCTTACAATTTCCTCCAGGAAGAATGGTTGTCCTTGCAAAAGAAATTATAACGATAGGTCCTCCACCCAGGGGGGGGGGTGCTAGGCATGACATCATGTTACCGGGTCATAAAAGACCAGTGTTATAACTCTTGGAAAAATGTTCCAACCATCATATCTGACCGAGTTTCAGATCTGATCGGTGTTAGGATACCTTGGACTCAGGATGCCTGAGAAGGAAAGGTGCAAAACAAATTGACGAGATGACATTGCAAGATTCTCGGGAAATCTACTACGGAAGTGAGTTCCGAAATAGGAGCTCATCATTAAACCCATGAAGGGATAAGATGGTAGCTGATGATCTCAGCGACAATTCATCGAGGTTTCCAAAAGGATGCATTTCCACAAGTATGTGAACAAGGAAAAACACACCCAATTAAACATCCGTTGAAAGGTGCAACCGTAATGTGGGCTTACAGTAGCATGATCAACGTCGGAATGGTGGTTCAGCAACCGATAGGCTAAGAATGAATTATCAATCATTAACTCCAAAGCTATAGGGTTGCTAGAAGTGCAGAATCCAACCAACACCATTCACTTGTGGGTACCCCGGTTGGAATTAATACGAGGACCAAGAAAGAATGGTGATGGTGAGAAGTATCATTATAGCAAGAATTTCTTAAGAGGTGGAACAATCCTCACAACATTCCTGACATCAAAGATGGTAATACTCCGCGGTAGATCATAACATAAGTTGGATAGCAAGGAACTCAAGGTACAACACAAAACTTAGAACAAGTTTGTGTTGGAGGGAAGGCAATAAAGTGGTCGATGACAACAAAAATCATCAAGGCAAGGATGGTATTTCTCATCATGAATTCAATTGATATCTTGGAAAAGCTCGGAATACTGATGATGATCACGACACATTTGTCGAGAGATTTCAGGAAGATGTAATCGATCGACGATGACATCAAGTCAAACGAATGATGAAGCGAAAGGTTATTGGAACCACGAGTAGGACACAAACTCGAGATCAAGTTTGTTGTTCAAGATGGAACGATATGATGAGCAAAGTCTACGTAAGCTTAGCTCATCGTCGAAAACTTTGCTCCGGGAAGGACCAGGTAGCACAGCTTAAAAAGTTGCACGATAATGATATGGCCGATCAGGCTAGGAATGGCGTGATCGGTACAAACTCGCATTTAACGAAGATTATCAGTGTCGTTGAACCAAATGCAGACTCGGTTCAGTTATCGTGTCTTTGAGTGTTTAATAACTCGAGCCCGTGAAAAATTGGAATCGGTGGGAATGTAGCACTTGATGAAGAACTCATAAGAAGTTATGCAGTTCCATGATAATCTCGAGATACCGGGGGTAATACTCGATCACGATCAAAGTAGAAGTTGGACTGGGTATTGCTCTCATCAAGACAAGTGCTTAAACTTGCACGAGAAATGGTATTTAAAAGAGAACATGGTCGGAACCACGATTGCAAAAGGCCGATTCCAGATATAAGATGAACTTATACCAAAGGAATAATTAATTTAAGAGAAGCTTTAATGATAAGATCTACATCGTGTCCATGGGCATGAACACAAAGTTCAAGGTCGACTCCACTTCTCCAATGCATAACCTTTCATTCACTTCTCACCTTCGAGGAAGTTGTAGTGTTGAAATTTTATCCGCAAAATACCGAAGTGTATGACTCATGAAAACTGCCGAGTTCACACGTATTAAGGAAGGCATAGGTTCAACCCATCAGGTATCGTGGAAATATATACCACAAGCTTCAATAGAAATACCACCAGCTCGAAAGCTGAGCAGGGCTGAAAGCAGAGGATACAATTTACCAAAGGCAATATGTATCGGAGAAAGAACTCACAAAGTGATTAATTATGAAGGACACCGCCGGATAACAATCCAACAAAGGACTTGATGGTCCACAAAGGATCGATATGAGTATCGATACTCAACCGTAAGAGGAAGGCATGCAAATGCAACAAGTTATGGAAGCATCTGAATAATTCACAGCTTAAATGCAAAGGAATTATGATTTCGAACAAAGGATCGAAGCGACGATCTGATCAAGGATGGATCAATTGAATATACCAGAGGCACAATCGACGACAGATAGTTTGGTCGAGAACCAGCTCATGTTCAAAATGATGTCTGAGCCGGAAAGATATTTTAGAAGGGTTGATAGATGATTGTGTGCATTCGCACACATGTTGAACCAATAGGATCAAAATGACGGTGTCAAAAGATACTACTGAATATTGCCAGATATATGGGAAGCATCCATAATGCAAGTAGACAAGTATTTGCAGAGCAATAAAGCGGCTAAGGATTTTCGGAGGATTGAATAGTATTTCAAAGACTTTTGTGAAACACCTGAACAACTGGGGATGAGCGGATACTCGGAAAGTGCGAGAAATTATTCTTAGGGGTATTCAGGTGGCAAAGAACTGCAAGGCAGTAGGCGCAAAGTATTCTCGAAACATTAGAGAGAATTTCGGGGTATCTTGTAATAACAAGATTAACTGGGAATAAAAGTAAGAACGATAGGCGTAAGTATTTATCCATAGGGATGTTTCGGTGGTAGGGAATTGCAAAAGCGACAGGCACAAGGTCTCGAGTGAATATCGGAGAGTATCTTCAAATTCTTCTGGTTCACGGAGCAATCACCTGTAGTGAGGGGTTCTCCGGGAGGAAGTAGTAACGAGATCCTAAAGTTAGATTTTAGTAAAAATCGTTTAACCCGAATAGAAGAGAGTCAGAATCCGAGTAAAGATCGAGGAGTAAAAGATCCTAATACCACCCAATGGCGACGTGGGCCCGTAAGCCGCACAGCCATGTTAGTAAAAGTTTTTCAATGACTAGACCCGACTTCGGCCAAGGAGTTGGAAAGGGGGATTCCTACAGGCAGTCGGCTCTGATACCAATTTGTGATTCTCCCGATTCAATCGTACACTAATCATGCATGCAAATGTGTACGATCAAGATTAGGGACTCACGGGAAGATATCACAACACAACTCTAAAACATAAATAAGTCATACAAGCATCATAATACAAGCCAGGGGCCTCGAGGGCTCGAATACAAGTGCTCGATCATAGACGAGTCAGCGGAAGCAACAATATCTGAGTACGAGACATAAGTTAAACAAGTTGCCATAAGATGGCTAGCACAAACCGGGATACAGATCGAAGAGGCGCGGGCCTCCCGCTGGGATCCTCCTAACTACTCCCGGTCGTCCTCGGCGGGCTGCACGTAGTAGTAGGCACCTCCGGTGTAGTCGCCATCGACGGTGGCGTCGCTCCTGGCTCCAACGCCCAGTCGCAGCTACCGAGTAGAGATAGGGGAAAAGGGGAACAAGGCAACCGTGAGTACTCATCCAAAGTACTACTTAAGCAAGGAGCTACACTACATATGCATGGATATATGTGTAAAGGGCCATATCGTGGACTGAACTGCAGAATGCCGAATAAGAGGGGATAGCTAATCCCGTCAAGACTACGCTCGCAGCCTCCGTCTTGCAAAGCATGTAGAAGAGAGTAGATCAAGTCCTCCAAGTAGCATCGTATAGCATAATCCTACCCGTCGATCCCCTCCTCGTAGCCCTGTTAGAGAGCGATCACCGGGTTGTATCTGGCACTTGGAAGGGTGTGTTTTATTAAGTATCCGGTTCTAGTTTTCATAAGGTCAAGGTACAACTCCAAGTCGTCCTGTTACCGAAGATCACGGCTATTCGAATAGATTAACTTCCCTGCAGGGGTGCACCACATAACCCAACACGCTTGATCCCATTTGGCCGGACACACTTTTCTGGGTCATGCGCGGCCGCGGAAGATCAACACGTCGCAACCCGACCTAGGCCAAGAGAGCGGTCAACACGCCGGTCTAAACCTAAGCGCCCAGGGGTCTGGGCCCATCGCCCTTAGCACACATGCACGTTGGGAACGCGGCCGGAAGCAGACCTAGCAACCTCCATTACAAAGGAAGTCACGTTACGCGGTCCACTCTGGCGCGCGCCGCTCAGTTGCTGATGTCACGAAGGCTTCGGCTGATACCACGACGCCGGGATACCCATAACTACTCCCGCGTAGATGGTTAGTGCGTATAGACCAAATGGCCAGACTCAGATCAAATACCAAGAACTCGTTAAGCGTTTTAAGTATCCATGAACGCCGAACAGGGCCAGGCCCACCTCTCTCCTAGGCGGTCTCAACCTGCCTGCCGCTCCGCCACAAAGATCCATCCAGAGGGCCGTCGGGACAAAGGTCCTTTCAGCCCCCAATCGTGAATCACTCATGGGTACTCCTCGAGCCGACCGACTTTAATCACCACATGTATCATGTATAAAGTATATAGTATATACCCGCGATCACCTCCCGAGTGATCACGACCGATAGTATAGCACATGCAGACGGACAAGAATGTAGGGCCACAGATGGAAATACTAGCATCCTATACTAAGCATGTAGGATTGCAGGTAAAGGTAACAACAGTAGTAGCAAGGACAGGCTATGCATCAGGATAGGTATAACGAAAAGCAGTAACATGCTACACTACTCTAATGCAAGCAGTATAGAGTAGAATAGGCGATATCTGGTGATCAAGGGGGGGGGGCTTGCCTGGTTGTTCTGGCAAGTAGGAGGGGTCGTCTTCGATGTAGTCGAACACACGAACATCGGCAATGGTCTTGGAGTCTACCGGAAAGAAGTAAAGGAGGGGGAACACAATAAATAACAGAGCCATCAAATGTAACACAAAGCAAGACGCGGCAATACATTGTGCTAGGGGTGACCTAACGCAGGGATAGGTGATATCGGCGAAAGGGGAAACATCCGGGAAAGTATCCCTGGTGTTTCGCGTTTTCGGACAGATGAACCGGAGGGGGAAAGTTGCGTGTTCTCTATGCTAGGGATGTGTGGCGGACGAACGGGCTGCGTATCCGGATTCGTCTCGTCGTTCTGAGCAACTTTCATGTATAAAGTATTTTCATCCGAGTTACGGATTATTTTATATTAATTTTTAAAGTTTTATTTCAATTTTGGAATTAACATATTTTATTTAATTAGAAAAGGTAATTATTGGGTCAGCGTGACATCAGCATGATGTCAAGAGTCTCTGAGTTGACTAGGTCAACCCTGGCACGTGGGGCCCGTTCGTCAAGTCTCAGGTTAATTAAACATGGTTAAATAATTAACTAAATGATTAGGTTAATCTAATACAAAATTAATTAAGTTAATTAATTCCTTAATTATTTAATTAATTAATATTTTTAGTTATTATTTTTTTAAAACTCTTTTTTTTACATAAAATCGTTCTGGGGGCTAGGCCCCACATGTCATAGGCCCTAAGGGCCATAGCGGGTTCGGGCGCTGGCAAAATGGGGCGGGCGCAGGCGCACCTGAACGGGCGCTCGCCCACAGGGGGGTGCAGTGGAACGAGGCCCAGGGATGCAAGGCCGGGCGGCACCGGCGGTTGGGCGGCTGCAAGCTGGGGGCAGGCGGCGGCAGGGAAGCGGGCGCCAAGGCGAGGGCAGCAGAGCGGGAGGCGGCCACGGTGGGCGCGCCTGGGGTAAGGCGTGCAGAGGCGCAGCCACGGTGGTAGCATCAGGCGGGCAGCGAAAAGGGGAGAGGACGAGAGGCCGAGGGCCTCACCGGGGTTGTAGGGGTTCGGGCAGCGGTGCTCGGGGAGGAGGTCGGAGACGACGTTCCGGCGGGGAGGCAGGCCGTCGGGGTGGCTCCGGGCGGGGTCCAGCGGCCGGACGACCGGCAGGCGCGAGGGCGATGCCGAGATGCGGGTTGCGGGAGGCCTTCATGTGGAGGAAGAGGAGTTGCAGGGGCGGAGCCGACGAGGGAGACACAGGAGGAAGGGAGCCGCGAGGAGAAGGCCGAGGTGGCGGTGCTTTCGGCGGGTGGGCGACGGGCTGCGGCGTCGAGCGACGGGGCGCCGGCTACCATCGGGAGAAGGGTAGAGGAGGCGGTGTGGGAAGGAGGCGCCCGGGATGGATGGGCGGCGGCCGGCGGCGAGGCGAGGGATGAGGCGGCGGGTTTGGCGCGTTCCCCGATCCAGATCGGGGGAACGAGGGAGACGCGCGTGGGTGGGACGAGTGGGGGAGTGGGGGGTGCGCTAGGGTTTCGGGGGGGTTAGTAGGCGCGGCTGGGCAGTTTGGGCCTGCCAGTTGGGCCGTGGCTTCTTTGGGCAAGCGGGTTTCTCCTTTCACTTTTTGTTTGTTTGTTTGTTTGTTTTCTCTTTTGTATTTTCTTTCTATTTTTTATTTACTATCCTGTTTTATTTCATTTTAAATCATTTAGTCATTTTATAAAAATGTGTTCTCCTTACTATAATTATCCTTGTAATATCCGGCACCCACCGAACATTTTTGTTTATTATTTTGAAAACTTTTGTCGTTTGACTTATTTAGGATTTAAACTTGAAACGGTTTCGAATCATTGCGAGGTTAGCAGCAGTAATCGCGGTGACGTGACATGATTAGCGTGGGATTACTGTAGCTTAAATATCCGGGCGTCACACTCGTGGGCCCCCTGACGCTCCACCGACGTACTCCTTCCTCCTATATATACCTACCTACCCCCGACAGATCAGAAACGGAGCCAAAAACCTAATTCCACCGCCGTACCTTCCTGTATCCACGAGATCCCATCTTGGGGCCTGTTCTGGAGCTCCGCCGGAGGGGGCATCCACCACAGAGGGCTTCTACATCAACACCATAGCCCCTCCGATGAAGTGTGAGTAGTTTACTTTAGACCTTCCGGTCCATAGCTAGTAGCTAGATGGCTTCTTCTCTCTTTTTGGATCTCAATACAATGTTCTCCCCCTCTCTCGTGGAGATCTAGTTGATGTAATCTTCTTTTAGCGGTGTGTTTGTTGAGATCGATGAATTGTGGGTTTATGATCCAACTTATCTATGGAAAATATTTGATTCTTCTCTGAATTCTTTTATGTATGATTGAGTTATCTTTGCAAGTCTCTTTGAATTATCCGTTTGGTTTGGCCAACTAGATTGGTAGTTCTTGCAATGGGAGAAGTGCTTAGCTTTGGGTTCAATCTTGCGGTGTCCTTACCTAGTGACAGAAGGGGTTGCAAGGCACGTATTGTATTGTTGCCATCGAGGATAAAAAGATGGGATATTTATCATATTGCATGAATTTATTCCTCTACATCATGTCATCTTGCTTAAGGCGTTACTCTGTTTTTAACTTAATACTCTAGATGCATGATGGATAGCGGTCGATGAGTGGAGTAATAGTAGTAGATGCAGAATCGTTTCGGTCTACTTGTCTCGGACGTGATGCCTATATACATGATCATTGCCTAGATATACTCATAACTATGCTCAATTCTATCAATTGCTCAACAGTAATTTGTTCACCCACCGTAGAATATCTATGCTCTTGAGAGAAGCCACTAGTGAAACCTATGGCCCCCGGGTCTATTCTCATCATATCAATCTCCATCACTTTATTTACTTGCTTTGCTTTTACTTTTCACTTTGCATCTTTATACCAAAATACCAAAAATATTATCTCTATCAGATCTCACTCGTAAGTGACCGTGAAGGATTGACAACCCCTAATCGCGTTGGTTGCGAGTAGCTATCGCTTTGTGCAGGTACAAGGGACTTGCGTGTGGCCTCCTCTGGATTGATACCTTGGTTCTCAAAACCGAGGGAAATACTTACGCCATTGTGATGCATCATCCTCTCCTCTTCGGGGAAAACCAACGCAAGCTCAAGACGTAGCAAGAAGGATTTCTGGCGCCGTTGCCGGGGAGGTCTACGCAAAAGTCAACATACCAAGTACCCATCACAATCCCTATCTCTCGCATTACATTATTTGCCATTTGCCTCTCGTTTTCCTCTCCCCCACTTCACCTTTGCCGTTTTATTTGCCCTCTCTTTCCCAATCTCCTCCTCTTTTTTCCTTTGCCTTTTTCCTCGTCCGTTTGTTTGCTCGTGTGTTAGTTTTCTTGTTCGTCGCGATGGATCAAGATGCTACCAAATTGTGTGACTTCACCAATACCAATAATAATGATTTCCTTAGCACTCCGATTGCTCCTCTTGCCAATACTGAATCTTGTGAAATCAATACTGCTTTGTTGAATCTTGTTATGAAAGATCAATTCTCCGGCCTTCCTAGTGAAGATGCCGCTACTCATCTGAATAGCTTCGTTGATTTATGTGATATGCAAAAGAAAAAAGATGTCGATAATGATGTCGTTAAATTGAAGCTATTTCCTTTTTCGGTTAGAGATCGTGCTAAAGCGTGGTTTTCATCCTTGCCTAAAAATAGTATTGATTCTTGGAACAAGTGCAAAGATGCTTTTATCTCTAAGTATTTTCCTCCCGCTAAGATTATCTCTCTTAGGAACGATATTATGAATTTTAAGCAACTTGATCATGAACATGTTGCACAATCTTGGGAGAGAATGAAATTAATGATACGTAATTGTCCTACTCATGGTTTGAACTTATGGATGATTATACAAAAATTTTATGCTGGATTGAATTTTGCTTCTAGAAATCTTTTAGATTCGGCCGCGGGAGGCACTTTTATGGAAATCACTTTAGGAGATGCTACTAAACTCCTAGATAATATTATGGTTAATTATTCTCAATGGCATACTGAAAGATCTACTAATAAAAAAGTGCTTGCTATAGAAGAAATCAATGTTTTGAGTGGAAAGATGGATGAACTTATGAAATTATTTGCTACTAAGAGTGTTCCTTCTGATCCTAATGATATGCCTTTGTCTACCTTGATTGAGAATAATAATGAATCTATGGATGTGAATTTTGTTGGTAGGAATAATTTTGGTAACAACGCGTATAGAGGGAATTTTAATCCTAGGCCTTATCCTAGTAATCCTTCTAATACTTATGGAAATTCCTACAACAACTCTTATGGAAATTTTAATAAGATGCCCTCTGAATTTGAGAGTAGTGTTAAAGAGTTTATGAATTCACAAAAGAATTTTAATGCTTTGCTTGAAGAGAAATTGCTTAAAGTTGATGATTTGGTTAGGAACGTTGATAGAATTTCTCTCGATATTGATTCTTTAAATCTTAGATCAATTCCTCCTAAGCATGATATCAATAAGTCTCTCAAAGCTATGAGAATTTCCACTGATGAGTGCAAAGAAAGAACCGCTAGGATGCGTGCTTCCAAAGATGCCTTTGTTAAAGCGTGTTCTTCCAATTCCTATGAAAATCAAGATGAAGATCTAAAAGTTATTGATGTGTCCCCTATTAAATCTTTGTTTTGCAATATGAATCTTGATGAAACTGAATATGATCTTCCTTTACCTAGAAGGCGTTGTAAGAATTCTGAGTTTTTAGATCTTGATGATGAAATTGATAAAAGTGGGATTGAAAGAAATAAAAATCGAGATAGTGCTAAACCCACTATTTTGGATCTCAAGGAATTTAATTATGAAAATTTCTCTTTAATTGATTGTATTTTCTTGTTGCAATCCGTGCTAAATTCTCCTCATGCTTATAGTCAAAATAAGGCTTTTACCGAACACATTGTTGATGCCTTGATGCAATCTTATGAAGAAAGCTTGAGTTGAAAATTTCTATCCCTAGGAAACTCCATGATGAGTGGGAACCTACTATCAAAAGTAAATTAAAAATTATGAGTTTCATGCTTTGTGTGATTTGGGTGCTAGTGTCTCTACTATTCCCAAAACTTTGTGTGGTTTGCTAGATTTTCGTGATTTTGATGATTGCTCTCTAAACTTGCATCTTGCGGATTCTACTATTAAAAAGCATATGGGAAGAATTAATGATGTTCTTATTGGTGCAAATAGGAATTATGTGCCCATAGATTTTATCGTTCTTGATATAGATTGCAATCCTTCATGTCCTATTATTCTTGGTAGACCTTTCCTTAGAACGATTGGTGCAATTATTGATATGAAGGAAGGAAATATTAGATTCCAATTCCCTTTAAAGAAGGGCATGAAACACTTTCCTAGAAAGAAACTAAAATTACCATATGAATCTATCATGATATCCACTTATGGATTGCCTACCAAAGATGGCAATACCTAGATCTATCCTTGCTTTTATGCCTAGCTAGGGGCGTTAAACGATAGCGCTTGTTGGGAGGCAACCCAATTTTATTTTTAGTTTTTTGTTTTTGCTTCTGTTTAGGAATAAATAATCCATCTAGCCTCTGTTTATATGTGGTTTTATCTTTTAATTAGTGTTTGTGCCAAGTTGAACCTATTGGATCTTCTTGGATGATAGTTATTTGATCTTGCTGTAATTTCCAGAATCTTTGTGCTCAGTGCCCGAATTGTTAAAAATCACCAGAATGTGATAAATACTTATTCCAATTGATTCTGATCAATAAACAAATTTTCCAGGCCGTCTAATTTTGGTAGAATATTTTGGGTTCCAGAAGTTTGCGTTAGTTACAGATTACTACAGACTGTTCTGTTTTTGACAGATTCTGTTTTGCGTGTGTTGTTTGCTTATTTTGATGAATATATGGTTAGTAAAATAGTTTACAATCCATAGATAAGTTGGAATACAGTAGGTTTAACACCAATATAAATAAAGAATGAGTTCATTACAGTACCTTAAAGTAGTCTTTTGTTTTCTTTCTCTAACGGAGCTCACGAGATTTCTATTGAGTTTTGTGTTGTGAAGTTTTCAAGTTTTGGGTGAATTCTTTTGATGGATTATGGAACAAGGAGTGGCAAGAGCCTAAGCTTGGGGATGCCCATGGCACCCCCAATATAATCCAAGGACACCAAAAAGTCAAAGCTTGGGGATGCCCTAGAAGGCATCCCCTCTTTCGTCCACTTCCATCGGTAATTTACTTGGAGCTATATTTTTATTCACCAACATGATATGTGTTTTGCTTGGAGCGTCTTGTATTATTTGAGTCTTTGCTTGTTAGGTTACCACAATCATCCTTGCTGTACACACCTTTTGAGAGATCCATATATGATTTGAAATTTGTTAGAATACTCTATGTGCTTCACTTATATCTTTTGAGCTTGATAGTTTGCTCTAGTGCTTCACTTAGATCTTTTAGAGCATGGTGGTGGATTTGTTTTAAAGAAACTTGATCTCTCATGCTTCACTTAGATTATTTTGAGAGTCGTTAATAGCATGTTAATTTGCTTAATGTTAATATACTTGGTATTCAAGATATGTGAAACTTTCTTTTGAGTGCATTGAATACTAAGATAAGTTTGATGCTTGATAATTGTTTTGAGATATGGAGGTGATAATATCAAAGTCATGCTAGTTGGGTGATTGTGAATTTGAGAAATGCTTGTGTTGAAGTTTGTAAGTCCCGTAGCATGCACGTATGGTTAAAGTTATGTAACAAATTTGAAACATGAAGTGTACCTGGCTTGTGCATCCTTATGAGTGGCGGTCGGGGACGAGCGATGGTCTTTTCCTACCAATCTATCCCCCTAGGAGCATGTGCGTAGTACTTGATTTTTGATGACCTCTAAATTTCTGCAATAAGTATATGAGTTCTTTTGACTAATGCTGAGTCCATGGATTATACGCACTTTCACCTTTCCGCCATTGCTAGCCTCTTCGGTACCGTGCATTGCCCTTTCTCACATTGAGAGTTGGTGCAAACTTCGCCGGTGCATCCAAACCGCGTGACACGATACGCTCTATCACACATAAACCTCCTTATATCTTCCTCAAAACAGCCACCATACCTACCTATTATGGCATTTCCATAGCCATTCCGAGATATATTGCCATGCAACTTCCACCATCATCATCATGACATACTTTACTTTTGTCATATTGCCATTGCATGATCATGTAGTTGACATCGTATTTGTTGCAAAGCCACCATGCATTATTTTTCATACATGTCACTCTTGATTCATTGCACCATCCCGGTACACCGCCGGAGGCATTCATATAGAGTCATATCTTGTTCTAGTTTCGAGTTGTAATCCTTATGTTGTAATCAATAGAAGTGTGATGATCATCATTATTAGAGCATTGCCCAAACAAAAAAAAGAGAGAAAGGCCAAAAAAAGAAAGGCCCAAAAAAAAGAGAAAAGCAAAGGGCAATGCTACTATCTCTTTTTCCACACTTGTGCTTCAAAGTAGCACCATGTTCTTCATGTAGTAGGTCTCATATTTTGTGCTTCAAAGTAGCACCTTGTTCTTCATGTAGTGAGTCTCATATATTGTGCATCAAAGTAGCACCATGTTCTTCACATAGTGAGTCTCATAAGTTGTCTTTCTATACTAGTGGGAATTTTTTGTTATAGAACTTGGCTTGTATATTCATACGATGGGCTTCCTCAAATGCCCTAGGTCTTCATGAGCAAGCAAGTTGGATGCACACCCACTAGTTTTCTTTTGTTGACCATTCATAGCTCTAGTGCATTCGTTGCATGGCAATCCCTACTCCTCATGTTGACATCAATTGATGGGCATCTCCATAGCCCGTTGATTATCCTCGTCAATGTGGGACTTTCTCCGTTTTTTCTTCTCCACACAATCCCCATCATCATATTATATTCCACCCATAGTGCTATATCCATGGCTCACGCTCATGTATTGCGTGAAGGTTGAAAAAGTTTGAGATTATTTAAGTATGAAACAATTGCTTGGCTTGTCATCGAGAGTATAGAAGTTGGGAACATCTTTGTGTGACAAAAATGAAGCATAGCCTAACTATATGATTTTGTAGGGATGAACTTTCTTTTGCCATGCTATTTGGAGAAGACATGATTATTTTGATTAGTATGCTTGAAGTATTATTATTTTTATGTCAATATGAACCTTTGTATTGAATCTTTCGGATCTGAATATTCATATCACAATTAAGAAGATTTACATTGAAATTATGCCAAAGTATTACTCCGCATCAAAAATTCTCTTTTTATCATTTACCTACCCGAGGACGAGTAGGAATTAAGCTTGGGGATGCCTGATACGTCTCCAACGTATCTATAATTTTTGATTGCTCCATGCTACTTTATCTATTGTTTTGGACTATAATGGGCTTTATTTTCCACTTTTATATTACTTTTGGGACTAACCTATTAACCGGAGGCCCAGCCCAGAATTGCTGTTTTTTGCCTATTTCAGTGTTTCGAAGAAACGAAATATCAAACGGAGTCCAAACGGAATGAAATCTTCGGGAACGTGATCTTCTCACCGAACGTGACCCAGGAGACTTGGACCCTACTCCAAGAAGTGCCAGAGGCGGTCACGAGGGTGGGGGGCGCGCCCTTCCCCCCTGGGCGCGCCCCCTGCCTCGTGGGCCCCCTGACGCTCCACCGACGTACTCATTCCTCCTATATATACCTACGTACCCCCGACAGATCAGAAACGGAGCCAAAAACCTAATTCCACCGCCGTACCTTCCTGTATCCATGAGATCCCATCTTGGGGCCTGTTCCGGAGCTCTGCCGGAGGGGGCATCCACCATGGAGGGCTTCTACATCAACACCATTGCCCCTCCGATGAAGTGTGAGTAGTTTACTTCAGACCTTCCGGTCCATAGCTAGTAGCTAGATGGCTTCTTCTCTTTTTTTGGATCTCAATACAATGTTCTCCCCCTCTCTCGTGGAGATCTATTTGATGTAATCTTCTTTTTGCGATGTGTTTGTTGAGACCGATGAATTGTGGGTTTATGATCCAACTTATCTATGGAAAATATTTGATTCTTCTCTGAATTCTTTTATGTATGATTGAGTTATCTTTGCAAGTCTCTTCGAATTATCCGTTTGGTTTGGTCAACTAGATTGGTAGTTCTTGCAATGGAAGAAGTGCTTAGCTTTGGGTTCAATCTTGCGGTGTCCTTACCTAGTGACAGAAGGGGTTGCAAGGCACGTATTGTATTGTTGCCATCGAGGATAACAAGATGGGGTATTTATCATATTGCATGAATTTATTCCTCTACATCATGTCATCTTGCTTAAGGCGTTACTCTGTTTTTAACTTAATACTCTAGATGCATGCTTGATAGCGGTCGATGAGTGGAGTAATAGTAGTAGATGCAGAATCGTTTCAGTCTACTTGTCTCGGACGTGATGCCTATATACATGATCATTGCCTAGATATACTCATAACTATGCTCAATTATGTCAATTGCTCAACAGTAATTTGTTCACCCATCGTAGAATATCTATGCTCTTGAGAGAAGCCACTAGTGAAACCTATGGCCTCCGGGTCTATTCTCATCATATCAATCTCCATCACTTTATTTACTTGCTTTGCTTTTACTTTTCACTTTGCATATTTATACCAAAATACCAAAAATATTATCTCTATCAGATCTCACTCTCGTAAGTGACCGTGAAGGGATTTACAACCCCTAATCGCGTTGGTTGCGAGTAGCTACCGTTTTGTGCAGGTACGAGGGACTTGCGCGTGGCCTCCTACTGGATTGATACCTTGGTTCTCAAAAACTGAGGGAAATACTTATGCTACTGTGCTTCATCATCCTCTCCTCTTCGGGGAAAACCAACGCAAGCTCAAGACGTAGCAATGACGTGGTGGAGGAACTCATAAATCGGTGCGACATCATCACCTCGGCTAGCATGGAAGGTTTGTTCAAGAACATTCTCGACTCAACTAATAACATCATTACAAAGCACCCAAGGGTCCAAGAGCAATTTGATCTCCCCTATCTTCTTCACCATGACCCTGATCACTGGCACGCGGACGACGCAAGCCTTACCTTTTGCAAGTTGATGCCGCTTGATAATGATACGTGTGATGTTAAGATGCCATCACTTGAGGGTAAGGCTTGGGCAGGCGCGAATGGAGATTGGGTTGTTTATATTGGGTACAACTATGAGTGGGAACTTGTGAATGTGTACACTCGTCACCAGGTTCCACTTCCAAAAATCTCAGACTACCCACAGGTTGAGCACACCGGTATTCTATGTATGTTCAACTACGATCAAGGTGACTGTCGTCTACAGAAGATAGCAATTTGTCGAGTTCCCGACCGCTCTTGGGGTTATAGGAATCCTTGTGTTGTCGCTATCTTCGACAAGCTTGTTGCCGTCCTTCATACTTAGACTGGAAGGATATTGCTCAAAAATCAGTTTCTATACACGGATGTGTACTGTGAGGCAATCCAATAGGAGGGTCTTGTGTTTGATGCCACCACTCGTGGCACTATTTTTGCATGGAATCCTGGTGCTTTTGGTACATTTGTCTTCCACCGTAATTATAATTGTTTCATCCACATGCATGCGGGTTAGCTAGTTTCCCTTTACTAATTAATCTTCTTGTGTTTCCAAGGTCCTGTGAACATTCCACCACCTATACTTGAAAATTTCTATAACCAAGGGGGAGATGACGACGATGATGATCACGAGCATTTGGACCCGTATACTCAGTGGCGTCTGGAAACTTATTCCAATGGATCGCCTCTTCTTGTCTGTATATAGGGCACCGCTGATGTTACTAAGGAAGCATGTGTTGTCTCCCATGGTCGCACTCTCTGGACCTATTCCAACATCCGTTGCAGGGTATTCGGGATGGATACTACTGTGCTAGCGCCAACACCTTCTCCCTGGTTTAGTATTGATACTCTTGGAGGAAACTCGCTCTTCCTTGGACAAAACTATCCAATGATGGTGAAAGGCGATCCAACTGCTGTTGACACAACGTTACTACCATTTATGAGAAGCAACTGTATCTATACCTCAGACATTGCTATGCTTCCCTACTGTGGCTATCACAATATTGGTCATGAAATAGGCCGCTTCAGCCTGGATGATCAGTCCTGTGTTGATCTCAAGATTGACAGTAGCTGGCCCTTCCGAGACAAACTCTTCTGGTTCAAAGCAAGCGTTTCCAACGGTGAGGATTGGTTGAGCTGAAGTTCATTTCATTGCTGTTATTTGTTGTGCAATGAAAACTTTAGTATTTACTAGAATGTTTTGTTGGAACTAATCTATAATCCAACATGTATCCTCGTTGTCGTTGTGTGTTGATGACTTGTTGTATGTAATGAATGGTATATTTGCATATGCATGTCATAAACTCAATTTATAAATGGTTTTCGACTCACTTCTTGGAGTGTTAGTGCCGTAGTAGTACAGCCAGCATATGTAGTAGTATGAAGTTGCCACATCACATAGAGCCAACCAATAGTTAGTTCTAGTTAGATCAACTAGAGCTAGGTGTGGCACGGAGGCCGAGAGTTATGGTGATAGCGTGACTGCGTGAGGTGGGCTTGTATGTAGTATGATGTAGGCACAGGGCTTGCCGTGTTTCCTACTCCTCCAGTCTAAATGTGGAGAAGATTTGGTCGAGTTATTCCTCCTTTTGCCAACACATGGGACATCCAACATCCAGGTCGTGTCATGCAACAAAATGGAGTGGTAGTTGAAGCCACGTGATGTGCATCTTAGGTTAAACTGTAAATAGAATCTTACTACTCTTGAGTGACTCCAAAAGCGGCCACCGAAGATCTTTATTGGATTTGTTTGTCATCACCAGCATGGCGAGGTGAAAGATGTGCAGGTTCAGTGGGTCCTCTTGCATTTTCACTGACATGTGGGACCGCATGTGAGCAAACAGACGTTGGGCTCCGCGCGTCTGCTGGCTGGCTGAGAAGAGAGATAGAGGAGGGCTGAGCACGGACTCCAGGAAATTTGGTCTACGTAACCAGCACCTCGATATAGGCTCGATATAGTGGGGTGGCATGGGCCATACCTAGCATTCATGTCTAGTAGCACGGCATACGCCACCCACATGAGTCCCACCCGACACCAATTTTCTTGGAGTCCGTGCTACAGCCATCTCTTCTCCCTCTTGTTTTCTCAGCCATCGCGCGGTGGGCAGGGTGGGGGTTTGCCGATAGTCGGTTTGCTCAACTGTGGTCCCACTTGTAAGTGAAAATGCAACACAACATGCATTCCCCCTTGAGAGGCGTGCCAGACAAACCGTGTGGGGGTGCGACTCGAACACGACAAGATTTTCCTTTTGAACTTGTAACTTGTGAAATTTGGTTCTGCTCCATGGTGCGACCGATAGATAGAAATAACGATTTTCCCTAGAGTAATGAGAAGTTTGGTTCTGGCGCGGTTCATGCATGGAGTACGTACAAAAATTATGAAGTTGATGTGAAAGGTAAGATAATTACTAGTAGTACCATATACTACAACATGGATTTGACGGAAAGATAAAGATACATACGGATCCATCAACGACATCCTCACGCCCTAGTGAGCTGGGTCACCAACCGACGTGTGAGGAGCAGCAGCGTTGGCAGCGAGCTCAACGTGCTTCTGAACAATGCCGTCCAAGGTTGCCCTACTGTCCAAGAAGGCCGGCAACCTATCGTCCTCCTCTGGCACATAGTAGTCCTTGTGGACTATTTGCGCGTAGACGTGGGTGATTATGTCGACGGTGTCTTGCTGCGCCAGGCGCTGCGTGGTGGGTGTCAGTGTCAAAACCTGTAGATCTCGGGTAGGGGGTCCCGAACTGTGCATCTAAGGCGGATGGTAACAGGAGGCAGGGGACACGATGTTTACCCAGGTTCGGGCCCTCTCGATGGAGGTAATACTCTACTTCCTGCTTGATTGATCTTGATGATATGAGTATTACAAGAGTTGATCTACCACGAGATCATAGAGGCTAAACCCTAGAAGCTAGCCTATGGTATGATTGTTGTTGTCCTACAGACTAAACCCTCCAGTTTATATAGACACCGGAGGGGGCTAGGGTTACACAGAGTTGGTTACAAGGGAGGAGATCTACATATCCGTATTGCCAAGCTTGCCTTTCACGCCAAGGAGAGTCCCATCCGGACAAGGGATGAAGTCTTCAATCTTGTATCTTCATAGTCCAACAGTCCGGCTAAAGTATATAGTCCGGCTGTCCGAGGACCCCCTAATCCAGAACTCCCTCAGTAGCCCCTGAACCAGGCTTCAATGACGATGAGTCCGGCGCGCAGACTGTCTTCGGCATTGCAAGGCGGGTTCTTCCTCCGAATATTCCGTAGAAGATTTTGAACACAAGGATAGTGTCCGGCTCTGCAAAACAAATTCCGCATACCACCGTAGAGAAAATAATATTTCCACAGATCTAATCTACTGACACATTTGGCAGCATGACATCACACCACGGCCCGGTCACTATTCGAACCGTTTTTCTCAACCAGCTACTACACATATTGCGAGGCGGTTTCCTTGGCACGTCTAGTCGAAGCAGAGATCGTGTCCCCTTATCACGGGATTCTCATCAATACGGGTGTGGGTAACCCAACCGCGCCATTAATTACGGCGCTTGGGGAATAAGCGGTTTTACCAGGCAAGTGGGAAGGCGTAGAATCTCTGCTGCCTTTATAAGGGGATAAGGACTCCCTTTCGCACCCACGCTTTCTCCTTCCTGATCCATTCCCCTCCACCCAAGCTCCAACGCCCAAGCGTTCATCTTCTCTGCCCACAAAGGCCTTCCGAAAATGTTCGGATCCGGAGTAGGAGGCAAATGGATGGCCTCTACCGTCCGGGAGAAGGATATCAAAAAGCTTTCGGGAGGCTCGATATCTGGCCAAGAAAATCAGCCATCGTCTCCCGACGGCGGGACAGATCGTCCCTACCCCGGAACCCCATGAGAGGGTTGTATTCCTCCCTCACTTCGTCTGCGGGCTAGGGTTTCCCCTCCACCCGTTCGTTCGCGGCATCATGCATTATTATGGGATTGATCTTCATGATCTGTCCTCTAATTCCTTCCTCAACATCTCGACGTTTATTGTCGTGTGCGAGGCTTTTCTCCGCATCTCGCCACATTTCGGCTTATGGCTGAAGATTTTTAATGTGAAGCCCAAGGTAGTGGGTGGCGAGCACGCCGAGTGCGGGGGCGCTATGGTGAGCAAGATGCCCAACGTTACATGGCCAACATGCACCTTTAACGATTCTGTCAAGGAGTGGCAACAGCAGTGGTTTTACATCACCGAGCCGCGCGGTACGGAATGGGCCGCTACTCCCGAGTATCGAAAAAATCCGGTGCCTCCCTGCGGCTTACATCCTGGGTCAAGAAGGGCCTGAACTAGTCCTCGTCCGACGAATTGTCGATGCTCCAGACGCGCGTTAAAGATATGGGAGACAAGAACATTGAACTTGTCAATGTGGTCCAGGTGATGTTAGTTCGCCGGATCCTGCCTTGTCAACACCGGACTTGCAATCTATGGAATTCGATCCGGCCAAGCACCAAACCTTGCGGGAGCTTTTCGGCTCCTCGCACAAGGACATCTGGAAGGTGCTTTTCAAGTCCAGCAAATCATGGTCGGACTCCGCCGAAGACCGTGGGTACCAACTGTCCCGCCCTGCAAGTTCGGTAAGTAATCGTGTTTTTTGCCCACATAACCCAAGGGAAGCGATTAATATGTTTTCCATAGTTCTCCTAGGGCTAGACGAAGAAGGCAGAGCGGATCCATTGTCCGGCCCCGCTGCCTGAAGAACCGGCCGTCCCACTTCTGAGAAGATGCTGGTCCCGACGCCTTACAAGGTGCCGAAGAAGACGGCCGAGAAGGAGGCCAAAAAGATCCGGGGCGGCCTTCGTCGCCGCGGCACTTCGGACACAATGTCTGAAGGCTCTGATGCCCGTTCCTCCTCCGAAGAGGACGGGGAGGAGGAGGAAGATGAATCCCCTACGGGGGAAAGAAAGAAGAGGACGGCCTCCGCACACTTGGAGGCCGAGTTGCCTAAAAGGGGAAAAGTTCCTCCTCCGGAGAAGTCCACTGCCGCCGCCGACAGCGGCCTGGTGTGGGAGCCCAGGGCCCAGCCTCTGGTGAACTCGTGAGTATATACAGTCCGAATACGTTTATGCGTTCAGACTCATCATGGCATAATATTTTAACCTGAGCCATATTTTTTGCAGTTCGGCAGGGTCTCGTACCGACCAATCCTCATCAGAGGATTCGCTGAGCTCGGATGCTATGGAAAGCGGGACGCCCCCAAAGTCCCCTTCCTTCGAACAGGTGAATACCATCGAGGCTTCGTCCCAGAGGGACCCCGGCCAAGAGGGAGAGGGAAAAACCGTGAAGGCGGCGCCTAGAGGTCAATCTTCAGGGGCTGAACACACGGGGCAGAAAATCCCCAAGGGAGCTGGCGACGGGGGCCATCTTGAATTCGGCTCCCAGCCGGATGCAAATTCCGGAGACCAATACGCCTCCAGAATCAGGCAGGCAACCCCTCTCAGCTGGAGGGGGCATACCGGCAACCTCTGTCCAACCAGAGGTGTCGGATGCTTTGTTGATGGTGCTGAAGAGCGCCTCCATCGTTGATGAACACCGTGCCCTTATGGGTGCGGTGATTAAGAAGATTCAGTCTGCTGAGAGTGGACTGAATGGAGCCTGTATCAGCCTTATAAAAGGCTTTGAGGTATGTTTTTCGAAGAGTGTCATGGTATGGATAGTAGCCCCTGATACACTGTTCGGTGAAAGAAAAAGCCGGACAGAGGATCAAATTTATGTTCTCAGGAAGACTCATTGAATGACATCTAATTCTCTTTTTTATAAGCAGGCGTCTGTAGCGGCTGCTGCCTCTCATACTGTGGAGATCTCCGGACTGAATCAAAGTCTGGAGCGGGCCAAAGAAGAACTTGGCCAGTTGAAAATGTAGTTGGGAGATAAACAAGGTATGCACAAGTCTTGTTCGCGTTTATTGCGAATGAATTTTCAGTATGATGAAATAGGCTTCATGATTTGCACTAGGGATGGTGACCAAAGTCGAGGCCCTTAAGAAGGCTGTGGCCGAGGCCGAGAAAAAGGCAACCATAGAGCAGGCTCTTCGTGAGAAGTACGAGGCCGGGGTTATTAAAGCTGAGCAGGAGCTGCAAGAGGCCGTGAAGAAATGCGAGACCTTGGAGCGGGGTTTAACGGAGAAAGAATCTAAACTCACCAAGGCGCATCAGGCCATGAGCGATGCCCGGGGGGAAACCCAAAGCACCCTGCAGGGGATCCAAGAGGCGAGGAAGATTGCGGCGGGTAAGGCTTTTTCCTTGTAAAGCAAGTGTTTGATGAGAAGATTATGTTTCTAATTTTCAATTCGGATTTCTCCAGGGGTATTTGCGGAGCTGCCCCACAACATATCAGATGCCACCCAATTCTACCAGGCCGAAGAAAGGAACACTAGGATAAGCTCTTCTGGTCACAGTATTTGGCACCGAATTATCCGGTGCCTTTTGTCGATCAACTGAAACAGCTGATCGAACTGCATAAGGCGGCGAAACTAGCCATGAAGGATTTGATTATCCGGCTACGGCCTGCCGAGCCGATTCCAAGCAGCTACTTCGGGCTCGTGAAGCGGCTTGTAAGCGCTTGCCCTCGACTTAACGTCATCAAGCAGTCGGTCGGCATAGAGGGTGCGCGAATGGCCTTCGTCCGCACAAAGGTGCACTGGGGGAAGATGGATGCTGAGAAGCTGATGACCGAAGGGCCGCCAGAGGGGAAGGAGCACCGCAAGCCCAAATTATATTATGAAGGTGTCCTGAAAGGATCCTACCTTGCAGCGGAGCTATGTACCAAGGACATTATATTCCCATGAATGCCAATCATGTTGTCCTTTGTAATGTTTGAACAAGGTCATTTATTTATTTCCTGTTACATAAAAGTTTACCCTCCTGTGCGGCCGTTTTATATATTAAACCTGAGAGTTGGCCAGTCGTCGGCTTCTGCCGCCATGTAAGAAGTACGGGGGTGTTCGGGATAAACCTGAGCACTCTTTATCCCAGTTTTGGGTCCTTCGAAGGAGGTGCTCAGCACAACGAACCAGGCAATTGGACTATAGGGCTTTATCACTCTCACTTAGCCATAGGAGCTTTAGTAAGGTAGGCGCAACCCCTAGTGCTCGGAAGACCGTACTAGGGGCTCTAAAAGCACCTGATCGGAGGAAAAACCGATCCATCACACGCTGCATTGGTTATGGCATTATGCAGGAGAAATCCTTAAAGAGTTTACGACCTCTCGAACAGCTGACCAGCTCTTGCCGTATCATGACAGTCAGTTTTCGACTTTCTCTACTGAGGTGCTCTCCGGAAGAACCGGGACACAATCGCAATAGTTCTCCCAGTGCTACCTTAGCCGATATAGCGGAACGTAAGGTACCAAAACATGGGAGCCAGGCAAACCCAACTATTGACCCAAGACATGATTCAGAGCTGATGCATATAGTGCTATAAGTTCGGGGTGCCGAACTTCCACGATGGTGTTCGGACTTTATTGCCGTACTGTGGGTAAAACGAAGCCCCTGGCACGTTGAAAGGCATATCGCGGTGCACGGGTGCCACTCGACAAAAGAGTTTTAATAAGAAATGACAGCAGAAAAGCGTCAAACAAATCCACATATTTTATTTGAATAGTACATCGATGCGTATAAGAAATACGACTGTGGAACTTGCTGAGACCAGGGAAGAAGAAGCTGCGTGTGGATCCGGAGTATAGTTGGATGGTCATCACAGGGAATATCTAAGGATTCCCTTGCGCGTCCGCGCTGCCTCCATATCGCCCATCCTGGTCGGCGCAAAGGTGAACCTGCGAAGGAAGTGTAAGAAATGTTTACGTGCCGGAGAGCGGTTGAGCCGCTGAGTGCGGCCTGTCCTGGCCTTCGTCGGAGTGTTTAACTGAGCTCCAGATGAGCCGGGCTATCCTTACGCGAAGTAGTTCGAAGTCCTTTGACGGTGTCCGGGAGCTTGGCCATCGACTCAAGGTTCGGCTACAAGGTGCTGCTCGTTGCTTCTGCTGTTAAGACAGTGGTGTACTCATTGATGCCAAAGTAGAGTTCATCTTTGCCATTAACCGTGATGACGCCGCGTGGACCGGGCATTTTGAGCTTACGGTAGGCATAATGTGGCACCGCGTTCAATCAAGCAAACGCGGGTCGTCCGAGCAGTGCCTGATAATCACTACGGAAGGGGACGATATCGAAGATTAACTCTTCGGTAAGGTAATTGTCAGGTGATCCGAAGACTACCTCAAGGGCGATGGAGCCTGTTGATACGTCTCCAACGTATCTATAATTTTTGATTGCTCCATGCTATATTATCTACTGTTTTGGACAATATTAGGCTTTATTATCCACTTTTATATTATTTTTGGGACTAACCTATTAACCGAAGGCCCAACCCATAATTGCTGTTTTTTTGCCTATTTCAGAGTTTCGAAGAAACGGAATATCAAACGGAGTCCAAACGGAGTGAAACCTTCGGGAACGTGATTTTCTCACCGAACGTGATCCAGGAGACTTGGACCCTAAGTCAAGGAAGCTTCGAGGAGGGCACAAGGTAGGGGGCACGCCCTCCACCCTCGTGGGGCCCATGTTGCTCCACCGACGTACTTCTTCCTCCTATATATACCTACGTACCCCCAAACGATCGGATCTGAGCCAAAACCTAATTCCACCGCCGCAACCTTACACTCCACGAGATCCCATCTTGGGGCCTGTTCCGGAGCTCCGCCGGAGAGGGCATCCACCACGGAGGGCTTCTACGTCATCACCACAGCCCCTCCGATGAAGTGTGAGTAGTTTACCTCAGACCTTCGGGTCCATAGTTAGTAGCTAGATGGCTTCTTCTCTCTTTTTGGATCTCAATACAATGTTCTCCCCCTCTCTCGTGGAGATCTATTCGATGTAATCTTCTTTTTGCGGTGTGTTTATTGAGACCGATGAATTGTGGGTTTATGATCAAGATTATCTATGAACAATATTTGAATCTTCTCTGAATTCTTTTATGTATGATTGGTTATCTTTGCAAGTCTCTTCGAATTATCAGTTTGGTTTGGCCTACTAGATTGGTTTTTCTTGCAATGGGAGAAGTGCTTAGCTTTGGGTTCAATCTTGCGGTCTCCTTTCCCAAAGGATGTTAGGGCAGCAAGGCACGTATTGTATTGTAGCCATCGAGGATAACAAGATGATTTTTTTATCATATTGCATGAATTTATCCCTCTACATCATGTCATCTTGCTTAAGGCGTTACTCTGTTTTCTTGAACTTAATACTCTAGATGCATGCTGGATAGCGGTCGATGAGTGGAGTAATAGTAGTAAATGCAGGCAGGAGTCGGTCTACTTGTCTCGGACGTGATGCCTATATACATGATCATACCTAGATATTCTCATAACTATGCTCAATTCTGTCAATTGCTCAACAGTAATTCGTTCACCCACCGTAGAATACTTATGCTCTTGAGAGAAGCCACTAGTGAAACCTATGCCCCCGGGTCTATCTCCATCATATTAATCTTCCATCACTATATTTATTGCCTTTTTTTTACTTTTCTTTTATTTTACTTTGCATCTCTATCATAAAAATACCAAAAGTATTATCTACCATCTCTATCAGATCTCACTCTCGTAAGTGACCGTGAAGGGATTGACAACCCCTTATCGCGTTGGTTACGAGGAGTTATTTGTTTTGTGTAGGTACGAGGGACTCGCGTAGCCTCCTCTTGGATTGATACCTTGGTTCTCAAAACTGAGGGAAATACTTATGCTACTTTGCTGCATCATCCTTTCCTCTTCAAGGAAATCCAATGCAGTGCTCAAGAGGTAGCAAGAAAATTTCTAGCGCCGCTGTCGGGAGTCTACATAAAAGTCAACATACCAAGTACCCATCACAATCCCTTATCTCCCGCATTACATTATTTGCCATTTGCCTCTCGTTTTCCTCTCCCCCACTTCACCCTTGTCGTTTTATTCGCCCTCTCTTTTCTTTCGTCTTTTCGTTTGCCTTGATGTCTTACTTGGCTCGTTTGCTCGTTTGGTTGAAATAGTTGAGTATTTATTCCTAAACAGAGAAGCTAATATCTATGTATCCTCATCCACTTGCCAATATTTTTAATAGATCCAATTATGATGAACCAATTCCTAGTGATTTGGATGCACTAGATTATCTTTATAAGGTTTTGCCTGAAATCCGTAAATCTGAAAATTGTGATGAAGTGATTCACGATAGATCTTTGAATAAAAAGCATGATTGCAATGATTTTATTATAAATTCTATTGATGTAAATTATGCTAATAATATGCAAAACCCTAAGCTTGGGGATGCTAGTTTTGCTATGTCCAATAGTCATGATTGGGGAGATTCTTCTTATGATCTTGAAAATTTATTTAAGCCCCATGATGAATATAAGATTGATAATAGTGTTTGCAATAATATTGAAAGTGAGTTTGGAAGAGTTTCAACTTTAGATCCCACATATTTGGATAACATTCAATCTTATGAAATTTTTGAAAAAAGTGGGCTTGGAGAAATCATGACTTTAGTTAATGATAATCCCACTATTTTGGAAGAGTGTCAACTTCGCATGCATGTGGATCGTGTTGAGAATATGTTATGTGATATATATATTGTTGAATTTTCTTATGATCCTACATGTAATTATTATGAGAGAGGAAAATATGGTTATAGAAATTTTCATGTTACTAAATTACCTCTCGTTATGTTGAGATTGCTATTGTTCCTTTTCGCTTCTTTGCATATGCTAGTTTTTGCTTGCTACGATAATTTTTTTGCCTATAATATGCCTATGCATAGGAAGTATGTTATACTTAAGTGTGTTTGTCACATGTTTTATGATGCTCTCTTTGTGCCTCAATTCTTGTCTTTCTTGTGAGCATCATTAAAATCTCAATGCCTAGCTAAAAAGGCTTTAAAGAAAAGCGCTTGTTGGGAGACAACCCAATATTTTTCCTTGCTGCTTAGTAATAAATATTTGTTCTAGCCTCTAGTTAGATGTTTTTTTATGTTTTAATTAGTGTTTGTGCCAAGTTAAACCTATAGGATCTTCTTGGATGATAGTTATTTGATCTTGCTGTAGTTTCCAGAAACTTTCTGTTCACGAAAACAATTGTTAAAAATCACCAGAACGTGATAAAATACTGATTCCAATTTCTTATGATCAATAAACAAATTGGCTACGTCGTCCTATTTTTTCTGATTTTTTGGAGTTCCATAAGTTTGTGTTAGTTACAGATTACTACAGACTGTTCTGTTTTTGACAGATTCTGTTTTTCGTGTGTTGTTTGCTTATTTTGATGAATCTATGGCTAGTAAAATAGTTTATAAACCATAGAGAAGTTGGAATACAGTAGGTTTAACACCAATATAAATAAATAATGAGTTCATTATAGTACCTTGAAGTGGTCTTTTGTTTTCTTTCGCTAACGGAGCTCACGAGATTTCTGTTGAGTTTTGTGTTGTGAAGTTTTCAAGTTTTGGGTCAAATCTTTTGATGGATTATGGAACAAGGAGTGGAAAGAGCCTAAGCTTGGGGATGCCCATGGCACCCCCAAGATAATCTAAGGACAACAAAAAGTCAAAGCTTGGGGATGCCCGGGGCATCCCCTCTTTCGTCTACTTCCATCGGTAACTTTACTTGGAGCTATATTTTTATTCACCACATGATATGTGTTTTGCTTGGAGCGTCTTGTATGATTTGAGTATTTTCTTTTTAGTTTACCACAATCATCCTTACTGTACACACCTTTTGAGAGAGCCATACATGATTTGGAATTTGTTAGAATACTCTATGTGCTTCACTTATATCTTTTGAGTTATATAGTTTTGCTCTAGTACTTCACTTATATCTTTTAGAGCACGGTGGTGGATTTGTTTGAAAGAAACTGTTGATCTCTCATGCTTAACTTAGATTATTTTGAGAGTCTTAAATATCATGGTAATTTGCTTAAATAATCTTAATATGCTAGGTATACAAAAATAGTAAAAGCTTTCTTATGAGTGTGTTGGATACTAAGAAAAGTTTGATGCTTGATGAGTGTTTTGAGATATGGAGGTAATAATATTAGAGTCGTGCTAGTTGAGTAGTTGTGAATTTGAGAAATTCTTGTGTTGAAGTTTGCATGTCCCGTAGCATGCACGTATGGTAAACGTTATGTAACAAATGTGAAACATGAGGTGTTCTTTGATTGTCCTCCTTATGAGTGGCGGTCGGGGACGAGCGATGGTCTTTTCCTACCAATCTATCCCCCTAGGAGCATGCGCGTAGTGCTTTGGTTTTTTATGGCTTGTAGATTTTTGCAATAAGTATGTGAGTTCTTTATGACTAATGTTGAGTCCATGGATTATACGCACTCTCACCCTTCCATCATTGCTAGCCTCTTGATTGCACTGCATTGCCCTTTCTCACATTGAGAGTTGGTGCAAACTTCGCCGGTGCATCCAAACCCCGTGATATGATATGCTCTTTCACACATAAACCTCCTTATATCTTCCTCAAAACAGCCACCATACCTACCTATTATGGCATTTCCATGGCCATTCCGAGATATATTGCCATGCAACTTTCCACCATTCCGTTTATCAGGACACATTCATCATTGTCATATTGCTTAGCATGATCATGTAGTTGACATAGTATTCGTGGCAAAGCCACCATTCATAATTCTTTCATACATGTCACTCTTGGTTCATTGCATATCCCGGTACACCGCCGGAGGCATTCATATAGAGTCATACTTTGTTCTAGTATCGAGTTGTAATCATTGAGTTGTAAATAAATAGAAGTGTGATGATCATCATTTTCTAGGCATTGTCCCAAGTGAGGAATAAAAAAACAGAAAGGCCATAAAAAAAGAGAAGGCCCAAAAAAAGAAAAAAATGAGAGAAAAGAGAGAAGGGACAGTATTACTATCCTTTGCCACACTTGTGCTTCAAAGTAGCACCATAATCTTCATGATAGAGAGTCTCTAGTTTTGTCACTTTCATATACTAGTGGGAATTTTTCATTATAGAACTTGGCTTGTATATTCCAACAATGGGCCTCCTCAAGTGCCCTAAGTCTTCATGAGCAAGCAAGTTGGATGCACACCCACTTAGTTTTCTTTTATTGAGCTTTCATACATTTATAGCTCTAGTGCATCCGTTGCATGGCAATCCTTACTCCTTGCATTAACATCAATCGATGGGCATCTCCATAGCCTGTTGATTAGCCTTGTTGATGTGAGACTTTCTCCTTTTTGTCTTCTCCACATAACCCCCATCATCATATTCTACTCCACCCATAGTGCTATGTCCACGGCTCATGCTCATATATTGTGTGAAAGTTTATAGGTTTGAGATTACTAAAGTATGAAACAATTGCTTGGCTTGTCATCGGGGTTGTGCATGATGAGAGAATTCTTGTGTGACGAAAATGGAGCATGACTAAACTATATGATTTTGTAGGGATGAACTTTCTTTGGCTATGTTATTTTGAGAAGACATAATTGCTTAGTTAGTATGCTTGAAGTATAATTATTTTTATGTTGTAGCGACCTGACCCAAAATCGGTCAAATCTACGTCTGCATACCATCCCAAGATCATCTTTGGTACTCACAAGACATCGATAAAGTAATCAAAGTTCAATCACACCTGAATATCATTAAACGATTCTCATATAGAGTCTTTATTACAAGAGAATAAATTTGGCTCAAGGCCAACTCATGAGAAATAAACTAATAACACTGCGGAAGCGTCGAAGTAAAGCGAGTCCATCCGACTCCATAGGGCAATCGCCAAGCGCGGAGCGTAGCCTCACTCCTGATCGGAATATACCTCTGCAACATAAGACGTTGCAGCCATGTAGGTCAGCTTTTGGAATAAGCTGGCAAGTCATGAAGAACAACAATAATAAACTTACCATCACTATATGCATTTTGGCTGTGGGGCTCTAAGTTTCATCATTTTGCGAAAAGCAAATTTTTCCCTACTACAGTGGACTTGCTTGCAAATTTCTACAATTGTTGGTAGTTATTGAGATGGTTCCGCCAACCAATATCTCATTCCCAAATTATTAAGTCATAAACCCCTCAAATTAAATTCATTAGTTTTAGTGTTGAGATATCCGAATACTTCCAAGTTCCAGAGGCTCAAATGTCCGTGAATCGGGACACGGCTAATCGATTAGATCTTTAACTCTGCAGAGGGTTGCGACTTTCCCGCAAGAATCATTCCTCCTTTGAAGTCTTCGCACTTCATGGTGTTTGAAGACGGACGAATGAAACAGGGTCTTCCAAAGAGTTCTTTCAGCTACCGCGGTACCCATCCAATCCTACCGTTCTTCTACATCTCGTAGTACCGCCCAACCAGCGTCACTACTAGGGTCAACCCAGCCAGAGCCCATAATGGCTTGCGGCTGCACAGGTAAGCTTCCGGTCATGGGGCATCCATCCTTCTCTTCGTGGCTGGGTGAAGCTTTCCGCAAGATGTCATGGCACTTCTCCATGCATCCCGCCACCACTGGTTCTCCAGGTGCCCGTCAACAAATCCTCCACCCAAAGAGTGATTTTCCGAAGTCCATCTTGATCATTGTAGTTCATGGGGTTATCATCATTATTGACTCTCACATCTTGCTTAGGAATTTCACTCAACCAAAACCCGTCTACGAGCATGGCAAGTAAACTACTCCGTCCGGGGGGTCATGGTAACAAGGGGATTGGTTCATCCTACCACATGATACTACTCAAGTTTAATAACTTCAAAATTTCACTACTGCATGCATGGTGGGGTGGTGACAATTACTAATGCACAAAAACATAGGTATAGAAATAACATGATCAAAACTTGCCTTGCTGATGATCCTCGTAAGCTAAAGAGTCGTAGTAGCAAGCTTCGCACTCCGGAAACTCTACCGAGACAAACAAATCACAATAAGCATATAGCAAAGGGGATCACATAACACAATAGCATAACAAGGTAACATAACACACCAAAACAACCAAAGCAAAATCCAAAGGAAAAACTCAAAGAAAAACCCATTCAAAGTTTTTCCTACTTCAAACAATAGCTAGAATAGTTTTTATATAATAAAATTTTTCCAACATAATCTAATCATGGTTTTAGGTTAACTTAACATAAAAGTATGCACTAAGCAACTAGGAGCAAAAGGAATTAATTAAAAGCTATTATAAAACTCCTATTAGGCCTAATCCAATTTCTATTAAGAAAAATAAATTAAATTTTTATTAATTATAAATAGAAGTTCATCTACTAGAGTGACAGAAACTATCCTAGAATAATCAACTACATGTTAAAAATAAATTTATTTACTAATTAAAATATTAGGAAAACAGGAGCTAGTTAATTAATTAGGATTAATAAGATTCTGCTTAAAACTAATTATTTATTAATCCTAAAATACCCAAGTTAATTTTTATGATTTGGCAATGCCAAAATAAAGTTGGGACAAAAAGAATCATCCAAAAATAATTTTTCTAACTCAAGTTATAGCAGATTTACTATTCTGGCTAAAACTAAAATAAAGCAATTTTAATTAATTTTAACATAGCTAAATATATATTCTACAGAAACTACATAAAATTTGCAACCCAACAAAAAAGAATCACCTAAAATATTAAACAGAATAAAAGATATCAATTTTTCAAAACAGAAACTATTCTGTTAAAAACAGAAAAACAGAAATAAAAGAAAAAGGCCTAATGGGCCTAAACTGTGCCCTGAGCGTAATATAGCCTAAAGGGCCCTAGGGTTAAAATAAACGGACCGTCCTAAAAAAATAACCTAACTAACTAAACCGGAAAGAACCGGGCCGGTTTTATTCAAAAGATATACCCTTTGGGGTTCTAATCCTAGCCGTCCATTTGGGATCGGACGGGGGTTTCTCGGCGACTTATCGCGTTCATGACGGGGCGGCAAGTAGAGGCGGCGAGGGTTCAAGGTCGGCGAGGTCGGGAAGTGGCCGTCTTGGTGTGGGGAGCTCGGGAGGGTTTGGTGGGGTCGGGGTGACCGGGTGGTCTAGGGCGGCGACGGCGGCGATTTTACACGGGGCGGAGCCTCGGTCTCAGTGAGCTCGAACGGGAGGGAGAGGGGTTCCGCGAGGCTAGGGGGGAATGGGGTGCGGGGTCGGCTTTATAGCTGTGGCCTCGGGACGGCTTGGGGCGATCGGGGCGATCGGGATCCAGCGATCTGCGGCGGTGTGGCGTGGCGTGGGCGAGGGAAGAAGATGGGGTGGGCCCATGATCGATGAGAGAGAGAGAGGTGAGGAGCGAGCGGTCGACCAAGCCGAGGGGTTGAGGCGAGGGGAGGTGGGCTGGCGAGTTGGCCAGTGGGCAGTGGTTGGGGCACTGGGCAGTGAGGGGTGTGGCTGGGTGGGCAGGGCCTAAGTGGCGCTGACGGGGTTATCTTTTTAAATTTATTTTTTATCAAAACAAAACAGAAATAAAACAATAACTATAAATATTTTATATAGGGTATATATATACCAAAATGATCAGGGAATATTCCTTTCATTTGAACATTTTCCAAAGGCAAAATCCAAACTTTATAAAAATCCATTTTTTCAAATTCAAATAAAATTCAGATTTGAATCCAAATCTTTTGGCAATGTTTTCCTCTGATATTTTTGGAGTGTCATGTTACTCCTCTCATACTTTTGATCAAGTATTTATCAGGCTTAGTTTTTGAAATGTTTCCCACTTGCCAAAGTTTGAAATTCAAATTCAAAACTCAAAATCCTCTGAAACTCCAAATGGCATTCAAATTCAAACAGGATGCATAGGATGCTTAGCTATAATTGTAAAACATTCCAAATAGGAAATTTGGGATGTTACATATGTCAATATGAACTTTTGTCTTGAATCTTTCGGATCTCAATATTCATACCACAAATAAGAAGAATTACATTGAAATTATGCCAAGTAGCACTCAGCATCAAAAAATCTGTTTTTATCATTTACCTACTCGAGGACGAAAGGGGAATTAAGCTTGGGGATGCGTCGACACGCTCCAACATATCTATAATTTTGATTGCTCCATGCTATATTATCTACTGTTTTGGACAATATTAGGCTTTATTATCCACTTTTATATTATTTTTGGGACTAACCTATTAACCAGAGGCCCAACCCAGAATTGTTGTTTTTTGTGTGCCTATTTCAGAGTTTCGAAGAAACGGAATATCAAACGGAGTTCAAACGGAATGAAACCTTCGGGAACATGATTTTCTCACCGAACGTGATCCGGGAGACTTAGACCCTAAGTCAAGGAAGCTTCGAGGAGGGCACGAGGTAGGGGGCGCGCCCACCCCCAGGGCGCGCCCTCCACCCTCGTGGGCCCCATGTTGCTCCACCGACGTACTTCTTCCTCCTATATATACCTACGTACCCCCAAACGATCAGATACGGAGCCAAAAACCTAAGTCCACCGCTGCAACCTTCAGACTCTACGAGGTCCCATCTTGGGGCCTGTTAGGAGCTCCACCGAGAGGGCATCCACCACGGAGGGCTTCTACATCATCACCATGGCCCTCCGATGAAGTGTGAGTAGTTTACCTCTGACCTTGGGTCCATAGTTAGTAGCTAGATGGCTTCTTCTCTCTTTTGGATCTCAATACAATGTTCTCCCCTCTCTCGTGGAGATCTATTCGATGTAATATTCTTTTTATGTGTGTTTGTTGAGAGCGATGAATTGTGGGTTTATGATCAAGATTATCTATGAACAATATTTGAATCTTCTCTGAATTCTTTTATGTATGATTGGTTATCTTTGCAAGTCTCTTGAATTATCAATTTGGTTTGGCCTACTAGATTGGTTTTTCTTGCAATGGGAGAAGTGCTTAGCTTTGGGTTCAATCTTTATGTGTCCTTTCCCAAAGGACAACAGGGAAGCAAGGCACGTATTGTATTGTTGCCATCGAGGATAACAAGATGGGGTTTTATCATATTGCATGAATTTATGCCTCTACATCATGTCATCTTTCTTAAGGCGTTACTCTGTTTTCTTGAACTTAATACTCTAGATGCATGCTGGATAGCGATCGATGAGTGGAGTAATAGTAGTAGATGCAGGCAGAGTCGGTCTACTTGTCTCGTGACGTGATGCCTATATACATGATCATACCTAGATATTCTCATAACTATGCTCAATTCATCAATTGCTCAACAAGAATTGCTCACCCACCGAGAATACTTATGCTCTTGAGAGAAGCCACTAGTGAAACCTATGCCCCCCGGGTCTATCTCCATCATATTAATCTTCCATCACTTTATTTATTGCCTTTGTTTTTACTTTTCTTTTATTTTACTTTGCATCTTTATCATAAAAATACCAAAAATATTATCTATCATCTCTATCAGATCTAACTCTCGTAAGTGACCGTGAAAGGATTGACAACCCCTTATCGCGTTGGTTGCGAGGAATTATTTGTTTTGTGTAGGTACGAGGGACTCGCGCATAGCCTCCTACTGGATTGATACCTTGGTTCTCAAAAACTAAGGGAAATACTTACGCTACTTTGCTGCATCATCCTTTCCTCTTAAGGAAATCCAACGCAGTGCTCAAGAGGTAGCACCTGTACAGCTGGCTTCCACACCTGGTATAATGCCTCTGAAAGTGGCTTTAGTGGGTTTGATCACCGAATGATCGATGCCCATCTTGCGCACTGTGTCCTGGTAAAGCAGGTTTAAACTGCTGCCTCCGTCCATAAGGACTCGCGTGAGGTGGAACCCGTCAATTATTGGGTCGAGGACTAGTGCAGCTGGGTTGCCCTGATTGGCGTTAACCGACGATCCGTGCGTTTGAAGGTGACCGGCCGTAGTTTATATTGTGGGACGACTAGTTCCGTTAAGTCAGCATCCCTAGGGATTCGTATCCGGTCCGGGTTGGGAATTTGGGTGGTGTTTACCACGTTCACCGTTTGGATTTGCGGGGGAAATTTCTTTTGTCCTCCTGTGTTGGGTGATCTGGGCTCTTCGTCGCCATCATCGCTTTGAGACCCCCCCTTTACTGTTTTTGGCGCCCGCCCTGCCGGCTTGTTTGAAGACCCAGCATTCTCTGTTGGTATGGGTGGCTAGCGTCCCTGGGGTGCCATGAATTTGGCATTGACGATCGAGTATGCGGTCCAGACTGGATGGACCCGAATTGTTATTTTTGAGGGGCCCTTTCCGCTGACCGGACTTTGAGCCACTAAACCCGACATTAACGGCCGTATCTTCGGCGTTTTCACCATATTTGCGACGCTTGTGTTTGTTGCGTCATGGCTTGCCGTTGCTATCCCTGGCCTCTGATGTGCCAGGTTTGCTTGCTGTGTTGTTACTACGAGCCAACTAGCTATCTTCGCCCGCACAAAAGCGGGTCATAAGTGTCGTGAGGGCTGCCATGGATTTTGGCTTCTCCTGACCGAGGTGCGGGGCGAGCCACTCGTCACGGATGTTTTGCTTAAATGCTGCTAAGGGCTCTGCATCCGGACAGTCGATAATTTGGTTCTTCTTAGTTAGGAACCGGGTCCAGAATCTCCTGGCCGATTCCCCTGGCTGCTGAATTATATGACTTAAATCGTCATCATCCGGCGGTCGCACATAAGTGCCCTGGAAATTGTCTAAGAATGCATCTGCCAGGCTCTCCCAACTTCCGATGGAGTTTGCCGACAAGCTATTCAGCCAATGCCGAGCCGGCCCTTTGAGTTTGAGAGGAATGTACTTGATGGCGTGTAGATCATCCCTGCGGGCCATGTGAATGTGGAGGAAGAAGTCTTCTATCCATACCGTGGGGTCTGTGATACCATCATATGATTCAATGTTCATGGGTTTAAACCCTTCTGGGAATTCATGATCCATTACTTCATCGGTGAAGCATAGGGGGTGTGCGGCGCCTCTGTGCCGGGTTATGTCACGACGCAGTTCATACGAGTCTTGTCTGCTGTATTCGGCCCGGCCGGATTTGTTTTTAGTGCATCCGGCGTGACGATCATCGTTGCGCGTTGGGGCGCGACCCCGTGATCCGTAGATCGATCTTGTATGTCCTACTTTGTTTTCCAATACATCTCGCAGGTCCCGCGTATTGCCCCGGGCTTTGGTGTTTTTGTTTGTCTTGCGACGGGGTGCGGGCTGGACTTCAGGATGATATGCCCCTCTGTCTCGGCCATGAGGTGGCCGATCAGCCGCATCATGCGCTGGTAATGTAGGTTCTAATGCTTCCTCCTCGAGTTGGGGTAGCAACCTGTGCTTTGGGTAACTCTTGGTTGTGCGTTCGAGTTCGTATTCCTCGGCCGCAAGGACTTCAGTCCATCTGTCCGCTAGCACATCTTGATCAGCTCGAAGCTGTTGTTGCTTTTTCTTCAGGCTGTTTGCTGTGGCTGTGAGCCGGTGCTTGTAGCGCTCCTGTTCGACGGGATCGTCAGGCACAATAAATTGTTCGTCGCCGAGGCTCACCTCGTCTTCGGAGAGAGGCATGTAATTGTCATCCTCTGATTCTCCGTCTGCTGCCTGTTCCGGAGGGCTAGCTTGTTCATCCTCCCGCTCTAGGTCTGGCTGGAAGGGATTGTCATTGTCTTCTGCACTATCCGGAGCGTTATTGTCTCTTGTGCCGGTATCGCTGCTTTTGCTAAGGCGGGACTTAGAGCGGCGCCGCTGACGTCGGTGCTTGGATTGCCTCTTGGAGGGATTATCCTCCGCTGTCTTATCGCCATCGCCTTCTCTGGGGGTGTCCACCATGTATATGCCATATGATGAGGTGGCAGTCCAGCGCCCTGTTGGCGGTGGTTCTTGCTCGTCTCCTGCATCGTCATCCATACCGTCGATGTCTTCGGAGCCGAAGTCGAGCATGTCAGTTAAATTGTCGATAGTGGCTACTAAGTGGGTGGTGGGTGGGGAGCGAATTTCTTCGTCGTCCGCATCCCATTCTAGCCAGACATAGGTCGGCCAAGGATCTCCTGACAGGGAGAGAGACCTCAACGAGTTTAACACGTCGCCAAAGGGCAAGTGCTGAAAGATATCTGCGGAGGTAAACTCCATGGTCGGTGCCCAGTCGTATTCGATAGGCACGGACGCAAGCGGCTCGGAGCCCGTGACCGGGGACGAATCCAAGTGTCCGGCCACACGGGTCTCATAGGAAGTGAAGTCAGCATTCGGCTCTATCGCCGCTGAGTGGGCGGCCTTTGTGGCGGGGTCCATCCACCCGTCCTCAGACGGCGCAATTTGTTCCGGATTGAGGGCTGGAGTAGTTGCAGGTGTGCTCTCCTGAACACTGTCCGACGGTAGAGCTAAGTCATGCTCGTCGTGATTGTGTGGCGCACCTGACATGGGCTCGAATCCGTCGAAGATCAAGTCTCCGCGGATGTCGGCAGTACAGTTCAAGTTTCCAAACCTGACCTGATGGCCAGGGGCATAGCTCTCGATCTGCTCCAGATGGGCAAGCGAGTTGGCCCGGAGTACGAAGCCGCCGAATACGAAGATCTGTCCAGGGAGGAAAACCTCACCCTGGATCGCATCGTTGCCGATGATCGAAGGGGCCATCTAGCCTTACTGTGATGGCACAGTGGAACTCTCAATGAAAGCACCAATGTCGGTGTCAAAACCGGCGGATCTCGGGTAGGGGGTCCCGAACTGTGCGTCTAAGGCGGATGGTAACAGGAGGCAGGGGACACGATGTTTACCCAGGTTCGAGCCCTCTCGATGGAGGTAATACCCTACTTCCTGCTTGATTGATCTTGATGATATGAGTATTACAAGAGTTGATCTACCACGAGATCGTAGAGGCTAAACCCTAGAAGCTAGCCTATGGTATGATTGTTGTTGTCCTATGGACTAAACCCTCCGGTTTATATAGACACCGGAGGGGGCTAGGGTTACACAGAGTCGGTTACAAGGGAGGAGATCTACATATCCGTACTGACAAGCTTGCCTTCCACGCCAAGGAGAGTCCCATCCGGACACGTGACGAAGTCTTCAATCTTGTATCTTCATAGTCCAACAGTCCGGCTGTTCGAGGACCCCCTAATCCAGGACTCCCTCAGCGGGCACAACCTCGAGGTGGACATTCTCCGTCATGATGGCAGGCAGTCTTAGGGCCACCAGTGCGTCAAAGAGGTTGTCACCATAGAGGCCGTTGAGGGTGGCGGGCATCACATTGCCTGGGCGCATGGGCTGGAGGCGTACGTCAAGGTCGTCCGCGAGCTTCTTGATGACGGTGAACTTGTCGAATAAGCCAACGAGGACCTCGTCGAACAAGGAGACAAAACTGTCGTCCAAGCGGCCTCTTGCCCTGGCGGCCTCAAGCAGGACCTGGAGACGTTCCTCGGTGCCAGGCCGCAGGCCGGCGTCATGGACCATTTGGCACAGCCGGCTGATGCTCGAGCTTGTCGCCTCCATGGGTCTAGCTTGTAGTCAACTGATCTTGCGATTGGAGTGATCACTCTTGCTCTTGGTTAGAGTGCGTAGGTGCGTAGGATTTCGTAGATTGGACTGGCGGGGAGCCTTTATATGAGAAGTGCAGATTGTGTTGCATTCACGTGTGTGTTGGCCATCTACTGCACCTGCCTTTGGCTGTATGACAGGTGGGCTAGCTACCTGTTGGGCCCACGTGTCATACACCCAAAGGCAGGTGCAGTAAGTCAATGAAGCTGCGCCCCCCTCCGTGTCGGTGCAGTATAGTCATCTCACCGGACCTCTAGTTGGGGCCAAATGAGAGAACTTTGATGTTTACTGGTTTATTGGTCCCCTTTGCATTTTGTGCCAAGTTTTGACCTTTGATTTAACTAATAAAATGTTCATGCATGTAACAAAAAATGTTGTGTAAGTCACCTTACGAAAACCAAATAATCCCAAAACACTTAGGCACGGTACATTAACTCCCTCCTCGTTTCTTATTTCGTGACATATCAACCAATGAGAGATGTGAGCCGTGCATGCTTTCAATGACTTGAGACTACCAAACATGACATGCAGTGGTTAGTTCATTGCATGTAATCCTATTAATAAGCAAAAAGACATTAAGTTCTCTTGCTTTCCCCTTCGTCTTGGTCACGGTGCACAACCTAAGAGCATGGTTAATAGTATAGCCAGCTGCTGGCTATATGATGTTGCCATGTCATATAGAGCCATCACTTGCAGCTACTCATACAATAATGTTAGCTATAGGGATGGCTATAAGAGTACTACTTTTTCTCATCTTCTCTCTCTTTCTTCATATTTATTGTACTCCCTTCGTTTCTTTTTAGTCTGCATATAAGATTTGGTCAAAGTCGAACTTCGTCAATTTGACTAAGTTTATAGAAAAAAATACCAAGATTCACAATATGAAATCAATATTGTTAGATGCATGATGAAATTAATTTTCATACCATATAGCTTTCATATTATAGATGTTGATATTTTTTCCAACAAAGTTGGTCAAACTTTATAAATTTTGACTTTGACCAAATCTTATATGCAGAGTAAAAAGAAACGGAGGGAGTATCGGCCTAGGAATCCGCATATAGCTAGGCTCTTGCATGAGAGCCCACTCCTCTTTTTCACTTGCCCTAAGATGACTTATACACCTAGACGGAGGGAGTAGTCTCAAGTCATTGGATGCATACGCACCCCACGTCTCATATTGGGTGATTTTTTTTTTCGTGGCAAAAAGAAGGGAACGAGGTGGGTATTTAATGCACTGCGCCTAAAAGTTTTGGGATTACTATTTGGTTTACGTAACGTGACTAATGCACCAGTATGGAGGGAGTACAATAGTAGTCTTTGACTGCAATTTTTTGTTGGTAGCTTACAAAGCTGAGCGCTTGGTGAGTACAATAGTAGTCTGATTGATGAGACTTCAGATTTGAGCCATCTACCGGAAGGAATAAAACAATACACCATGTATTTATTTACAGAGGGAGTAGTACATTTTCTGTGACATGCATTACTAGATATTGCTAGTCAAATACTAAATCCAGATGGACGTGGTAGAACTACTAAATCCAGACGGTGGTGCTAGTACTAGTAGTAGTACTACCAATGTAGTAGTACTGTACTACCCGTTGGTCAAATTATTACGTGCTGCTCCTCACATTGAAGTGACAAGACCCTGTGCCGAAGATGACACCTGAGTATAGGCACCGTGTTCGGCATACCATAGTCAGTCTCACCGTCTGCAGTCACTATCATCATGGCTGTAGAGCTAGCCTGCTTACAACTAGCCGTGTTCGACATAATTTCCTGTGCGTAGATGCCCGTGCGTTGCACGGAACACCAAGATTGGGGGTGGACGACGCCGGCAGTGGCCATCGCGCCAGATTTTTCCATTGCCTTCTAGATGTGGTGGGGAGGAGATAAGGCTGATTGTGAGAGACAAGGAGTTGTTTGTAAATAGGGAACAAGTGCGGGCATCTTTTTGCAAAAGTGGAGAAGTTCGGTTTGTATGCGTCAGATCTAGATCCGACGGCTATTGGTGAAAGATGGCAGGCACAACATCATCACCAACTAAGGACCTCTTTGATTTGCAGCATTTTGAAAACACATGAATAGGACACGACAATATTACAAGTTTCAAACTGATATTACAAACTAAAATCCACCTCCCTGACAAGTCACTAATGGGCAAATAAATTTTCGAGTCTCTGGCCACTTGATGTTTCAAAAACAAATTCAGCATCTGCGGAGACTTTGTCAATTAGGCTTAGACGCTCGCGGTGATCAGCACGCCATTCATTGTTGTGCCAGAGAATGCCAAACCTCATTACCTTGAGCACACTTGCCTCCAGAACAAAGAACCCGCCAATTTAATCTCAGATGTGCTGCCTCGATAGTCGATCAAGTCAATTTTTGTAAGATGGAGATCAAGGCATTCGATGAGATTGTTATAGTGCAGCACATTTTTCACTTTCGGGTCTTTTTTTATCTGCAAAAGAAGAGAACATATTAGAGCAGCTGGCTGTATAAGATTGTCGTGTCATCAAGAGGTACCAATATCATTCTCTCATACGATAGGGTTGGCTGGCTAGTGATATTGTTTCACACTCTCTCTCTCTCTCTCTCTCTCTCTCTCTCTCTCTCTCTCTCTCTCTCTCTCTTTCCTCTCATTTACCTAGGAGCACATGAAGAGCTTGGGAATTTGTTGCCTTCCACTATGTGGCCGATGCCATATTTCTCAAAAGTATGCCACATAATACACATCGATGTCAAATCAAAAGATTTGGGCACCGCTCTCGCGATGTGAGAGAGTTGGCACCGCTGTGCACACAGACCCACATGTATAAACAAATCAATCAAACCAACTACACCAGCCTCTCACTCTCCCAAACAAGTGTTTTTTATTGCCTCAGTCCTCTCTCTCTCCCACGCAAGTGTTTTTTCATTGCGTGAGTTAATTTGCCACCGGAGCAAAGTAGGTGATCCAGATTGGGGCACCAGGTGAGCAAGGGAGGGGCATCGATGCCAAATGCATCACAAGTGAATTTGGCACGTGTTTTGCCCTACCTAGTGGAGGGCCGTTATAGCCCACTTTTGTACTACCTCGTATTTAGTGTAAAATTTTGACCATACATTTACCTAAGAAAATGCCAATGCATGTCACCAAAAATTATACCATTTGAGATTATGTTCAAATACAAATCCAACGATATAATTTTTAGTGACATGCATTAACATTTTGTCAGTTAAATCTATGGTCAAATTTTGATACTACAAAATAGGAAGAGTAAACCAGGACGGAGGTAGTACTTGATCTTAGGGTAACCATAGAGTTACTAGTCTAAGTTACTTTCCACTATGACTAGCCTAGGATACTATAGTAGTACAACAACAAAATGATGCAGGTGATCACGTGAGAAAAATACTAATTTTTTTTCATTTGGTGCAGTGCGTAGATGCAGTTTTGAACACTACACTTGTCATCGTAATTTGGGAATTTACGAAAAAATTGAGCCACGTTGTGATTACCGTTTACTAATAGGAAAGAAGTTTCACCTCGATGAGTAGCTTCTCCGTGCATGGAAAGCATGTAAGGAATCCGACAACTTGATCCAGATTGGGGCCGATAGATTTTATTGCCAAGATCTTCACCGTGCGCATAGACTGGGCCAAGCTTGTGGGAATTATTTTTTGGAAGACGGTCGTAAATACATCAAGAAGAAATTTAAAAATGTGAATTTCAAGAAGACGGAGAAGAAGATGAGTGTTGTACCTGAATGATTACGGATCCAATGAAGAGTTCGGAGAATTTGGCAGACGAGTACACCAACGCTGTCAACTTCGGCATGTCAATGACCCTGATTTTTGTTGGACCTTCTGGATCAGATACAAGCAATCTCTTAAGGAAAGGCGCATTCTCAATGACCATAACATGGAACAACTGGAGTGATCTCTTCCCAATTGATGTCTTGTTGCGGAGCCAGCAAGACACATAAATCCATCGGAGATTCGTCGAGGCGATGTGGAGGCTAATGAACTCGTGGATCTGCTCAAGACGAAGGTACTCGAGCACAGTACAGCTGCGGAGCAGGTGCTCCATAGCCTTCTTCGAGATGACAACGTTGAAGAGGTCGAGCTGCTTGAGTTGAGGGAGAAGAAGGGCGGTTGCGGCATTAATCTGGGGAAGATAGCAGGAGCTGAAGCTGGCGCGGCACGGCGTTGGCATGAGGCGGAGCGCGGACGGCGGCAGATAGCGACATCGTCCAGCTTCAAAGCTGAGCTCCTTGAGCTGATCTACGGTGGGGGATAAGAACCCCTCGTCGAACTTGGATTGGACCTTGCAGTTGGTACTGAACATGCAGATGTCAAGGCGTCTGGCTGGCCTAGGTGTCAGTGTGGAACGACACCTATGCGATCACAAGAATCCCTACTACGGTTGCCGGGGCGCAGGGTTGTGAGAAGAGCAGGATTAGTAGTCAGCACAAAGATCGTTTACCCAGGTTCGGGCCGCGAAGATGCGTAAAACCCTAGTCCTTCTTTGGTGGGTGTATTTCAGAGAGTTCTTGAGCTCTCGAACTAGCTGTGGTGAGCGCGTGGTTTGAAAGAGCCGAATCCCTCTCCAGTATGCCATGGGCCTCCTTTTATAGGCGAAAGGGGCTGCCGCAATGGCATACAGGAGGTGGAAAGGCGTACAATATTGAGAGCTTATCGCTCGTATTACAGGACAAGACGCATTTAATGCGTCGCTGAGGTGTCCCCTAGCTTTATCGGGGACGGGGGCGAGGCCCATCCCGTCCTTCGCTGCTCTTCCTTGCTTCGACACGCGCCCTGGCCAGCGATGCGTGCGGCGCCATGTAGGCAGGCAGGCAGCTGAGGTGGCACGGTGGTGGAGTCTCCATGAAGACCCGCATGCCGCCACGCAGGTGCTTGATTAGTTGGCCCGAGAGCTGCATGTTGCCACGCAGGTGCCTGCTCAGCTGGTTGAGCTGGCAGCTGCATGCGAACGGCGGCGGAGACTTGGCTGGTGCGGGCCTAGCAGTGGCCCTGCTGGCGTCCTTGGTGAGAGCCTTGCCGGGTGGCCCGGCAAGGGTCTTGCCGTGGCGCGCAGTCATCCCCGACAAGGATCTTGCCGGGGGTCTTGTGGCTCTCCTCGGCAAGGATCTTGCCGAGGACCGTTGTCTTTTAATCCTCATCTGATCTTGAACATTCATTGGTCTTGACAAAGATCTGCATGCCACCATGGCGGTGCCTCCCGAGCCCTAGTTCCAACATGGTGGGCTGAGTTGGAACCTGTGGGCTCAAGGGTGGCTCACTCCGCTGGTGTGGGCGAGCCGCCCCGGCAAGGTTCTTGCCGGGGCCGCTGAGGCTGCCCCAGCAAGGGTCTTGCCGGGGGAACCTGCTTCGTCCCTATGCTCTTTGTAGTCTTGGTCTTGGCGTTGCTCTGGCTGCCTCGGGCTTCGGTTTCACCTTGGTTCACCTCCCCTGCTCTGCTTGGTGTGGCCGTGGGCGCGGCTCCGACTGCCCGTGCATAGGTAAAGGGGTAGAAAGATGCGCCCCTTCGTTTGTACACTGACAGGAGCCCTCGGGCCTGGGCCACACATAAGCGCGACACGTTGTTAGGCCAGGCCCAAAACGGTGCGCGGGCAGGCGGGGCGGTTTTTACCGCGGTAAAACTTTTCGCGCGCTGCGCCTCCCACGACACGCGCGTGGCGTGGCGCGGCATGGAGGGGTGCGCGTGACATGGGCGGCATGCGTGGGGCAGTTCCCGCACGCATGCGTCACATCACAGTAAATGGGCAGCGCGACTCGCGGCTTCCCCATAAAAAGGGATAACCGCGAGCGCACTGTTCCTTTTACCCTTCGCGCAATCCCTGTTCCTTTTACCCTTCGCGCAATCCCAATCTCGGAAGCCTCCACTCGTCTTCCTCTTCTTCCCCAAGCTTTGCCCCTTCTCGCCGCCGTTGTGTTTCCGTCGCCCTCTGCCTTGCCCTTCTCCCCCATCCGCCATGGCGCCGAAATCCATCAAGGGCAAGGGGTGGCTAAGGACGCCGGAGCGGCGGAGACGCCGGAGAGTGCGCTGGCGGTGCAGCGGACGCAGTCTGCCTTCTTCCCCTTGACAGTTGACGTGTTTGAGCTTCGGGAAGCCTTCAGGCCCGTGTGGGGGGTGAAGACGGGGGGAGAGAAGTCGGGGCATCCAGCCATGCGCGTCATCCCCGCCGACTGCGCCGAGGCTGCCCCAAATCGATACCCCTTCTTTGTTGACTATTTTTCCTGCGGGCTTTGTCCTCCCTTCTTCAATTTCTTCAGCGACATCATGCAGACCTTTGGCTTCTGCCTCCTGGATTTTACCCCAAACGTTGTGGCGTGCATGGCCCTCTTTGCGCACCACTGTGAGGGCTTCGCCGGAGTGCACCCCAACACAACACTCTTTCGCCATTACTTCTCCCCTCGGATCCAACCAGGGGGCGCCATCTCCGGTTGCATCGCCTGGATCTCAAGGTCCAAGGGGGCGTATCCGGAGGGCGCCATGAAGGAGAGGTGGGAAGAATGGTGGGGCCGGTGGTGCTGGATCAAAGAGAAGGACCCGCCGGCATTTTGCGAAGTTCGCCGGGCGCCGCCGGTCCACAGAAGCGATTGGAGTGACGTCGACGCTGACGATGAGAAGCTCACGGTCGCCACCACCAGGATCCTTCGGCTCACCGAGGCCGGGCTCACCCTTGAGATGATCGGGGCGGACTTCATCCGCCGCCGGATCGCTCCACTGCACAACAAGGGGAGGCCAACCTGGGTCTTCACGAACCCCGCCGACATCATGCGGCTTCGCCCCGACATCGACCACAATTTCATAGTGATGGGACATGCCCATTTCTGCCAGCGGCTCTTCCAGCTTGATGTGTGCCTTGACGGCGAGGTCGAGCGGACCGGCAGGGCCGCGAGGGCCGCCACGAAGGCCGGCAAGGTCTTCAAGGGGCCTTTGTTCAAGCTGCCGACGGGGGTGGTCCCGTTGTGCAATAACTCGCGCCGGACCGAGATCATCGCCATGATGCCGGACTGCAACGCGCATGGCCCTGACCCGAGCTGGAAGGAGCCGGAGGACGCCGAGGTGCAGCAGTTCTTTGACACCCTGCATGAGGGGTACATCAACACCGACGCCGAGCGGCTGCTCGTCCAGGACACCACCCAGGCGGAACTGGACTACATCGCCACCAGGGCGAGGGAGGCGCAGCTTGCTGAGGAGGCCGACATCGCTAGTGCTGTGGAGGACAAGGCCGTGACGGCCGCGGAGGAGGAGGAGCTCGCCCGATGGGCGGCGGCCGCCGGGGAAGCCAGCAGCGCCAGCACTAGGGCTCCTCTGGTTGAGGAAGCGACCGACGAGGTGCCGGAGGAGGAGGCCGGGGCTGTTGACCCTCCGGCCACGGGGAGAGGGCGAGTCCTGCGTCGGGCCACCTCTGGCGAGCCGGTGCGACCCGTCGGGGTCGCGGCGGCCAAAGTCCTCGGACGAGGCCGCAAGTCAGATGAGGGTTGCGGCGGCGAAGAAGGTGGTGAAGGCCGCGGCAGCGAGGAAGAAGGCATCTGCTTCTTCTTCGCCCAGGCGCACGCAGAACCCGCCCTCCTCCCCTCCTCCGGCAGATGCCGACGAGGGGGTCACTTTCGACTACGGATCCCTCAGCTCGAGGAGGAAGAGGAAAACAACAGAGGAGGTGGACGACGAGTGAGTATCTGGCTCCTTCCCGTCATCGCTGCCTCTTCAACCTGTGTCGCTTGTCTTGACTTGTTTTCATATTTGCAGGGACGCGGAGACGCTGGCCCAAAGGGTGAAGAGGGCCAAGACCTCGGCGGGTGGCCAGCCCCCGGCTGGTACTTCAAGAGCGCCACTGGTGGTGCTGAGTAGCCCGGACAGCAGCCCCCGGCAGAGCCCCCAGCATAAGTTCATTATCCTCCCCTCGTCGACATGTGTCAGGGGTATGATACGTTGGTGCTGACCATGCCGGGTATGCAGGAGGAGAGCGGCAACAGGAGGAGCCGCAGAGGGGTACTCCCAACATGCCGCCCCCATCGACCACGCCGCCCCGAGGGGCGTCCCCGGCAAGGGCGCCAAGCACCGAGCCTACGCACATGGAGGAGGAGGAGGAGGAGGAGGAGAACTTGGGTGCTGGCGGCTTTGCCTCAGCACCAAATGTTGGTGGGGAGGGGACTTCTTCTTCCCAGCCTGGGACTAGCGCTGGTAAGTCGCTCGCCTTTCGTCCCTGTTCCTTTTTCTTTCTGGTTCTTGGCCTCGCCTCACTCCCTTCTTTGGCGTCCAGATTCCTCCTCGGTGAATCCAGAGGACGTGGACGCCATCATTGAGAACGTCGCCAAGGCCGCTGAGGCGGACACCGAGAAGATCGCCGCCGAGGAGGCCGCCAAGGGCGCTGCCGAGGACGCTGCCAAGGGGCCTCTCGGGGAGGCCGGCAAGGCCGCCACTGAGGAGACCGGCAAGGGGCTTGCCGGGGAGGCTGGCGGGGCCACTGCCGAGGAGGAGGAGGTGGCTGATGACCAACCTTCCTCCTCCGCTGCTTCCGGCTCCGGCAAGTACTTGAGGGTGAGTGACGACTTGTTCGTCCACCTTCCAAGCACGTCGAGCACCAGGACACCCGTCGAGGGAGAGGTGTTCGACGACGAAGTGCTTGCCGCCGCCGGGCTTGAGGTCGTCGACGTGCCGAGCGTTGGCGGCGATGGCTCCCAGGAAGAGCGGCTCCTGCACGCCATGGGCGCCAGCTTCCGAAGCTCAGCGCTCCATCAGCGCCCGCCGACAAGGCTAAGTCCAGACGGCGGTGGTGCGTATATGGAGGCGGACCTCCAGAAGCGCGTTGACGAGACACAGGATTGGTTCCTCCAGGCTCACGAGGAGCTTAAGGCCGCCGAGGGCGAGCTGGCCAAGCGCAACGTGGAGCTCACCATGAAGCTGGCCGACATCGAGAAGGCCCAGGAGACGGCAAAGGGCTTGGCCGCGGCAGCCGAGGCCACCCGGACTCAGCACCAGGCCACACAGAACTCCCAGGAGGAGGACCTCGCTGCACGCGAGGAGAAGCTTGCCGCCACGCTCCGTGGCAAGGATGAAGAGGTGGGGAAGCTTGTCTTGCAACGGACCCGTGAGCTGGAGCAGAGGCACCAGGAGGCGCTCGATACCCAGGCCCTGGTCCACGCTGGCAAGGTGAAGGAGCTGGAGGCGGAGCGGGATGAGCTGAAAGAGCAGGCCCTAAAGCTGTCCTAGGAGAAGGACACGCTCAATGGCGCCCTGACGGAGGCGCAGGGCGTGGCCATCAGCAAGGCCGGGGAGCTCTCCAAGGCCAACAAGTCCATCAAGGACCTCACGCTGAAGCTGGAGGGCCTCGAGGGGATGCTCACGGAGGCCAAAGCCCGGGAGGGGGCCCTGGCCAAGGAGCTGGAGACCGAGAAGCAACTGCAGAAGAACGAGGCCGCCGAGCATAAGGATTTCAAGGAGGGCATGAACCGCTGGGTCGGCTGCCTCGAGGACGTTGTCGGCAGGATCACCGCGCAGCTCGCTACCATGGGGATGCCAAGCGTGAGGTACGCCCCAGAGCGCAGCGGGACCACCAACGCCAAGCTGACCTTGTTCTTCAAGTGCGTTCTCGGGGCTCTGGAGCAGCTTCACGCCAACCGGGCGGCCTCGCTGGCCGACAAGGCCCGGAGGCTTTGCCAGGGCGCCATGACCAAGGTGGCTCACTGGTACCCCGACCTCGACTTCGAGGCCGTGCTGGAGAGCTTGCCGGAGGATACTGACCTCGCGCCGCTCAGGGAGCGCATCAAGCCCATCATCAGCCGTGTTGGCGGAATTCTAAGGGTGGAAAGCCATCGCCGGGATTAGGCACCCCGTTTCTTTTCGTTGCTGCAAGTTCACAACCAAGACAATTTTTATCTTTAGTTAGAACTGCGGCAACAAGTGATGTAATATAACTTCTGCAGCACTTTTGACATTATGCATGTTATTTTCCTGTTCGAATTTTCCTTTTATGTCCACCCTACCTAACTGGGTAGGCCTGCCGACGCGTAAACCCATGGCGGCGTCTTGGGGACGGATCCCCATTGGCCTGCTGGGTGTGCTTGCTGCCGGGCGGACCACCTTACCGCCCTTAGCGTGGCTGCCCGAACTGTCGAGCTTGACTCGAGTCAGAGTCGGGAGCGTTGCCAAGTGCGGAAGGCTACCCCGCCACTCTCGACGCGGCCGCTTTGAGCTGTTGAGCAGACTCGAAACAGAACAAGGGCATTGCCAATCGCAGGAGGGCCCCTTTGCGTGCAGGTTTTCCATACATAGGCAAGATCTCCGAGGACGATAAACTTATGTATAAAAGGAAATAACTCAAGGCTCTGAATGACTTAGCTTTTCTGTTGCCGCGCTAACGTCCTTCGCGTTCACATGCGGCGCTCTTTTCTCCTGGCCGTCTCCTTCTTGGGAGCCATGGTGATGAGGAAATGCTAGGCCAGCTACTAGACCAGATTCTCACAATTGCGCCCCCTACCTGGTGCGCCAAAGATGTCGGTGTGGGACGACACCTATGGGACCACAAGAATCCCTACTACGGTTGCCGGGGCGCAGGGTTGCGAGAAGAGCAGGATTAGTAGTTAGCACAAAGATCGTTTACCCAGGTTCGGGCCGCGAAGAGCGTAAAACCCTAGTCCTGCTTTGGTGGGTGTATTTCAGAGAGTTCTTGAGCCCTCGAACTAGCTGTGGTGAGCGCGTGGTTCAAAAGAGCCGAATCCCTCTCCAGTATGCCATGGGCCTCCTTTTATAGGCGAAAGGGGCTGCCACAGTGGCATACAGGAGGTGGAAAGGCGTACAGTATTGCGAGCTTATCGCTCGTATTACAGGACAAGACGCATTTAATGCACCGGTGAGGTGTCCCCTAGCTTTATCGGGGACGGGGGCGAGGCCCGTCCCGTCCGTCGCTGCTTTTCCTTGCTTCGACACGCGCCCTGGCCAGCGATGTGTGCGGCGCCATGTAGGCACGCAGGCAGCTGAGGTGGCACGATGGTGGAGTCTCCACGAAGATCCGCATGCCGCCACGCAGGCGCTTGATTAGTTGGCCCAGGAGCTGCATGTTGCCACGCATGTGCCTGCTCAGCTGGTTGAGCTGGCAGCTGGCGGAGACTTGGCTGGCGCGGGCCTGGCAGTGGCCCTGCTGGCGTCCTTGGTGAGAGCCTTGCTGGGTGGCCCGGCAAGGGTCTTGCCGTGGCGCGCAGTCATCCCCGACAAGGATCTTGCCGGGGGTCTTGTGGCTCTCCTCGGCAAGGATCTTACCGAGGACCGTTGTCTTTTAATCCTCATCTGATCTTGAACATTCCTTGGTCTTAACAAAGATCTGCATGCCACCATGGAGGTGCCTCCCGAGCCCTAGTTCCAACGTGGTGGGCTAAGTTGGAACCCGTGGGCTCAAGGGTGGCTCACTCCGCTGGTGTGGGCGAGCCACCCCGGCAAGGTTCTTGTCGGGGCCGCTGAGGCTGCCCCGGCAAGGGTCTTGCCGGAGGAACCTGCTTCGTCCCTCTGCTCTTTGTAGTCTTGGTCTTGGCGTTGCTCTGGCTGCCTCAGGCTTTGGTTTTACCTTGGTTCTCCTCCCCTGCTCTTCTTGGTGTGGCCGTGGGCGCGGCTCCGACTGCCCGTGCACAGGTAAAGGGGTACAAAGATGCGCCCCTTCGTTTGTACACCGACACCAGGGTGCGATGAAAGGATCTTGGAGACTGCGGCCATGCATTTGCAATCCCCGCCGCAGAGGCAGCTGTCAACGGTGAGGTTGAGGGGGACGTAGCGCCAGAGGGGGCGCCATCGCCGGGAGAGCAGGGTGGTCCGCATGACAGATTTGGTGGGGAGGAGGCCGATGATGACGAGCAGCATGTCGTTGGGGAGGCTGATGATGAAGTCCAGGCTCGCCGGATGCAGTTTTAGCTCGAGCCGCCTTCGTTTGTTGGCTTCCTCGCCATCCATCTCAACCAGCTGCGACGCCGGTATACACGTGCGCTGGTGTGTGTTGTGTGCTGGCCTTGTGGGTGTGCGCGAATGCGTACTTCTATGCATGCCACCGTGCAGTGGTGAATTGTGAACGAGTGCGTCCTTCACACGGAAGAAGTGTGTCCTCAATGCGCCCTCATTTTACTAGCATGCGGGGTGCTACCCCGAGTGGTTTCAACTTTGTTTACTTCACCGCGTGTCAGATGGGCCTCTAATTTACTTATTTTCACCCACTGCCACTTGGGCCAGCACACGAAGATAGAGAACACGAGCTGACAAGGCAGCATGTGGACTGGTTGACTGGTCAACTAAACAATATACAGAGCTATACGCTGACACAATGAGCGTATAATCCGTCTGTATAGAGAGTTCGAGTGAGAGGGGAGGCCCGTGAGAGATATCTGAGAGAGAGAAAGAGCTACTCCCTCCGTTCGATAATGTAGTGCCAACATTTTTTTAAAGTCAAACTTTTGGAACTTTCACCAAGTTTATAAAGAAATTACTTATATCTACAATACCAAAGATAAATGATAGTATGAAGTAAGTACATGTTGTGATGAATCTAATGATCGTTCCAGATATAAATGTTTTTATCCACATATACCTGGTCTAACTTTTCTGAGGTCTGACTTTTCAAAACATCAATATGCTTATGGACGTGAGAGAGTACCTAACTAGAGAGAGTGTGTGTGAAATAGAAAGAGTGACTAAAAAAAGTGTGTGTGCATGTGTGAAAGAGACATAGACAACACACGATAAAAGTAGAGAAAAAGCGCGTATGTCTTATGCAAACATATCACACATGCATCTTCAACAGCTGAAAGGATTGAGAAGAGGTGTCTAGAGGGGGGGATTAGACCCTCAACAAAGAAAAGTAGCAGTTTTTAATTTCTTCAAGTTAAGGTGGAGTTTTAGCACAAGTTTAAACATTCACAATACATTTCAAGCAAGCATGGCAAGAGTATATGAGCAGCGGAAAGTAAAGCATGCAATTTGCGAGAATGTAAAGGGATGGGATTAGAGTATGCAAATGAAACTGGAGACACGGAAATTTTTGGTGTGGTTCCGATAGGTGGTGCTATCGTACATCCACGTTGACGGAGACTTCAATCCACGAAGGGTAATGGTTGCAAGAGTCCATGTAGGGCTCCACCCACGAAGGGTCGACGAAGAAGCAACCTTGTCTATCCCACCATGGCCATCGCCCACGAAGGACTTGCCTCACTAGGGTAGATCTTCACGAAGTAGGCGATCTCCTTGCCCGTACAAACTCCTTGGTTCAACTCCACAATCTTGACGGAGGCTCCCAAGTGACACCTAATCAATCTAGGAGACACCACTCTCCAAAAGGTAATATATGGTGTGTTGATAATGAACTCCTTGCGCTTGTGCTTCAAATGATAGTCTTCCCAACACTCAACTCTCTCTCACGGATTTGGATTTGGTGGAAAGATGATTTGAGTGGAAAGCAACTTGGGGAAGGTTAGAGATCAAGATTCTTGTGGTTGGATTGGAATATCTTGGTCTCAACACATGAGTAGGTGGTTCTCTCTCAGAAAATGAATGCTGGAAGTGTAGGTACGTTCTGATTTCTTTCTTCAGGAATGAAGAGTGGGTGGTGGGGTATATATAGCCTCCACACAAAATCTATCCATTACGCACAATTTACCAAACTCGGTGTGACCGAATCATGAAACTCGGTTAGACTGATTTGGTTCAAAATGTGAACGTTAGGATTTTTTGGTGGGACCGATATGATCAACTCGGTGGGACCGATGTGCTAGGGTTAGTGTAAAACCTCAATTCGGTTTGACCGATTACACAACTCAGTGGGTCCGATTTTGTTAAAAAGCTAAACAGAGAGTTGGTCAGGCAAACTCGGTGGGACCGATTGCATATCTCGGTGAGACCGAAATAATTGCAACAGGCAACAGAGAGTTTGCAAGCCCATCTCGGTGAGACCGAGATCCCATCAGTGAGACCGAACTGATTAGGGTTTCTGGCAGTGGCTATGTCAAGTGAACTCAGTGGCTCCGGATAGATCAAATCAGTGGGGCCAAGTTTGACTTTTAGGTTTGGGACATATGTGGAAATGAGAAAGTGGTTGAGGGCTTTGGAGCATATCACTAAGCACTTTGAGCAAGCAAGTCATTAAGCAACACCTCATCCCCTTTTAATAGTATTGGCTTTCCTATGGACTCAATGTGATCTTGGATAACTAAAATGAAAATGTAGATTCTTGAGCTCTTGAGCTTTTGCTAATCTTTTGTCCTTAGCATCTTGAAGGGGTTCCGCATCCTCTTGTCCACGCCACTCCACCGTTAAACTCATCTGAAATATACTAGGTGAAAATATTAGTCCAATAAGAGATATGTTGACATTAATTACCAAAATCACCCAGGGAGCACTTGTGCTTTAAGTCTCCCCCTTTTTTGTAATTGATGACAACATACATCAAAGCTTTAGATAAAGATATGAAGAGTAACAAATAAAACTTTGGAAATACATGTAACATGCATAGGCTCCCCCTACATGTATGCAATCATGTAAATATGAGATATAAGAGGATGTGAATGCATAAGCTTGACAGAGAAAGCAATGAGTTACATGTATCTTGGCTATATGCATCAGAGCAAATGATGTGAATATAGGAAATATACCTTCATGTTCATGAGTCCTTCTTGCGAACAATATGTACATCAACAAGAGATCATCATGCACATGAGTGTGATGCATATACTTATGTTGTGGTCTTGAGGTGGCTTTGGAATAGATGATCCTAAGTAAACAAGGTTAGGTAACACACGGACATCTATAGGACAAAGCAATTTGAGAAACCACAAGAGTACCAATATTGGGATGACATGTAGAGAGTGAGTACTAGGTACTCTATTTGAGTATAGACATGTACCCAAAGATTAAAGATATGCAATGAATTCGAAGATTTTCTTCCCTTAGATGTCTTTCTCCCCATGAATCTTATATGGGATACTGGGAGAAGGTAGGAAAAGAAAATCAGAGTCAGAGCAAAACAAGAAAAAAACAGCACAAAATATTCATAACACATACTAACATGTCTTTCCCCTCTTAAAGACATGTGACTTCTCTCCTCTTGAATACCAAGCATTCGGGGCTCTCTCTTTGATGTGATTAAGCTTTGATGTGATCTCTCTCTCTCCCCCTTTGACATCAATTTCCAAGAAGGGATCTTATGGAGTGTGAGTCGAATAGGTTTGGTCCTTGAGTCACATGACAAAGCAGTATGTAGAATCTGATGCAGGTAGAGGACAAGAATCTTTGAGTGGAGCTGGATCAAATATGCAGGATGCAAATGACAAAGTGTCTTCTCAGCATTGAAATCGGTAACACCAAGTTGTTTTCTTTGGTGGCATCGAATGGGCTCGGTTTGACCGAAAGAGACAAACTGGTGTGTCCGAGTTCAACACAGAGAGAACATTTGTCATCTCAGCTCACTAGGTAGATAAGATCTCACAAGGATTTGCAAGGAATTAACTGAAATATTTGCAATGAATTGGATGCAGGAAATGCAGAACATAACAGATAAAATTAGGAGGTCTAGATGAAGTTTTTTTAATAAAGAAGGGGAACAAATATGCAAGAGACAAGTGCAAGAACACAGAGAAACACTTAGAGAACTTCATCTAGTATTGGTCGGCGACAAAGTCACCTATGTTAGAGTATATTGACTGAGGAGCCAAGTGAGAACACTTGATCGTAGGTCATACTCATCGTTTAAGCTCAAAATAGGGTTACCATTTTTCGTTTAAGCATTTTGATGTATTCACATCTTGTTGAGTTGCTTTGACCCATGACTTGGGGTAAAGCTTCTCTAAGATGGAATAACATACCTTCGGTGGTGGTGCTGATCTTGATCATGTAGTTGAACTTGTGTGGGATGCTCAAGGTTTATGTAGCTCATCAATGAGTTGGGAGCACCACTTGTGGTTTGAGTTCATCTACCTACATGGATTAGTCTTGCAAGGAAGAGCACTTGTGTATCCAAAATGACAATCATGAATTTGATATCAAATGAAATTTTATATAGAGGAATTATCAAAGGATATGTGGAAAGGTTTCATGCTTCCTTGTCTAAAACCACCATATTGTAGAGTCTTGGTGATGTAGAGACTGCTCAATATGTGAGTGATTTGCAATCTCATAGATTTTGATTCATCCAAGTACCTATAAGGGTTAGATTGCATGCAAGGGTACAAGTATATCCAAGACATATGATCATCATCATAAGAAATATCAAAGATTAGTCAAAGGCTCATGCCTTGCATGTATCCAAATGGAGTTTCTACTCCAAGTTTGAGGCATCAATGATGTTCAATTCACCTCTCAAACGGCAAAATACTTTCTCATCAAGCGGTTTGGTGAATATATCCGCCAATTGCTTATCGGTACGAACATGCTTAAGATCAATGTCCCCTTTAGCAACATGATCTCGAATGAAATGATGACGAACTTCAATATGCTTAGTTCGAGAATGTTGCACGGGATTGTGAGCAATCTTAATAGCACTTTCATTGTCACAAAGCAATGGAACATGTTTCACATATATGCCATAATCTTTAAGAGTTTGGGTCATCCAAAGTAATTGAGCACAATATGATCCTGCGGCAATGTATTCCGCTTCGGCGGTGGATAACGATACCGACTTCTGTTTCTTGGAGGACCAAGACACAAGAGATCTACCAAGAAATTGACAAGTACCCGAAGTGGACTTTCTATCAACCTTGTCACAGGCATAGTCCGAGTCGGAGTAGCCAAAAATTTCAAAAGAGGACCTCTTAGGATACCAAATGCCAAAATTTGGTGTATGAATTAAGTACCTCACTATCCTTTTCACAGCCTTAAGATGACATTCTTTGGGGGCCTCTTGATATCGTTCACACATGCACACACTTAGCATAATATCGGGATGGGAGGCACATAGATATAACAATGAACCAATCATAGAGCGGTCAACCTTTTGGTCAACCGGTTTGCCATCCTTAGTCAAGTCAAGATGTCCACTAGTAGGCATGGGTGTTTTCATACCTTTGTATTCTTGCATGTTGAACTTCTTGAATAAGTCCTTGGTATACTTTGTTTGGGAAACAAAGGTACCCTCTTTAGTTTGCTTGATTTGCAAACCGATAAAGAACTTGAGTTCGCTCATCATAGACATCTCAAACTTCTCCGACATTAGCTTTCCAAACTTTTCACTAAAATGGGGGTTATTCAAACCAAATATGATATCATCAACATAAATTTGGCACACAAATAATTCACCATTAACCCTTTTAGTAAAAGGAGATGGATCAATTTTTCCATTCTCAAAGCCTTTTTCAATAAGGAACTTGGTCAACCATTTATACCACGCTCTAGGAGCTTGTTTAAGACCATAAAGAGCTTTGTGAAGTTTGTAAACATGGTAGGGTTTCTTAGGATTAACAAAGCTGGGAGGTTGTTTAACATAAACTTCCTCCTCAATTTCACCATTTAGAAATGCACTTTTAATGTCCATTTGGTACAAGGTAATATCATGGTGATTAGCATAGGAAAGTAAGATGCGGATGGAATCAAGTCTAGCAACGGGGGCATATGTCTCACCATAGTCCATACCTTCGACTTGAATGTAGCCTTGGGCGACGAGACATGCTTTGTTGCGAATGACTTGTCCATCTTCGTCTTGCTTGTTGCGAAACACCCATTTTGGTACCGATGATGTTGTGGTTGTTGTCGGGCTTCTCGACCAATGTCCACACTTGGTTCTTATCAAAGTTGTGTAGCTCTTCATGCATGTCATTTATCCAATCCGGATCTTCTAATGCTTCTTCAACCTTCATAGGTTCAATGCTAGAGATGAATGAATAATGTTCACAAAAATTAGCCAAACGAGTTTTAGAGCGAGTGATTCTCCCGGTTTGGATATCATTGAAGATTTTTTCGACGGGATGGTCTCTTGAGACTCTTTCTCGAACTCGTGAGAGCTTTTGCTTGGGTCGGGGTGAAACATCTTCTTCATCATCTTGTTCTTCTTCTTGGCCTTCTTCATTTTTGACGTTGTCGTTCTCTTGTCTAGGTCGAGAAGGAGGTTGATGAGGTTCATCTTGGTGTACTTCCTCGTGTTCTTTATCTTGACGTGTCCCACTTGTGGATGCTCCCATGTCACCTCTTGGTTCACCTTGTCGTGAGGTAGAAGCTTCCACTTGGACAGATGAGGTACTCTCCTTCACCTTCATTGGACGAATCTTGCCAATCAACAAGTATTGGATTGCTTCCGAAGGGTCTTTGTTTCCTACATCAATTGACAATTGCTCTACTTGCGAGCCGTTAGATTCATCAAACTTCACATCTACCGTCTCTTCAACCTTTCGTGTGAAATTGTTGTAGACACAGTACGTGTGAGAGTTTGAGCCATAACCAAGTAGGAAACCCTCATGAGATTTAGGAGAAAATTTAGAACAACGATGCTTATCAAGAATATAGCACTTTGAGCCAAATACTCGAAAGTATCCAACTTGGGGTTTGTTACCGGTGAGAAGCTCGTATGCCGTCTTGGCTGAGTAGCTTGTGAAGATACAAGCGATTTGTTGCATGACAAGCTGTCTCAACCGCCGCCCAAAAGTGTTTTGGTGTCTTGTACTCATCAAGCATCGTTCTCTCCATCTCAATAAGAGTCTGGTTCTTCCTCTCAACTACTCCATTTTGTTGAGGCGTGTACGTAGCCGAGAACTCATGTGAAATCCCTTCTTCATCAAGAAAGGTATCCACATTCGCATTCTTGAACTCCATTCCGTTATCGATGCGAACCTTCTTGATCTTCATTTCGAATTGGTTCCGAGCCTTCCTAGTGAAGTTCTTGAAGATCTTTTGGACCTGCGATTTATCATCAAGAAAGAACACCCACGTAAATCTTGAAAAATCATCAATTATGACTAGACCAAATGAGTTTCCACCAAGACTTTTATATGCGTTGGGACCAAAGAGATCCATATGAAGTAGCTCGGGCGGTCTTCTCGTGGTCATGATGTTCTTCATGGGGTGACTTCCTCCAACTTGCTTTCCTGCTTGACAAGCACTGCACAATCTATCCTTATCAAATATAACATCTTTCACTCCGAGGATATGATCACCTTTAATTAGTTTATCAAGATTTCGCATGCCCACATGACCTAACCTTCTATGGCACAACCAACCTTTAGAGGATTTAGCAATTAAGCAAGTTCTAGGTTGAGCCTTTTTAGTGAAATCAACAACGTAAAGATCACCTCTACATATGCCAGTAAAGACCATATTATGACTATCTCTATGAAACACTTGGCAATCTACTTCAGTGAATAGGACATTGAAACCAAAGTCAGCAAGTCTAGATACGGAAAGTAAACTGTAGCGAAGAGATTCAACGAGCATAACATTTTGTATAGAGCTATCATGTGAGATGGCCACCTTACCAAGGCCAACGACCTTACCCTTTGAGTTATCACCAAAGGTGACATACTTTTGAGGGCCGTCGTTTTCAGCTAGCTCACGAAACATATCCTTATCTCTGGTCATGTGACCGGTACATCCACTATCAAGAACCCATTCCTTTCCTCCAAGCATGTAGCCGCGAAGATTAGCCATAAGACCAAAGTGTCTCATAGACTCATCGAGATCAAAGTCACTATCATCATCCTCATCATAGTATCCATGTTCAACATCGTCTTTTGATGGATCAATTCCTAGAGAGAGTGATTCATTAGATAAATGATCATCACAATATTCATCTTTATGAATTCTAATGGCTTCGGAGATGATATTGCTAATGATTCCAACATCTCCTTTGGCACGCATGAAGTTAGTAAGCTCAAATAGACAATCACCAAATTTAGGATCATTAGAATTCATCTTACTCAAGGCAATAGACTTATGAAGAATCTCATCTAAGTTTTGCAAGGAATAGTTTGGAAATCGTTCCTCAAGAAATTTCCATATAGTGTACGCACAATCAAGAGTGGGCAAGCGACCAATCAAGTTTCTAGGCAAACCTCTATTGATAAGATTAACAATTCTAAGGTTATGTATCATGTTAATAGACTCATCAAGGGTAGGATGCAAAGGATGTCATGGGTTGCATAAGGGCTAGTAATGTACTTGTTCAAATGATATTCATTGAAAATCTCAAGCATCCCATTCATGAAAGAACTCTCCATCAAGTATAGGCACTCTACGTCTAAGACTCCCCAACATAGACTCATACATCTTCCTCCAATGGTGATTAAACCAAAGCAATGGAGACCAATGCTCTGATACCAATTGAAAGGATCGAGAAGAGGTGTCTAAAGGGGGGATTAGACCCTCAACAAAGAAAAGTAGCAGTTTTTAATTTCTTCAAGTTAAGGTGGAGTTTTAGCACAAGTTTAAACATTCACAATACATTTCAAGCAAGCATGGCAAGAGTATATGAGCAGCGGAAAGTAAAGCATGCAATTGGCGAGAATGTAAAGGGATGGGATTGGAGTATGCAAACGCAATTGGAGACACGGAGATTTTAGGCGTGGTTCCGATAGGTGGTGCTATCGTACATCCACGTTGATGGAGACTTCAACCCACGAAGGGTAACGGTTACACGAGTCCATGGAGGGCTCCACCCATGAAGGGTCCACCAAGAAGCAACCTTGTCTATCCAACCATGGCCATCGCCCACGAAGGACTTGCCTCACTAGGGTAGATCTTCACGAAGTAGGCGATCTCCTTGCCTGTACAAACTCCTTGGTTCAACTCCACAATCTTGACGGAGGCTCCCAAGTGACACCTAACCAATCTAGGAGACACCACTCTCCAAAAGGTAATATATGGTGTCTTGGTGATGAACTCCTTGCTCTTGTGCTTCAAATGATAGTCTCCCCAACACTCAACTCTCTCTCATAGATTTGGATTTGGTGGAAAGATGATTTGAGTGGAAACCAACTTGGGGAAGGCTAGAGATCAAGATTCTTCTGGTTGGATTGGAATATCTTGGTCTCAACACATGAGTAGGTGGTTCTCTCTCAGAAAATGAATGCTGGAAGTGTAGGCACGTTCTGATTGCTTTCTCCATGAATGAAGAGTGGGTGGTGGGGTATATATAGCCTCCACACAAAATCTAACCATTACACACAATTTACCTAACTCGGTGGGACCGAATCATGAAACTCGGTCAGACCGATTTGGTTCAAAATGTGAACATTAGGATTTTTGGTGGGGCTGATATGATCAACTCGGTGGGACCGATGTGCTAGGGTTAGGGTAAAACCTCAACTTGGTTTGACCGATTACACAAACTCGGTGGGACAGATTTTGGTAATAAGCTAAATAGAGAGTTGGTTAGGCAAACTCGGTGGGACCGGTTGCATATCTCGATGAGACCGAAATAATTGCAATAGGCAACAGAGAGTTTGCAAGCCCATCTCAGTGAGACGGAGATCCATCGGTGAGACCGAACTGATTAGGGTTTCTGGCAGTGGCTATGTCAAGTGAACTCGGTGGCGGCGGATAGATCAAATCGGTGTGGCCGAGTTTGACTTTTATGTTTGGGACATATGTGGAAATGAGAAAGTGGTTGAGGGCTTTGGAGCATATCACTAAGCACTTTGAGCAAGCAAGCCATTAAGCAACACCTCATCCCCTTTTAATAGTATTGGCTTTCCTATGGACTCAATGTGATCTTGGATCACTAAAATGAAAATGTAGAGTCTTGATCTCTTGAGCTTTTGCCAATCTTTTGTCCTTAGAATCTTAAAGGGGTTCCACATCCTCTTGTCCATGCCACTCCACTGTTGAACTCATCTGAAATATACTAGGTGAAAATATTAGTCCAACAAGAGATATGTTGACATTAATTACCAAAATCACCCAGGGAGCACTTGTGCTTTCAACAACGGAAGCAAGGTGAGGATATAGTGTGTGGTTGTTTGCAACCGAGAGAGAAAGACCCCTAGAACATGGCCAAGAGGGGTCTGACAAACAAGGGAGAGAGGTCAAGAGAGATGTACGGAGAAAATGCAGACATGGGGAGGAGAGAGTGTATGTTTTTCATAGAGAGATCCCCTGGAGATCGTGATGGCACTACATGGGTGGGAGATTGAGTGACAAGGTGTGTGCGCGATATAAGATACCCCGAGATATATCAAGATAGACATATGGATGGAAGGAGACAACACGCGTGTTCCTGATGGCTAGTGTGAGATAATCATACTTAGGGGGGAGTGTGTGCGCCTATGATGGAGTGAGGGATTATGGTACTTAGGGGGGTGCGTGTCACATAGAGAGAGAACAAGGGCGGAGAGTGTTAGATGGATCTATGTAGCACGAGCGAGACATGTGTATGTGTGAACCAGGGAGATATAAAGTTTGAGAGAGACAGAGGAGCCCCGATAAGGCTGAGTGGTGCATCAGATAGCTGAGAGGGGGAAAGAGATATTCCATTCGCTCGATAATGCAGTGCATGTAAATTTTTTAGAAGTCAAACTTTGGAAACTTCCAGGTTTATGCTAATGTTATTTATATCTACAATACCAAAGATACATCATACTAAACTACATCTCATGATGAATCTAATGGTATATGTTTGTCACTCTAGATATAAATGTTTTTCTCCACGTACATGGTCAAACTTTGTGATGTTTGACTTTTCGATAAATCTATATGCTATGGACTGAAGAGAGTGCCTAAGTCGAGAGAGATCAAGTGCGTGTGAAGGAGAATGAGTGAGTGTGCAAAAAGAGTATGTGTGTGAAAGAGAAAGGGACAACAAACGATAAATTAGAGAGAGTGTGTTTTTTCGTTTCTTATGCAAACATATCATGCATGCATCTCCGAGATAGAAAAGCGAGGTGAGGAGATACATGAAGATAGCTAGTGCGTGATTGTTTGCAACGGAGAGAGAAACCCCTATAGCACATGTCCAATAGAGGTCTGGCCAACAAGGAACAAAGGTCAAGAGGGACGCATGGAGAACATGGACGCATGGGGAGGGAGAGAGGGTGTGTTTGTGATAGAGAGATCCCCTCGAAATCATGAGGGGACTTTATAGGTGGGAGATCGAGGGAGGTGCGTGTGTGATAGAAAATGCCCCGAGAGAAATCGAGATAGACCATGTACATGTTTGTGATGGAGACTAAGGTTAGCTAGTCATATACATATAGGGGGGCTGCGTGTGCCTACAATTGAGTGAGAGACCATCATACTTGGCTAGGCATGAGATTGTGTGTGTGTGTGTGTGTGAGATGGAGAGAGAACGAGGGAGATAGATAGAGTTTTAGGTGGGTCTATCGAGTGCGAATGAGATATTCATGTGTATGTGTGACCTAGGGAGATGGAGAGTTTGAGAGAGAGAGAAGGAAGATCTCCGAGATGACAGAGTGGTGCGTGAGAGAGTTACGGGCAACAAGCCAAGGAATTTGTGTGCGTACGATGAGTGCACCAAAGATATTTAGCTTGGACTAGAGAATCATACATAGTGTGCGAGAGAGACCTATAGATGAGGTATATATGCATGCGAACTAGAAAGACCCCCCACCACACACACACACAAAGAGAGAGAGAGATGGAGAGGGACCAACAAGGTTTGTGTGTTGGATGCGTGCGACAGAATTGAAGATTGTCGGCGAAAGAGAGAGAGAGAGAGAGAGAGAGAGAGAGAGAGAGAGAGAGAGAGAGAGAGAGAGAGAGCAGGAGTCCGGGAGAGGGGGAGGTCGCGTTTTCTGCATCAAAGACTGATATAAACCATGTTTCGATATAAACTTGCATTCAAATATTTAAATTGGATAACATGTTGTCCACAATCCATACATGAACGGAGATATGAGTATATCAAACAAGTTCATTAATTTGACTTTCAACATGTTCATGGAGCACTATAATACTGTACAACATGCTACTCGATTGAGGTGTTCAATTTTGGATTTATTTCACTATTTTGACCTGGTGAACGAGCTATTTCATTGAATCGAGATATTTCATTTTGGGTTTGATTCCCGTTTTTGAGTGGGTCAACTATTTGTCATATAGTAAATCGTTAGCAACGAGCATGTAAAAACACATTACTCCCGAGCATCATCTCTCCGTCTAAAAAATAAGTGGCAAGCTAATATTTCAAAATTTGATTCGAATCGACTTGGTAATGTAGACGTGGATGCTCGTTCTCCCAAAATTTGAACGAACCGTTTAAACACCTTCTGCTCGGTGGCATTCGCCCGAACAAATAAATGGGAGACGCAAAATTACCGGCCTATGTGGGACACGCATCAATTGGTCCGTTGTACATTGAGGGTAGGTTCGTAACTTCATCCAAGCACGCTTTCTCCTCGGCCGAAATGACATGTGCCGAATAATTCATAAACCATGGTCGGCAAAACACCCTCTCCTCGCCCGAAATAGCTCGCGCCCACTATTTCAAAACACGCTCTCCTCGCCTGAAATCGCTCGCGCCCACTATATTTCAAAACACGCCCTCCTCGCCCGAAATCACTCGCGCCCACTATTTGGGAGAAGCAAATTTACTCTACTATACCCGACCCTCAGTACACAGACCCAAGCTGAGAAGCCTAAAGGCAGGGGTAGAACTGTAACCCCGCCCCCACATTTCAGACAAATGCGTCTGTAAGACATGGTTCCACTCCCCTCCTAATTCCCAATTCATACCTCGTGGGCGCCAAATCACCTTTTCGCCGGAAGCTCCCTTTCCCTGAGCTGCAAAACTAAAGCCCCTCCTCTATGGCGCCCCCACCGCACCAAATTCACAGCCGCCCTCCTCCCTAATGTCAGAGACACTGTCCATTTGCCGTCGTGCACTGGGTCGTGTGCCTCTTACTCCATGCTGCTGGAGCTGCCTCGATGATGGCCGCGTGAACCGTACCAGAGCCGATTCACCCCGCCGTTGTTCACGCACCGGAGCGGCTCCAACTTCTGATCCATCCAGAGCCCCGACGCTGCTTCCCCGTAGCCGTCGACCGTCGTGACATCTCTGCTTCACTGCCGCTGGTAGCCACCGCGACCGTGCCGGCCTCACCGACTCGGCAGCTGGAGCGGCCTACTTCACCGGGCCACCAGATAGGTCGCACCCTCATCTCAAATCACTTTATTTAGGCATCAGTTGTCTGAATTTTTATTCTGGGCCAACCGATTCGCAATGGGAAGCATCACCCCTCGAGGCGGCGGAGCTCCTAGGCTGTCGGTTGGCTGGTGTCTAACGTAAGGGTGCGGGGGCACAAGTTCGCCGCGGAAGCAGTGCTTAGATGGCTATCTTAGAGTTTTGTGGGTCGAAGGTACTGCCGCCGCCGGATCTGGATGACGGCGAGTCTTTGTGGATTGGCCCGGGGGCGGCACAAGCATGGAAGTGCGGTGGGGAGGGGAGCGGGATTTTGGTTGGGGCCACGGACGGTGGAGGCAGGCTGCTCTGTCGGTGGTCGCTGGCTCTTCAGGGAAGATTCCGAACAGTGTTAGCCGGGAGGCACAAGACGGCCATCAAGCCATCCGGCATAGATCAGACAATACCAAAATGAAATAAAATCGTGTGACCCCAATTTAGTCTTTAGTCAACAGACGCGTGACCAATCTCGTACCTTGTGTTGATCTCTTAGGGTATTTCTTCAGATCAAAGAGATGTGTCATTCTTGACATTATGCTTTTCTGCATCTTCAGCCACACCGTCTTCCGACTCACCACAGCTGCTCCAACAAGGGAAGCATACACCAGAAGGGAGATATAGTCCCCACTCAACAGTTCCTTGCATCGAATGCGCACGCCCAACATGGACAACCACAACAACTGCAGGGCCATCGACAAGTCAGCACATGATGCTCACTCCTATGGATGGCGCCCAGATAGGTTGTACCATCATCTTACTTGTGTGCAACATTTATGGATTTGTTATTCATCTAAGCATGGAAAATAGATTATCACATTTCACTGTATATTCATGATGATCTCTTACAGGTCTTGTTCAGGAGTTAATGTTGTTCCATAGTTCAGCTAAGAGACTTGTTCTTTAGGTAACGTTGTTCCATAGTTCAGCTAAGAGACTTGTTCTTTAGGTAACGTTGTTCCATAGTTATCATCCATCAGCCAATCTTATCCCACAGGCTGGTGATTATAGTATTATACCACTTCTAGTATTACCTATGTTGTTCTTTAATACTTTTGTGTGCCATCTAGTTAATCTCGAGTACAAATGATACACATTCTGTAGCTTTCATCTGTGTTCTCCCTTTAGTTTTTTAGACCTGTTGCTGCTAGTTAACCCCATTCCTACTATTTATGTCGTCTCCTACAGGCACTCATTACATAAATCTGACTACTAGTTGTCTTCCATGCATGTCGAAATAATTGCGCATAATCGCTTATCCACAAGAACCTCATGGAGCAATGTAACGGCCAACAAACTTGACGTCAATGATACCCAATATGATGGAACATGTAAAGGCAGTTCTTCACAAGACTGGGAGAAAGATGATGAATCCTATTCACCCCACAAGGTCCTTGCTCTAACTTGGCCCTTGATATGAGGAGTGCATCTACTCTGTTGCAATGCCTTGTTCTTAGTCGGCTGATCATGCATGTAAATATGGCATGCCTTCCTGCTTTTCAGTACCTATTCCATTCATGATAACATGTTTTCAAATTCAAGTACTCTCATTCTACTCTATCGTAATGCCATCTGCTTAGTTTGGACATCATGCTTCTGAATATCTTATGCATTGTTATTCATCAGTATGTACTTCATCTGTCTACCATACCATGTTCTTTTTTTACATTGAAGTGTTGTTCTAGTGGTCTCTTGCAATGCCATCTTAGTTTCTCAATCATACACACATATGTTGCCTTAGTGTTTTTCTGTATGTATTCCGCTAGCATACAGTTTTACATTCAAGTAGTTTTTTTACACTGTTGTCCTGTCGTATCCCTAGCTCTTACATCATACTCCCTCCGTCCTGATTACATGTCACGTAAATGGATAAAAATGGATATATATATATATATATATATATATATATATATATATATATATATATATATATATATATATATATATATATATATATATATATATATATATATATATAGAACTGAATACGCCTAAACCCATCCATTTATTTACGGATGGAGGGAATACATGCCAATATGTCATGCCTTTCTATTCTTCAGTACCTATTCCATCTCTGCTTTAGCATGTTTTATAATTGAAGCACCATTCTTCTATATAAGGCATGCAAGGGGAAGACGGCTATGTTAGAATCCAAAGGGTTACAAACCAGGTCTTTGCAAAAGATCCAAACGCCAGGAGATAATAAACCAACTCCAGTTTTCATAGATACTGCTCCAGCATAGAGAAACCCAACTCCCACTGATAATAAGCAGATTCCAGTGGCCAAAGAACTAGTCCGCTCCAGTCTAGCAAAAATATGTCAACTCCATTCTAAGAAGCGTGTGTGTATCCTCGCATCATGAAATTTGATAGCATTTTGATCATATTTTCTACATGTTTCTTACCCATCTCTCTTAGAAAATAAGCTTAAAGGATAGAAGACTTTCTGTACTAGGATCGTATTCGAGGAAAGTATCTTGCAGTAGTTCTCTATGCTCCAATGTTGATGTAAGTACCTGTTGTATATCACTATATTTTTACATCAGCATGTATTTTGTTAATCGGTGTGAATCCAACCTTTATCTGATCTAAATTCAGTTGTAGCAAAATGTTAAAGGCGACAATGTTGATTTTTGTAAGGAAAATTGCCTGGTAGTTTTGCATACTGAGCTGCATGAGTGTGCTATCTCATATCATGCACATTATTGAATTGTAGTGCTGCTTTGGTTGCCCATTCATTCATTGTGTCAATGTTGCTTTCGTATTACCTTACCTGGCTGATGATAGATGTGCCATATTGTGTTAATTTCGTGTAGGCTGGTGTGGTCAGTTGCCCAAACGTTAGTTAGTGAATGTTGCTTTCCTATTATCCGACTGACCAATGATAGCAATGCTAGTGTGTTAATTTGGTGCAAAGGTCTTTGAAGATAAGAAGACAAACTATGAAAACAGCAAGGCAACCCCATTGTTTCTTTCCAATAAATCTAGGCCAGGTAATATGGCAATAACTCCTGATAATCTGTTTAGTTCCCCTCCTAATTTATGTTATGATGTAGTGGTCGAGACACTCTCCACTATCAATAATACAAGCCTGCCAAAATCGCCATATGAATCTGTTCAGTTTCCTCTATCTCGAATGCAATGAAAAAATGTATGTTTGTGAACCAATTAATGGCTGAAGCAATGATGGAAATGGTGGAGGAATCAGAGGTGCACATTCGTGCGCAACAACAACTTATCAATGTTTTCAGAGATAGTGTAGCAAAGAAGCAAGAACTTGCCCACATGCTTATGGGCGTCATCCGCGCTGAGGTTGTAGATTGTGACGTTCTAGATTGTTAGGTTTTGTTCATTTATTTGCGCTAGCATCAATCTTTGATTGACCAGTGGATGCAATTTCCTGTAATATATGCTGGATGTGCAACAGTTTTCCCTGTATGCCGTACCTTTGGTTGATCGGTTTTGGTCTTGTGCATAATTGCTCGTCGTAATGGGCTCAAATTATCTAATTGGCCTAAAGACATGTACGATTTTAGTGGGCCCATTAAGTTAATGGGACGTTACCAGGCCGAAAGTTAATGGTCGGCCCTCTTACCTCCCGGGTCGTTAACAGGCCGACATCGAAGAGGGCAATAGGTGGGCCCATTGGATTTCACGGGCCGTTAACAGGCCGATACTAAGGCCGGGCTACATATGGCCCAACTATACCGTGGGCCTTTAGTAGGCCGAAAGAGACAATGGGCTCGTACTGGACCATGAAGAGCATGGGCCGCTAAGAGGCCGAAAGTCGGGTCGTACTGTAAATGGCCCAGCTGTGTTGTGGGCCTTTAGCAGGCCGAAAGAGAAACCGGGCTGGTATTGGAACATGAAGAGCATGGGCCGTTAAAAGGCCAACACTCAGGTCCGACTGCAAATGGCCCAACTCACTTATGGGCCATCAATAGGCTGAAAGACACACCGGGCCGGAAATTGGCCCAACACTTAAATGGGTCGCTAAAAGGCCGAAAGATGTACATCCTGAAAGTTGGCCCATCCCTTGAATGGGTCGTTAATAGGCCGAAACCACATCGTGCCGATAATGAGCCCAAATATATAGCGGGCTGTTAACGGTCTCGAACCGACGATGGGCTGCAATGGTGTCAAATTGTTAACGGGCCGTTGATGGGCCGAATTGGCACATCTCGTATGGGCTGTGGGCTTAAATGGACCTCACACAAGTAGGCCTTATATGGGCCGGCCTGCTAATTCTTACTGGGCCGACCTTTCCCACCAGAATGGGCCACTGTTGGGCCGTGCCACATGTCGACCTATCATAGGCGCCTCATGTCCAATGAGTGGACGACATCTGTCCCAACGGTGAGCCGACACGTGGTTCCTTCGGCCAATGAGTATTTTACACGTGGAAAATCCCCATTGGTCTGGGCTGTTAACGGGTTATCGGATCCAAACCGGAACGCGATAGCTTAACGGTGACCCGTTATGGTGGATGCCACGTGTCGGTCACCCTTGATGAGAGCACTTCTATGACGCGTGATTTATCGTCATGGAAGTGGACACTTCCATGATGATAATTTTGGTAATGTCATGGAACACTTCTACGACAACACATGTATGACTATCTTGATTCTGTCATAAAATTGTCATGGATGTACATGCATGACGGAAAACATGACCTACTGTGACAAACACGTATCATCACGGAAGTGTATTTTTTGTAGTGATGTGCAATGTGTGTGGCTATGCGATCGATAAAGAGTGCCATCGAATTTGTGTTTGCCCACGTCAAAGATACAGGTTGGCTGGCCTACTGGAATTTGAGGGGGCAGAGGTGCAGTTTTTCTCTGTGGCATGGATACCTACCTACAACGTTTGACTATTGGTGTGTGTGGGGAGGGAGAGGGGGCAGAGACCTAACTATAGAGAGGTAGATAGACTAGTATATGTGTGGAGAAGGAGAGACACCTAGCTAGGGATTGAGGGAGATCGATCAGCATCCATGCATATGTGTAGATGAGGAATAAGGTTGGAAGAAAGACAAAGGTAGAGTGGCAGAGGGTTTGTGGTGGAGTTGCTTCTCACAAATGGTGGGAGAAGCCTGCTAGACAAACGGAGGGTACGAGTGCAATATCAATAAGAGAGGGCCGGGGATGTCTGCCTGTCTATGCACGTGCGTGTGAGAGACGGTTTGGGAGGTATGCAAGGATGATGAGGGGGGACGATATGGTTGCAGTAAGCAGACATAACTACATAGGAAGATCAACCGTCGTGTGTCCGAGAAAGGGAGATACATAACTAGTGAGGTAAGTCTATCACTGCATGGGGAAAAAGAATTATAGCCGACCTAGCTATATGTAGGGAGATCGGTACGTATACATGCACGCATGTGTTAGAAGCACATAAGGTCCGTAGAGATGGACAGGGCGAGAGGAGTGCGGCTAGCAGGTAGTGCGAGAGGCCTACTATGTCGAGGGGGAGGAGTGTGCGAGTATGAGATTGATAAAAAGAGGGGCGGGAGAATACACCTGCGTGGAACCGTATTGGACATAGGGGGCATGGACGGTGAGAAGAGAAGAGGGGAAGTGCGTGTTTGTGGTAGGCACACTTAGCTAGAGAGGTATATCGACCGGTGTGTGTGCCGGAAAGAAGGAGCCGGGGGGCCTACTCACACCGTGGGTGAACGACCTAAAGAGAAATAACGAATGTGCGCGATGGAGGGGACACTGAAGGAGGGTGAGAGGGGGGCAGGCATGTGCATGCATGATAGAAAGTTAGCGCTAGCTAGCTACAAAGAGAAGAGGATCATGAAGGTGGGAATGATGAACAGATATCATAATTCATTATAAAAAAATGGATACGGATACTTGAAGAAGATATCATAATGTAGAACATTGATTATAATTTGGGATAATGTGTGGCTTTTGCAGCTCAGGGCTAAATACTTGTCATAATGTAGGGGGCAGGGCACTATACTTTGTGTGATAAACAGTGTACGTATGAAACATGGTTTAGATTATTAATATCTAGTTAGTACATCAAATGTACTATTATTTGGAATCAACATTAAGTGTACTAAAAAAATTGAATTCGAGTTCAAATAGTACACATAGTGCATATCTATCTCTATAGTAATCATGTGGTGTGTTGTTAAGGTAATACACGAATGATGGTTGAAGTTGGTAACAATCATGATTGTAGATTCTTATTTAAATAGAGAAACAAATTCAAATTTAGTTTGAATTGCAGCGGTAGTATAGACATTAGGAATGCACTAAAATGTTGGCATGAGTAGGTTACATGCATTATACAGCCAGCGAAAAAAATTAATTGGACATAACATGGATTCATAGATTTGAATAGCATTTGTATAGTAAAACAGGACAAGACTCTCTCTTTTTGAGGTGTGAATAGTTTTTTTTCATTTTTTCGTTGAAGGAAGTGCGAATTGATTTGGTACATATGAGTACAATATTACATGTTAGGCTTGTCCCTAAAATTCAACCCACACCTTGTTATATCCCGAAAATTCAGATACCGTGCTCCCAAAACTCACGCCTTCACAACCTGCGCCTTGCTATCCCGAAATTACAACGCGTGCGAAAACTCCTTCCAGCTGGCAAATCCCGACATGCGAAATCCCCCTTCTAACCCTGAGCCTAAAGGGCCGCTAGTTCAAATCAATGGGGGTACTTTTGTAACACACCCTACATTTTGGACAAGCGCGTCCCTAAGTCATGGTTCCCCCCTCCCATCGCCTCCTTTTTGCCATTCGAAATCCCAGGCCGCCATAACCTCTCAGCTCCAGCCACGAAACCCCACCCTCCTCCGTCTGCCACCTCACCGCTGCTGTAACACCCCGGACGTAACTTTCCATATTTGTAACTCCAACTCTTGCCATTTTCGGCATTGTGATATGATATTCCCTCCGTGGTTGGTTTTTTCTTCATTTTGCATTTTGTCCATGTCATGCATTTTATATCATGTCATCATGTGCATCGATTTGCATACGTGTTCGCCTCATGATTCCGAGCTTTTTTCCCGTTGTCCGTTTTGCAATCCGCACTCCTATCTTCCCGGCGGCCCTTTTACGCTTTTTCCGTAAAGCGGGTACTAAACCTTCTCGGAATGGACCGAGGTTTGTCAAGTGGCCTTGGTATACCAACCGTAGGCCACCGGTCAAGTTTCGGGTCATTTGGAGCTCGTTTGCTACTCCAACGGTTAACCGCACTCTCGCAAAGGCCTCTTTTAAGTTGCAGCCCAACACCCCTTCAAAATAGTCCAATAACCCATCTAAGTCACTTCCATGCTCTCCGTCGTTCGATCACGATCGTGTGGGCGAAAACTACACCTCATTTGGACTCTCCTAGCTCCCTCTATGCCTATTTAAGCAAACCCCCATTCCAATCTCGGGTCTAACCCTAGCCTTCCCCTACCTCGCGCCCGGACGAAACGTCCGCGCCGCCCGGACACGTCCGCCCCACCAGCACCGCCGCCCTCGACCAATCAGGGCGCCACCTGTCCCCGCCCTGGGTCCGCTGAGACCCACGGCCGCCCGCCCAGGCCAGTCGGCCGACCAGCGCCTCCGCCTGCCGCCCGGCCGCCGCCGGCCGCCCGCCGCCGCCGCCTGCCGCGGATCTCGCGGCCGCCGCCGCCGCCGCCACCGCCTCTGCCTGGATCTCGCCGCCCGGCCCCTTGGCTGCCGCCTGCGCCCGCCGCCCGCTCGGCGCTCGCGCCGCCGCCTCCCTCGCTGGGCCCTGCCCGGCCTCCTTCCTCCTCCGGCGAGCTCCGTCGAGCCGCCGACGTCGCGCCGGATCGGGGCCTCGATCGGATCTGATCCAGCGAGCGTTGACTCTCTCCCCCTCCATTTTTTTCCTCTAAGTTTTTGTCTCGGTAATATTTCGTGGCATTTTCAACGTAGCATATCTTTGCATCTGTAGCTCCATTTTGCGCGTATAATATATCAAAATGTTCGGCTCGAAGAGTAGATCATTTCATCTCATTGCATCATTTTCATTTGAGCTCATCTTGATGCCCGAAATGCTGTTAGAAGAGGGCTATGTGATGTTAGTTTCTGTTTCTTAACAGAACTTGCACTTTTGTTATTTTTGCCATGATTGATGTGTGCACCCTATGAATTTGAGTCCTACATGTGTTTTGTAATATGCCATGCCATATTTCCAGGGGTGTATGCCATGTATTTTTGTGATCAATGTGGTGACTAGCACAAGCATGCAAAGTAGGTGTCCTGATGTTGCTGATTTCAGCTCTGTTTTGCTGATATTTTGATGCCATGTTAACTTGATGCTACCGAGAGATCCATGCATATTTTGAGATACTTCAGTAAGGATGTTTTGTTAAACATGTCTTGCTCTATCCATCCATGCCCTTGTTTGCAATTATGGAGTGCCATAGCTTGAGTCAATCGAGCTCTACTTTTGCTATCAAATGTTTCCTGGCAGATTGTTTACATGTTATTCAATTTTGCCAAGGTTGTTGTGGTTGATCCGTATATGCTATGTTATTGTTCTTTCCATGTATGTCTTCGATGCCATGTCTTCTTGATGTATGTATGCTTAGTTTATCATATAAGGCTCTGTAGTGAGTGCATTGAGCTTGTAAACATGCCTACTTGTTATCAGTTTTTGACATGCCATGTTGCTGAATCTGTTAACGAAACTTGCGATATTGACATGGGTGTTACTATATTTTCTGATCCTTTTTTGGCTTATGGTCAGTAAGGGACTTTTGGTCTATGCTTTGAGTAGATTCATGCCATGCCTTGTTTTGCTATTATAAGTTCCTGTAGCATGTAGTTTTGTTGCTCTGAACATTGCTACCGATGCTGTTTTTGCCATGTCCACTGATATTTTGTGCACTTTTGCCATGCTTGTTTGAACCTGTTATGATGTGATTTAGCCGTAGCTCAGTGCTCATCTTTTGTCAAGCATCTTGTGTAGATCACTGCCATATACTTTGTTGCTACGTTTGGGTGCAGTAGCTTAATTTCTTGTTGCTTGCTAAGTGGCATCATGCTGTTAATGGCAGATTTGTGCCATTCTTGTTTTGCTTGTCATTTGCAAACCGTGCATCCGATTCCGGTGATCTTTATATCGATTTCAACCGAAATCATCTCATCTTTCCAGTGGCATACTTGGTTTGCCAAGTTGATGCCTGGTTCATCATTTCCCTTCCGGAGCGCACATACGCATTGGATATCACATCTCGCATATCATGCCATATTTTGCATCATGTTGATTGTGCATTGCACCGTGATTTATTGTGGTTCCTTTGTTTGTGTTCTTGCTTTGGGTAGAGCCGGGAGACGAGTACGTGAACGAGGAACCTGTTGAGAACGTTTTCGAGGATCAAGCTTTCGACAACTCTGAGAACATTGCACGCAAGATGACCATACCCTCGAAATCACTTCTATCTTTGCTATGCTAGTTGCTCGCTCTTTTGCTATGCCTATGCTGCGATGCCTATCACTTGCTTATTATGCCACCCATATTGCCATGTCAGCCCCTAACCATCCTTTTCCTAGCAAACCGTTGTTTGGCTATGTTACCGCTTTGCTCAGCCCCTCTTATAGCGTTGCTAGTTGCAGGTGAAGCGGAAGTTTGTTCCTTGTTGGAACATGGAGATGTTGTTCCTTATTGGAACATGTTTACTTGTTGGGGATATCACAATATATATCTGCTATAATTAATACATCTATATACTTGGTAAAGGGTGGAAGGCTCGGCCTTATGCCGGTGTTTTGTTCCCTCTTGCCACCCTAGTTTCCGTCATACCGGTGTTATGTTCCTTGATTTCGCGTTCCTTACGGTTGGGTGATTTATGGGACCCCCTTGACAGTTCGCTTTGAATAAGACTCGTCCAGCAAGGCCCAACATTGGTTTTACCATTTGCCACCTAAGCCTTTTTCCCCCGGGTTTTCGCGAGCCCGAGGGTCATCTTTATTTAAACCCCCGGGCCAGTGCTCCTTCGAGCGTTGGTCCAAACTAGAGCACCGTGCGGGACCATTCCTCGGCAACTTGGATTACGTCGGTTCCTGTACGCTTCGCTTATCCGGTGTGCCCTGAGAACGAGATATGTGCAGCTCCTATCGGGATTTGTCGGCACATTCGGGCGGCTTTGCTGGTCTTGTTTTATTGCTGTCGAAATGTCTTGTAGTCCGGGATTCCGAGATTGATCGGGTCTTCCCGGTAGAAGGAATATCCTTCGTTGACCGTGAGAGCTTATAATGGGCTAAGTTGGGACACCCCTGCAGGGTAATATCTTTCGAAAGCCGTGCCCGCGGTTATGAGGCAGATGGGAATTTGTTAATGTCCGGTTGTAGAAAACCCGAAGTTGACCTCAATTAAAATACACATCAACCGCGTGTGTAACCGTGATGGTCTCTTCTCGCGGAGTCCGGAAGTGAACACGGTGTTGGAGTTATGTCCGACGTAAGTAGTTCAGATCACTTCTTGATCGCTACTAGCTTCACGACCGTGCTTTGCTCCTCTTCTCGCTCTCTTTTGCGATGTAGCCACCATATATGCTAGTCTCTTGCAGCAGCTCCACCTTACAACTCTGTCCTTCCTATAAGCTTAAATAGTCTTGATCTCGGGTGTGAGATTGCTGAGTCCCCGTGACTCACAGATTCTACCAAAACAGTTGCAGAGTTCCGACGATGCGGTGCGGTGACGAACCGAGCTCAAGTGGGAGTTCGACGAGGAACGTGGTCGTTACTATGTGTCTTTTCCCGATGATCGTAGTGGAGCCCAGTTGGGACGATCGGGATCTGTGTAGCTTTTGGGGTATCTTCTTTTATTTTGGTTCCGTAGTCGGACCTTGAGTGTACTCTGAATGATGGATGTTTATTTATGTACTTGGTTGAAGTGGCACTGTAAGCCAACTATGTATCTATTTCCCTTATGTATTACATGGGTTGTGTGAAGATTACCTCACTTGCGACATTGCTTTCAATGCGGTTATGCCTCTAAGTCGTGCCTCGACACGTGGGAGATATAGCCGCATCGAGGGCGTTACAAGTTGGTAATCAGAGCCTTCCCCGACTTAGGAGCCCCCCTACTTGATTGTTTGCTGGCGTTGTTGAGTCTAGAATGGAAAATGTTTTGAGTCTTAGGATTATATATATCGGAGAGTAGGATTCTTTTTACTCCCCAGTCCCTTCGTCGCTCTGTGAGGTCTCCTGACGTAGAAGTTTTGACTCTTCTCTCCTCAAATTTCACTAAAAAAAATTTTAGGATCACGCGGGTATCTTGGAATCCTTCCGATGGTTTTGTGACGAGAACATTGTTCTTGGTGCCTCCTGACATTTAGGGGTTGTGGCGGTGTCCGGGAGTTGAGCTCCGAGGTGTTGTCGTCACAATTTTATCGTTGCGATTCTGGAATACCGAGTTTTGCCGACATCGAAATCTCTTTTGTGCAGTTGTTGGTGAGATAACCCGATAACCCAAAGATCTTTGGGCGAGCTCGGGAGTATTGCCATGACTTGTATAACGGATGTTTTTCAAGGTCGAGGTACACGATTTCGAGGATTTCTTGGTTATGTGTTGACGGATGGATACAATGGATCTAGGTATTGTTAGTTTGGGTGATATATTTTGTGTCCCTGTATCCCCAACACCAGATTGCATAACCGAGAAAGTTTGGGAGTTTATAGGTGGGATTCAAGTAGCTCTTAGCATTTCTTCCCGCAGATATTTGGTTCGTGATTGGGTAATCCTTACCACTTATTTGTTCCAGTCGTACCTTGTTATTTTTTTCATCAACCTTTATCTAAGTGGCTTCTCACCTTAATGGACGTGTGATGATTAACTTTTGGAATTCATTCGTTCATCATTGTTCGAATGTTTATTGTGAAGACTATATGTTGCAATTTCTATCCGTTGATTCAACTTGACTATTTGTCTATCAAAGGACTAACGGATGTCGCCTCTTCAGGATGGCTCCGCCAACGCGTCTGAATCCGGATCGCAATGATGGGGATCAGTCGAACCCTCCACCTCCACCTCCGCCTCCGGAGGCCTGGCAAGCTATCATGGCAGCCACCAATGCCAATGCTCAGATGATTTTGCAGCTCTTGCAAGAACGCACTCAAGGGCAAGGCAGTCAAGGAAATCAAGGTCAAGGCAACAACCAGCCGCACTTTGCTACTCTCAGTCAGTTCCTCGCTAATCAGCCGAAGTCTTTCAGTTTCTGTGTCGAGGCTACAGACGCTGACGATTGGCTTGTGGACATCTGCAAGCATTTTGAATGTAGCAATGTCAGACCTAAGGACTTTGTCAAGTTTGCATCGCTTCAACTCAAGGACCAAGCTCTTTGAGTGGTACCGGCAATACAAAGATTCCAGAGGAGGTCGTGTCATTACAGGATGAGTTCCGCCGAGATTTGAGCTCACCACATTCAAAAGTGTTGTTGAGAACAAGCGTGAGGAGTTCCGCAATCTCAAGTAGGGCAACATGTCTGTCTATCAATACAATATCCAGTTCCAGAAACTCGCTCGCTTTGCTAAGCAAGACGTCCCTGATGAAAAGAGTATGATCTATCAATTCAGAGGTGGTCTGAGAGAAGATCTGCAATTAGCTCTTGTGCTTTTTGAGCCGAAAAGTATGATGAATTCTACAACATGGCATCAAGCAAGAAGCTGCCCAGCTCAAATGTGAGGCTTCTAAGAAGAGAATCAGGATGCAGTTCAGTCTTCTTCTTCCTCTCAAGTGGCAGCTAAGCAGCAGAAGTTCTACCTTCCTCCTCCTCCGTTCCGTCAGCCTTATCGCCAGAAGAACTCAGGTGGCCGTGGATCTTCCCACCCATCCAACCCAAGCTATCGTAACAAGTCTAATTCTCAAGCTCCAAGGTCAAGTGCTCCTTACCACCGTCCGCTCTCGAGGTGACTTGCAACAAATGTCGCAGAAAGGTCACTATGCGAACAAGTGCTTCAACCAGGCGCCTTCCGCCTCCTCCTCTGTGAAATCTTCCAGCAATGCAAAGTGGTCAAGCATAATCCCAAGTTTGCAAAGGTGAACATGATGAATGCAGCTCAGCGGAGGATTCTTGAGATGTGATAATGGGTAATCTCTCGATTAATGATATTCTGCAAAAGTCTCTTTGATGGTGCATCGCATTGTTTCATGTCAAGATCGTTCTTTGCAAAGAATGATTTTTCTTGGTCTTACCTGGATAAACCTTTGGGTATTATTTCTCCGGCGAAGTCAATGAGAGCCAACTCAATAGTTCATGATGTCTCTATCAAGATGGGCGACTATAGATTTCTATCTAAACCAATGGTTCTCGGTGACTCGGATATTGATCTTATTCTCGGAATGGATGGCTTTCTCAGCACAAAGCTCAACTTGATTGTGCTGCCGTGGAAATTCAATTGACTCACTCTTCTAATGATGTGATCATCTATGCCGCTCGTGATGAAACCATTCGGTTGTTTTCTCTCAATGAGAAGGGCGAATTGGATGCTATCTCTCGATTCCGATCGTTTGTGAGTACCAAGATGTCTTTCCGTAAGAGCTTCGGGTATGCCTCCTCATCGCCGCTTGAGTTCGTTATCGATCTTGAGCCCGCATTGAACCCGCTTGCAAGCGTCCATACAAGCTTGGACCTGATGAGCTGAAGGAATTGAAGAAGCAGCTCGATGAACAAGAGCGTCTGGGTTTGATCGGACCGAGTTCATCTCCTTGGGGTTGTGGTGTTCTTTTGTCCAGAAGAAGGATGGCACGGACCGACTTTGCGTCGATTACCGTCCATTGAATAAGAAGACTATCAAGAACAAGTATCCACTTCCCAACATCAATGAGCTTTTCGAGCAACTCAAAGGTGCTAAAGTGTTCTCCAAGCTTGACCTTCGTATGGGTTATCATCGATTCGATTCGTGAACAAGATATTCCCAAGACAGCATTCGAACAAGCTTTGGTTCTTATGAATATCTTGTCATGTCTTTCGCCTTGTCAATGCTCCTCCAACATTCTCTCGGATGATGAACTTCATCTTCAACCCCTACACCAATGAATTCGTCTTGGTCTATCTTGATGATATTTTGGTCTTCTCCAAGAATAAGAAGGATCATGCCAAACATTTGTGATTGGTGCTAGACAAGCTCGTAGAGTATCAATTCTATGCTAAGTTCTCCAAATGTGAATTTTGGCTTGATGAAGTGCTTTATCTTGGTCATATCATCTCCGCCAAGGGCATCGCTGTTAATCCCGAGAAGGTGTCCGCAATTGTGAATTGGGAACCTCCTCGAATGTCAAGCAGCTCCATGATTTTCTTGGTCTTGCAAGCTATTGTCAAGATTCGTTGAGAATTTCTCCAAGATTGCAAAGCCTCTTTCCAACCTCCTCCGAAGCATGTGAAGTATGTCCGGTCTCCCGAGTGTGACGTTGCTTTCAATACTCTCAAAGAGAAACTCGTCACAGCTCTGTCTTGACTCCTCCGATGAATCCAAGCCATTTGAAGTTTTCGTGATGCTTCTCTTCAAGGTCTCGTGCTGTGTTAATGCAAGAGAAGAGAGTTGTGGCTTATACCTCTCGCCGATTGAAGCTCAACGAAAAGAACTACCCCACTCACGATCTTGAGTTGGCGGCAGTTGTCCATGCATTGATAACATGGAGACATCTCTTGTTGGGAAGGAAAGTGGACATTTTCACCGATCACAAGAGCCTCAAGTACATCTTCACTCAGCCCAACCTCAACCTCGGGCATACTCGATGGGTGAAATGATTCAAGAGTACAACCCAAGTATTGAATATACTCAGGCAAGGCCAATGTCATTGCAGATGCTTTGAGCAGGAAGGCTTATCGCAGCAGTCTAATCCTCAAGCCCTTCCAACCGGATCTCGTGAAGCTTTCCAAGCTGAATCTTCAAGTTGTTCCTCAAGGCTTTCTTGCCAACCTCATAGTCTCTCCTACTTTGGAAGATCAGATTCGTGAGGCTCAACTTCGGATACCATGGTGAAAAAGGTGAAACGTGGTATCGACAAGGGCATTTCAAGTACAAGTGCTTCCACGTTGATGACAAAGATACTCTTTTCTTTGAGGACCGGATTGTGGTTCCTAAGGGTGATCTGAGAAAAGTCATTATGAACGAGGCTCACAATTCGCTTCTATCCATTCATCCTAGAAGTACGAAGATGTACCATGACCTCAAGCAGTCATATTGGTGGACTCGAATGAAGCGAGAAATTGCTCAATTCGTGAATGAGTGTGATGTCTGCAGAAGAGTGAAAGCAGAACACCAAAGACCAGCTGGTCTCCTCCAACCTCTTGCTATTCCTGAATGGAAGTTTGATCATATTGAAATGGACTTCGTGGATGGATTTCCAAAGTCCAAGCGTGGAAATGATGCTATCTTCGTTGTCATTGACAAGCTTACTAAAGTGGCTCATTTTCTTCCTATCAAAGAATCCATCACAGCAGCTCGGTTGGCAGAACTATACACCTCCGTGATTGTCTCCTTGCGGCATTCCACAAGTGATCTCTTCTGACCATGGCAGCATCTTTACCTCCAAGTTTTGGGATTCTTTTCGAAGGCCATGGGCACCAACATTCGTTTCAAAGACAGCTTTCCATCCTCAAACAAGTGGCCAAGTTGAGCGAGTCAATCAAATCCTTGAAGATATGCTCAGGGCTTGTGTCATTTCCTCGGTATGAAGTGGGAAGATTGTCTTCCATATGGGAGTTCTCCTACAACAACAGCTTCCAAGCGAGTTCGGCAAGGCCCCATTCGAAATTCTCTATGGCGAAAGTGCCGTACTCCTCTCAATTGGTGCAGACAGGTGAACGCCAACTTCTTGGCAATGACTTGATCACGTAGCGTAAGAAATGTGCAAAGTCATTCGTGAGAATCTCAAAGCCGCATAATCGCGCGGTAAGAGCTATTATGATGATAAGCACCGTGATGTGGCTTTTGAAATCGGAGACCATGTCTACCTCCGCGTCTCTCCAATGAAAGGCACTCATCGCTTTGGTATCAAAGGGAAGCTTGCCCCTATATACGTGGGTCCCTTCAAGATCATTGGCAAAAGAGGCGATCTCGCCTATCAACTTGAGCTTCCGTCCAACTTCGCGAACGTGCATGATGTGTTTCACGTGTCACAGCCGCAAGTGCTTCAAGACTCTGAACGCACTATCAACTTCAAGAAATTGACCTTCAAGAAGATCTCTCTTATCATGAGCACCCGTTGCTATTCTTGAAGAAACCGAGCGCAAGACTCGCAACAAGTCAATCAAATTCCTGAAAGTGAAGTGGTCACACCATTCCGACCGAGAAGCCACCAGGAGCGCGAGGATCACCTCCGTTCGAATATCCGGAGTTCTTTCAGGTCCTAGATCTGGGACGAGATCCTCTTGTAGTGGTGGAGTGTTGTAACACCCGGACGTAACTTTCCATATTTGTAACTCCAACTCTTGCCATTTTCGGCATTGTGATATGATATTCCCTCCGTGGTTGGGTTTTCTTCATTTTGCATTTTGTCCATGTCATGCATTTTATATCATGTCATCATGTGCATCGCATTTGCATACGTGTTAATCTCATGATTCCGAGCATTTTTCCGTTGTCCGTTTTGCAATCCGCACTCCTATCTTCCCGCGGCCCTTTTACGTTTTTCCGTAGCGGGTACTAAACCTTCTCGGAATGGACCGAGGTTTGTCAAGTGGCCTTGGTATACCACCGTAGACCACCGGTCAAGTTTCGGTCATTTGGAGCTCGTTTGGTACTCCAACGGTTAACCGCACTCTCGCAAAGGCCTCTTTTAAGTTGCAGCCCAACACCCTTCAAAATAGTCCAATAACCCATCTAAGTCACTTCCATGCTCTCCGTCGTTCGATCACGATCGTGGGCGAAAACTACACCTCATTTGGACTCTCCTAGCTCCTCTATGCCTATTTAAGCAAACCCCATTCCAATCTGGGTCTAACCCTAGCCTTCCCTACCTCGCGCCGGACGAACGTCCGCGCCGCCTGGACACGTCCGCCCCACCAGCGCCGCCGCCCTCGACCAATCAGGGCGCGCCACCTGTCCCGCGCTGCCGCCCTTGCCATGGGCCATGCATGGGCCCACAAGCCCGCCCGCACGCCGCCGGGCCGACTGGCCGCCTCGGCCTCCTTGCCGCCGCCCGCCGCCCGCCCGCCGCCGCCGCCGCCTGCCATGGATCTCGCCGGCCGCCACCGCCCGCGCCGCCACCGCCTCTGCCGCGGATCTCGCCGCCACCCCTGGCCGGCCGCTGCCCCGCCGCCGCCCTCCGGGCTCGCCGGCGCCGCCTCCTCCGCCCGGCGCCCTGCCGGCCTCCTTCCTCCTCCGGCGAGATCCGTCGAACCGCCGACGTCGCGCCGGATCGGGGCCTCGATCGGATCTGATCCAGCGAGCGTTGACTCTCCCCCCCTCCATTTTTTTCCTCTAAGTTTTTGTCTCGGTAATATTTCGTGGCATTTTCAACGTCGCATATCTTTGCATCTGTAGCTCCATTTTGCGCGTATAATATATCAAAATGTTCGCCTAGAAGAGTAGATCATTTCATCTCATTGCATCATTTTCATTTGAGCTCATCTTGATGCCCGAAATGCTGTTAGAAGAGGGCTATGTGATGTTAGTTTCTGTTTCTTAACAGAACTTGCACTTTTGTTATTTTTGCCACGATTGATGTGTGCACCCTATGAATTTGAGTCCTACATGTGTTTTGTAATATGCCATGCCATCTTTCCAGGGGTGTATGCCATGTATTTTTGTGATCAATGTGGTGACTAGCACAAGCATGCAAAGTAGGTGTCCTGACGTTGCTGATTTCAGCTATGTTTTGCTGATATTTTGATGCCATGTTAACTTGATGCTACCGAGAGATCCATGCATATTTTGAGATACTTCAGTAAGGATGTTTTGTTAAACATGTCTTGCTCTATCCATCCATGCCCTTGTTTGCAATTATGGAGTGCCATAGCTTGAGTCAATCGAGCTCTACTTTTGCTATCAAATGTTTCCTGGCAGATTGTTTACATGTTATTCAATTTTGCCAAGGTTGTTGTGGTTGATCCGTATATGCTATGTTATTGTTCTTGCCATGTATGTCTTCTATGCCATGTCTTCTTAATGTATGTATGCTTAGTTTATCATATAAGGCTCTGTAGTGAGTGCATTGAGCTTGTAAACATGCCTACTTGTTATCAGTTTTTGACATGCCATGTTGCTGAATCTGTTAACGTAACTTGCGATATTGACATGGGTGTTACTATATTTTCTGATCCTTTTTGGCTTATGGTCAGTAAGGGACTTTTGTTCTATGCTTTGAGTAGATTCATGCCATGCCTTGTTTTGCTATTATAAGTTCCTGTAGCATGTAGTTTTGTTGCTCTGAACATTGCTACCTGATGCTGTTTTGCCATGTCCAGCCTGATATTTTGTGCACTTTTGCCATGCTTGTTTGAACCTGTTATGATGTGATTTAGCCGTAGCTCAGTGCTCATCTTTTGTCAAGCATCTTGTGTAGATCACTGCCATATACTTTGTTGGTACGTTTGGGTGCAGTAGCTTAATTTCTTGTTGCTTGCTAAGTGGCATCATGCTGTTAATGGCAGATTTGTGCCATTCTTGTTTTGCTTGTCATTTGCAAACCGTGCATCCGATTCCGGTGATCTTTATATCGATTTCAACCGAAATCATCTCATCTTTCCAGTGGCATACTTGGTTTGCCAAGTTGATGCCTGGTTCATCATTTCCTTCCGGGCCTTTATACGCATTGCATATCACATCTCACATATCATGCCATATTTTGCATCATGTTGATTGTGCATTGCACCGTGATTTATTGTGGTTCCTTTGTTTGTGTTCTTGCTTTGGGTAGAGCCGGGAGACGAGTACGTGAACGAGGAACCTGTTGAGAACGTTTTCGAGGATCAAGCTTTCGACAACTCTGAGAACATTGCAGGCAAGATGACCATACCCTCGAAATCACTTCTGTCTTTGCTATGCTAGTTGCTCGCTCTTTTGCTATGACTATGCTGCGATGCCTATCACTTGCTTATCATGCCACCCATATTGCCATGTCAGCCCCTAACCATCCTTTTCCTAGCAAACCGTTGTTTGGCTATGTTACCGCTTTGCTCAGCCCCTCTTATAGCGTTGCTAGTTGCAGGTGAAGCGGAAGTTTGTTCCTTGTTGGAACATGGAGATGTTGTTCCTTATTGGAACATGTTTACTTGTTGGGGATATCACAATATATATCTGCTATAATTAATACATCTATATACTTGGTAAAGGGTGGAAGGCTTGGCCTTATGCCTGGTGTTTTGTTCCACTCTTGCCACCCTAGTTTCCGTCATACCGTGTTATGTTCCTTGATTTCGCGTTCCTTACACGGTTGGGTGATTTATGGGACCCCCTTGACAGTTCGCTTTGAATAAGACTCGTCCAGCAAGGCCCAACATTGGTTTTACCATTTGCCACCTAAGCCTTTTTCCCCCGGGTTTTCACGAGCCCGAGGGTCATCTTTATTTAAACCCCGGCGGTGCTCCTTGAGCGTTGGTCCAAACTAGAACACCGTATGGGACCATTCCTCGGCAACTTGGATTATGTCGGTTCTCAGACGCTTCGCTTATCCGGTGTGCCACGAGAACGAGATATGTGCAGCTCCTATCGGGATTTGTCGGCACATTCGGGCGGCTTTGCTGGTCTTGTTTTATTGCTGTCGAAATGTCTTGTAGTCCGGGATTCGAGATTGATCGGGTCTTCCGGTAGAAGGAATATCCTTCGTTGACCGTGAGAGCTTATAATGGGCTAAGTTGGGACACCCTGCAGGTAATATCTTTCAAAGCCGTGCCATGCGGTTATGAGGCAGATGGGAATTTGTTAATGTCCGTTGTAGAAAACCGAAGTTCACCTCAATTAAAATACACATCAACTGCGTGTGTAACCGTGATGGTCTCTTCTCGGAGTCCGGAAGTGAACACGGTGTTGGAGTTATGTCGACGTAAGTAGTTCAGGATCACTTCTTGATCGCTACTAGCTTCACGACCGTGCTTTGCTCCTCTTCTCGCTCTCTTTTGCGATGTAGCCACCATATATGCTAGTCGCTGCAGCAGCTCCACCTTACAACTTTGTCCTTCCTATAAGCTTAAATAGTCTTGATCTCGCGGGTGTGAGATTGCTGAGTCCCCGTGACTCATGATTCTACCAAAACAGTTGCAGGTTCCGACGATGCGGTCAGGTGGCGCAACCGAGCTCAAGTGGGAGTTCGACGAGGCGTGGTCGTTACTATGTGTCTTTTCCGATGATCGTAGTGGAGCCAGTTGGGACGATCGGGGATCGTGTAGCATTTGGGGTATCTTCTTTTATTTTGGTTCCGTAGTCGGACCTTGAGTGTACTCTGAATGATGGATGTTTATTTATGTACTGTGTGAAGTGGCGACTGTAAGCCAACTATGTATCTATTTTCCCTTATGTATTACATGGGTTGTGTGAAGATTACCTCACTTGCGACCTTGCTTTCAATGCGGTTATGCCTCTAAGTCGTGCCTCGACACGTGGGAGATATAGCCGCATCGAGGGCATTACAGCTGCCCAGTCGTAGCTTCTTGCCCGATGTTGTCGTCCACCGCAACAGCTCGACGTCCCTCATCCACCTCCCCAGATGAGGATCCGTCGTGCATCTCGTCGTCCCGTCGGTTCAGCCGCCCCGTCCTCCACCTCCAAGGAGCTGCTCCGACGATCGCCTCGTCTATCGTGGCTGCTCCATCCCCATAGCGCTGCCTTAACCTGCTCCACCGAAACCACAGCATCCTCACCGACTCCTAGGACGAAGCCGAGGCCTACTCGGCGCCACCAAAGAGGTTGTACGCTCATCGCATCACACCTTCTCCTTAACTCAACCTCCCGGCACCGACGGTGCTCCATCCCGCACCCCCCATGGTGCGGCTACCTAGAAATCGGCGCCGCGGGCGACATCTCTACGGTGGCTCTCCCCAAGTGCGAGGACCCTTCGACCGTCTCGTCCATACCAGCCGGATCTGTTGCTGCTGCTCTAGCTCTCGCTCGCGCTGCTGCTGCTCCGGCTCTTGCTTGCTCGCTCGCGCTGCCGCTGCTCTCCCCCTCGCTTATGATGCTGCTCTACTCCGATTTAACTACACTTCAGTCGACTGAATCGACTTTTGGGTCAGTCGATTTTCAGGGGGTGGGGGGGCTCGCCGGAGTTAAGGAAGAACCACCTGCAGCAGGGAGGGGGGCTCACCGGAGAGGTACCCCATTATCTATCTTAGGGTTCAAGTTGGGGGGCGCGGTGGTGGAGCGGTGGCGTGGGGATCACCAGTGGAAAAGCTCGGCGCGAGGGGGGCCTAGAGGGCTGGTCGGGGTGGCGGCAGACCGGTGATGGGGAGTGGTTTCGGGGCAGCGAGGTGGCGCTCACGGGCAGCGGGGGCCGGCGGTTCGGCCGGTGCTGGCTGGCAGCTCAGGGGGGGTGCATGTTGAAGATGAACTGCACGACCTCCCTAAACTACATGTGAAGTGCCTCTCTGGTTCCATTGCATTCAGTTTCGACAGTAATATTCAGATTCGACAGTAAATTTCAGTTTCGACAGTTAAGTTCAGAGTCAACAGTTTTTACCTCATCTGTTGTAGTCAGGTGGTTTTTGGTGATGTAAATTTTAGATCTATCACTTTTTGGTAATGTATTTTATATCATATATAGGAGATGCTATTAGAATCCCACTTGAGATTAACGATGTCTATCTTGTGCTGCTTCAGCCTCAAAATCTTACGGCTCGCTGAAGCTGCTCCAACCATGGAACCATCATTACAACAGAGCAATGCCCTGGACGCCGTCTACAGATTCCTCAAATCTTCCTCCACACCTCCGACAGTCACCTCTGACTCAACTTCTTCAGCGACCAACCCAATGATGCTGAGGTCGACACGGCTACGGCAAAGAGGTTGTACACTAGTCACATCACTTATTACTCTACATTCATGTCGATACATTAGGGCTATTTTGGTTCAACAGAAAAAATAGCAATAGGAATTTTCCTATGGCACTCTACTATTCAATTATTCATGCATTTTGTTGAAAGGAATGGAGCAAAACATCCACCTGGACCTACTTTTTAAAATCCTATGCATGAAAACAAGACCAAGTGCATTAGTGGCAGAATAACATTCTAACTTGACACGCTTTCATATGGTTTCACTTTAGTTTGGCCATGTTTCTTTGCATTCCTCTACTCTTCCAATTCCCGTGAACCAAATACCCAAGTTGACAGAAATCTTGTGTTTACGAATGCTTCGTTTCCCATGTGCATTCCTATCCTATTCCGGTGTTTTCCTATCCCTGCGTTTTTAGAATCATGCAAGCTAAAGGAGCCCTTACATAATTACTTTAGTTACAGGTAGGTGTCGAAGAATACTTTGTGTGGTTTGTCCTGCTCCTGCCGCGATGTCGTCCACCTAACCTGAGCTACTCCATCGATAGAAGCATGCACCAAACCAGACATCACGACTCCTAACCGTCTTTCGCCGCCTCAGATCTCCTTCCCTGCCGCCGGCACCCACCGCAACGGCATCACCATCATCGACTCAGGAGATGAACCTGAGGAGTACACGGGTCCACAAGAGAGGTTGCACTTTTTTGTTTCTGCTTATGTTATGCATGGCTTAATATTACCTGCTACTTTATTGTCATGTTCACCTCTTAGACTCCAAGTCAGGTCCAAATTGATCTTCAAACTTGAGTTCTAAATTAGTTGTGGGGCACATATCGAGGCAACAATGAATAGTATCTCTGTCTAATATCTGGTTCACCAAGGGTATGCCTATGTTGTTCATCTTGGGTGGGAAACAAATAGTAAAGTAATCATCATCTGTTTTTTTATTAAATTAAAGCAATCATCAGCCTGCTATCATTATTTTTGGATCCATCCACTGGTTGTTACCATTACTCTAGATTTCTACATGCTCTCCTTACATAATCTCACTATATTTTTTTGTATGCATGTCAGATATTGTACACAGTCATGCAGAACATGTAGAGAAAAAGAGAAGAGTTTTTTTGCGGCAATACAATGTAAATGCGTACATCGCTCCATGGTACGTTCAATGGCAAACCCTCCCCCCTCTCCAGATTATAATCCAGAGGAAGATATCTGTTCTGAGGCGGATTCAGACGCAGCTGACCACTCCTATTTACCCCCAAGGTGTTTGCTCTAACTTGGCATGATGATGTTAGTCATATCATGCATATGTTGCCTTGCAGTGCCTACTTTCGACATCATATGCATCATCTGCTTAGTTTAGACATGTTCTGTAATGCCACCTGTTTAGTTTCAATATCATATATGGGAATTATGCAATGCCATCCTGTTTAACCAGGCATCATATATCTGAATGATATCTAGCCCATCCTTCTCTTCATTAAATTTCCATTTGTCGACAATGTTTGTACATTAAACTACTCTTCCTGTGAATCAGCCATTTGAGTGGGTGATGGAAAAATCTAGAGTGAAAACAAGGCCTTTCGAGCAGACAGTGTTACATGTCGAAGCAGATCTCTTGCTGGGTCCCGATAGCTCCTCAGAGATGGATTCAGAGACAGATGACCAGTCCTATTCCCCTACCGAGGTGTATGCTCTAACTTGGCACGGTTCTACTGCTCATATCATGCATATGGTGTCTTGCATTGCATAGTTTAGAAATCATATACACAATATTCAACACCATGTTCTTAGTTCAGACATCATATATGCGAATGCCCTCCACCTAGCATATAAATCACATATGTGAATTAAATCATGCGATCCTGGTTACTTAGATAACATGTATGTGAATTATGTCATGCGATCCTGTTTAGTTAGTCAACATATCTTTGAATTATGTTATGCTATGCTATCCAGTTTAGATAGACATCGTATATGTGAAATTATGCCATGCTATCCATTTTAGTTAAACAATATACATGTCAATTATTTAATGCCCTCTTTTTTCCACACTATCTATTGCATCTGTCTCTCATACAATGTCTGTACATTTCAATTATGTTTCATGTTTATCAGCCATTTGAATTGGAGCGGGTGATGGCAGTATCTAGCGGAGTAAAAACACGTTCTTCAAATAAAACAGTGCTACCTCTTGGTGGAGATAGCACCCCGGTTGTACATGCACAAGAACCAGCCCTACCACACATAACCCAGACTCTCACAGATTTTACCCCTACTGTGATGGATAGAGAACCAGCTTCACCCAATCTAACCCCAACCCCAGCAGATAGTAACCCAGTTCTTGTTGACACGGCACCATCTCCACCACAGAGCTCCCAAACAAGAGCAGTCACTAAGGCAGCTCCAGTGCCCAAAGCGCCAGTACTACCACGGAGAACCCCAACTCCACCTGTTAGTACACCTATTCCTGTGGAGGAAGCACAACCATCCATTCATAGTTTAGCATCTATCACATTTGATGTTGTTAAATCATATGTGCGTATCTTCCCATCATGGAAATATTATACTGAAGATGAAGGAAAATGCCAGTTGCAGTTGTTTGCCCAGGAGTTATGTGTAAGTAATGTTATTCATGGCAATTACTTTGCTTTGTCCCATACATTCTACCTCCATGATGGTTATAATACATCAAAATTTCCCAATTTTCTCTATAGATAAGGACCGATTTGGAAACTCAGGATGAGGTAACCTGTGCTAATACCTCTGCTATCTTCAAGAATGCTTGGTGGCGTATCGGAATTACTCAAGAAAACATACTTCATTGGCAAGAAACTCATCAAATTCCCTTACGTTCTCACGAGACACATTCTTTGGACGATATTTGAGGGCATACTCGTTCTTCTTGGTCCCGAACCAAGAATGTGGTAAGGTCTATGAGCTCATTTATTTTAAGTACTATATGCTCGCGTCTTCTTGTACTCTGTTCATGTAGAACAAGTGCTTAAACACGAAGAACAATTGTTCTCATTTAAGATTCCATTGCTAACGTGCATCTTGCTTTGCTCTTGTATCTTGTATTTACTCATACAAACTTATTTTAAATTGAACCATCCAATGAAAACTCAATGGCACAATGGTATGTTTACGCATGTTTCTTTAACAGTTTGCTCTTATAAATATCTCTGTTGATTTCAATTTCAATTGTGTATACAGTTGACTTCTCATATCATGCACATTACTAGCATCATAATAGGGCCAATAGTGTTGTCACTACAAAAAAAAGACACATCCGTGACATTTTGGGCGAGCGAAAAAAATTCATCATACATATGACACTTCTATGAGCGATAATTGTGACAAAACCGGTATCATCATAGATGTGGTGGGCCCTACTTCTATGACAAAAATCACGACAGAAAATGGGCTTTTCGTCACAGGCGGGCGGAGATGCAGCTGCATGACATTCTTTGGGCCGTCCATGGCGGAAAAACCATGGTAGAAGCGAGGGGAGGAAAATTTCGGGAGTTCCTGGTTACGGTGGGAGGTCGGGGCGGCGATCGTGTTTTCTCGACACGTCGTGTGTGTGTGTGTGCGGCGTTGGCTCTGGCCCGAACCCGAAGCGAGGCGTTGGGCTCAAAGCGAACCCGGCGATTGACCTGCGAGCTCGCATTCTGAACCCGAGCGATCGATCGATGGCTGTTGGCGAACTCGATCGAGTGATTCGCTTCTCATGCTGCTAAGCTGAAGCCGATCGATGCTGCCTCTGGATGAGCAAAGTGGCGTTGGGGGGGTTGGATGAGCAGTTCCGGTGGGGGTGGATGAACGGGACCCGTGGTGTTGCCTCTGGATGAACAGGACCCGATCGATCGAGCCGGTTGGGGCTGGATGAACAGGACCACCCCATGGAGGGCAGGATGAACAATAGAAGGTGGAGGGCAGGATGAACAGTAGATCGTGGAGGGGTGGTTGAACAGGAGCCCGTGGAGAGGGGTGGTTGAGCGATGGCGATGGAGAAGCGGTGGAGGCTGGATGAACAGGAGCCCATGGATGAACAGTCGCAGGTGGAGGCTGGAGGAGGTCGACGGTGGATGAACAGTAGCTCATGGAGGCTGGAGGGGGTCGATGGTGGAGATGAACAGTATCCCGTGGAGTCCCGTTTTGTGGTACGCCACACCCCTCCCGATGAACAGGACCCCCGTTTCGACCGTAGCTCTCCAACACAAGTCCATTTCCTCCGTTTTGCGGTACGCCACACCCCTTCCGATCAACAGGACCCCCGTTTCGACCGTAGGAGGTCCGTTTCCTCCGCTTTTGCGATGCGCCACACCCTCCCGATCAACGGGACCCCGTTTCGACCGTAGGAGGTCCGTTTCCTCCGTTTTGGCGGATGCGCCACACCCTCCCAATCAACGGGACCCCGTTTGACCGTGGGAGGTCCGTTTCCTCCGTTCTTGACGCCACACCCTCCCGATCAACGGGACCCCGTTTACGACCATAGGAGGTCCGTTTCCTCCGTTGTCTTGATGACGCCAGCCTCGTTCCATCACCTCTTTTGTCCAAGCCCTCCCGATGAACACGACCACGCATTCCGTTCCGACCCAGCCGCGTTGCCTCCCGATGGACACGACGCATTCCGTTGCCTCCCCATGAACACAGCGCGGCGTTGTTTCTGTTCAACCCAGCCATGTCAGCGAGCCCTTGTCGTGCGTATGCGCGGTAGGCGTTCGAGACCCCACCGTATGTACACATACGTGGCGTATTTTCTTTCTTGCACCCGGCGCTATGCGTGCGTGTACATGCTATGTGCGCCTCTACATCGACCGGTATATATGTATGCGTACGTTCGCGACCGAATGACAACGCTTACGCTCGACCAGGTGGGTCGGTACCGAGCACTTCCTTGCATGCGAAGATGTAGCTGGTGGGTCCCAGCAGTCGGTAATCGGTGGCCCGTCCGATGGGTCCCCGCCGTCGGTGGAGGAATAATTAATTTGCGCGTAATAAGGAGGCACTTCCTTGCTGCGGCCGTGGACCCAGCTTATCGGCCTCTCCACGTCATGATCCACGTCCGATGGAAGCCGTTCCTTGACCACGTTGACCACGCGCGCCGAGAGCACCGAGGCGGTGGGCGACGGCGAGCCTAGGAAGGGGCGGCGGAGCCGGGAAGACGCGGCGATGGATGCCCACGCGTAGAGGAGTAGGAGGGTTGACTGGTTCGCATGATTGTGAGGCTGCGTCGCCGTAGAATAACAGGAGGTGTGGGTGAGTAGAGGATAGCCTGCCAGCGGTGGGAGTAGTAGGGGTGGTGAGGCCTCCGCCGATCGCAGCCCGGCCACGGGGAGGCGGGAGCACGAGGCACGACCGGTGCTGGTTTGGTAATTTGGAGCAAGAAGACCAGAGGTTGAAGAAGCACTACGGCCGTTGGATGGACATCGTCACGGTCCTTTGGAGCTAGAATCGTGCATATTGACTAAGTTGACAAAGCCCTCCGTCCCGTCAACTTAGTAGGCCCTAAGTCAGCCTCCCACCAAGGTGGGTCCCGGCTAGCGGGGGTATTCATTTTTTGAGTGTAATAAGGAGGCACTTCCTTGCGTGCGAAGATATAGCTGGTGGGTCCGAGTGTCGCCGTGATAACGTTTTTTTCGCGAAATCTGAGAGGCCCTTTCGGTGGGTCCCGATGTCGGTGGAGGAATCATTATTTTGCGCGTAATAAGGAGGCATTTCCTTGCATGCAACCGTGGACCCAGTGTCGGCCTCTCCACGTCTGATCCGCCAGATGCATGTCGGCCGTTGACCACGTTGACCAGGCGCGCCGAAAGCACCAGGCGATGGGCGATGGCGAGGCCTAGGAAGGGAACGACACGGAGGCGAGGAAGACTCGGCAGTTGTTTCCCACGCGGAGAATCTGTTGTCTGAGGTTTAGTGGTTCGTCTGCCGTCGCCGGAGAATAACGGCAGTGTGGGTGAGTAGAGGGATGGCTAGGCCAGCGATGGGAGTACGGTGGGGCGGTGAGGCTGCTGGTAGCACAGCCGGCAGAGGAGAGGAGGGAGCGAGCAGTCCGCGGTGCTTGTTTGAGCGGTTGGAGCAGGAAGAGCGAGAGATTGAAGAAGCACGACGGCCGTTCGATGGACATCCAACAGTCACTGCTTGTGCGTCAACCTTTTTTTAGGAAAGCCTCAAATCTGTGGAAAACAACATACAACCCATCTACCATTATTTCTAATAATTTACAGCGCATTTGCCAATTCTTAAGGTTTTTTTTGGAGCCCATATTCTTTTTGTTAGCATTACAGCCCATATTGTGGCCACGGTTAAAAAATTAATGAAATTTTTCATATTTCGGTGCGGTCCGAACTGTTTTTAATCCCGAAATTTTGACTCACATTCAAACTGATTTTAAAAATAAATGTATATCAATATAAAATCCAACAAATTCTCCATGCATAAAAATTAATGTAATTTAAAATCTAGAAATGAAAAAAAAGATATTTTAAACTAATTGCCGGTTTGATGTGTTTTAAAAATGTACAACCCATTTCTCATTATTGATGGGCCATTTTCTCGGCCAGCCGAATGAAGCTCTCCTCGTCTTGAAAGATTTGCAGCCCAACAGGCCTGACAAAGCGACTTACTTGGCAAATCACAAAAAAACTGGGTTGTGGCCATGGACCCAGCTATCAGTCTCTCCACGTACGGTACTCTTCCGATGGAAGTCGGTCGTTGACTACATTGACCACGCCGCGCCGAGAGCACCAAGGCGGTGGATGACGGCGAGGCCTAGGAAGGGGACGACGCGGAGCCGGGGAAGACGCGGCAGTGGATGCCCACGCGAGAGGAGAATCGAGGGTTCTTGGTTCGGCTCATGGCGTGAGGCTGCCGTCATCGCAGAATAACAGGGGGTGTGAGTGAGTAGAGGGATAGCATGGGCCAGCGGTGGGAGTAGTAGGGGGCGGTGAGGCCTCCGCGGCATCACAGCCGACCACGAGAGGCAGGAGCACGCGGCACGACCGGCGCAGCTTTGGGCGGCTGGAGCAAGAAGACCAGAGGTTAAAGAAGCACTATGGCCGTTGGATGGACATCGTAGGGTCACTGGAGCTAGAATCGTTCATATTGACTAAGTTGACAAAGCCCTCCGTCCTCGTCAACTTAGTAGGCCCACAAGTCAGCCACCCACTATGGTGGGTCCCAACTAGCATGGTGTATTCATTTTTTGGTGCGTAATAAGGAGGCACTTCCTTGCGTGCGAAGATATAGCTGGTGGGTCCGACCTGTCAGCAGGGGGAACGTTTTTTAGTCCATTTGGTGGGCTGGGTGAAACAATGATGTAGCATCTATGCAGCCCGTTTAAATCCCATTTGCATTTTTCTCGAAATTCGTGGACTTGCTGGGCTGGGTGAAAATATCATGTTGGGCTAGACGGAGAAATGTTATAAAAACATAAACACATGATTGCACGTCAGTAAAATCTTTGCAACCTTATGTACGCAATCACTAGGAGTTAACTTGCCAAGTTATATATAAACAATTATTATTATTATTTTGTAAGAACTTTCAAGTTACGAAATAAAATATCATTTTAATTTGATGAGTTAATAGTACGTGTGGTATTATTATTTTTTAGGCTAGATGTGGGACAGTTGAGTTGGTTTTAGGGGAAAGTACTGGGAGAAAACTCAGTTTACATCGAAAAAGAAAGTGGGAGAAAATTCAGAGACCTGCTGGGTCCACCTGAGGAGGGGAATATGTTGGGAGGAAGGAGATTCAAAGCAAGGCAGCCGAGTGAACTAGTTTTTTTTACGGACAAGTGAACTAGCTTGCATACATATGCAAATAGCCACTAAAAAGCAATCAGGTTAATGGGTTCTTAAAAGAAATATTTCGGACAAAACTGATAATTACGACACATAGGCTAATGCATGAAACACTCAGATGATAAAGGTGCTTATAAACAGATAAAGTACAACATCTAGACCTTCCGCACGCTTGATCATGATGCTGCGGCTGTCGTGTACTAAATCGGTTACGGAAGCGAACCGCCCTCATGTCCAAGATCTGCATGTACATGTCGTAGCATCCTTGGCCGCGTAGGTTATGTAGGCTAGATTCAGAGGTACCTCCCACGTGTTCAGGTCGTCTTCTTTCATGTTGGCGTATCAGGGGTCGATGATGGTCTCAGTGAGGTCAACCACGGAGTACTTCTCCTACCCGTTGCTGATGATCTTGTATTGCTTCTGGATGTCGACAAGCTTCTTGCACCAGATAGCCGAATCGTCGCGTTCTTCCTTCTCTCCACCGTAGCGAAGGTGCAGCGGTAGCTGGCGATGAAACGGGCGAATGCTCTAGAACTGGTGCAGCCATAGGACTAAAGGCGAGAGCTTCACCGAGTCCGTATCATTGGTGTGCATCACATTCAACTTGGTGCAGCCATAGGACTGAACGGCGAACTCAAAGGGGAACTCCTTGCTGAAGTCCATATCCAGCAGGCTCAACCCTCGGATCACCATTGGAGTCTCTTCGAGTAAACGAGTGTGTAGGCGGCGGAAGCAGATTCGTTTTTCAGCTCTGGGGAACTGGATTCAACGAGAAGCTGAGTGTGTACCTGCGACAACGATTACTACCCTCCTCTCGTCAGCTGCCGCCCGGCGGAAGATGCACCCTCGGCCACACGTCGGTTCACGAGCGGGTCTGTATTGGTACTGTAATAACAGGAGTTAGTGGTCACTTTACTTAAATTTAATTAGCTTTAATAGAAATTTATACTTAAAACAAGCAATGCATTCGCTCGTTCTATCAGTGCCACAGGATCAACATGCACAACAATTAGAATTATAATTCTCAGGACGCACACGGTCAGCACATTTGTCGCACTTTCACAAGGATAATACTACCAACTTTGAACTGTTTGTTATGGTTGTTGTCCTCTGCATCATCATGCCGTGTTTTCTAGCTTGCAAGATTCAGAACAAACAAATAAGATCCAAATAATAAGTACAACAAAGATGCCTACACATCTCATTGATTTCCAGCTTGCAAGATTCAGAACCAACAAATAAGATTCAAATAATAAGTACAAAAAAGATGCCTACACATCTCACTGATTCCCAGCTTGCAGGATTCATAACCAACCCATTAGAGCCTTTTGATAAAGTGAATATCGGGATTAAATCCATCTTGGCTAGCCATGTCATACAATCGAAGAACTTGGCGAATGCTCTTGACCGTCACAACATCTGTAGTTGAGTATTCCTGTTTGCATAGCACAAACCAGGAGAGCATGATTTCACTTTAATAGTGGCCTCCTTTACTCAACCTGCACCTCCACTCGGATGAAGCCTGCCTTGAGTTCCATGATTCAATGCATGCGCCTTTTTCTGCAATTCACCTGAAACGAAGCAAAGATTGCATCATTCAGCTAGCAAGAAGTACTTGCTCTCGTCAGCTGGCAGGTTCTTCTTTAGTAGTTGCACTAAAATTGAGGAACATTAAGGTTGGATGTCCGGCTCATGTAAGGTGCAACTATAATTTTGTTATCCTTTTGTGCAGTTCCACTAAAATAAAGTGCCATTGTGGTGACAGTGACGGCTCATCTTGCAAAGGCCAATAAAATGTTGCACGAGATTACCGGCAGAACTTGACGGAGATTTTGGAAACTCCAATCACCATTTTGTGCAGTTCCACCAAAATTGAGTGATGTTGCCCACGTGACATTGTAGTTGAACTGCACAAGACGCTCATTCCAAAAAAAGTGTTTTGTGCAGTTCAACAAAAGGTCACAATAGCAACAAGGTGAAATGGACATCCCTATCTGCACAAAAAGATAGAAAGTAAACAGTTGCAGGTTAATAAGAATATACGAAACATATACAAAATGAAAAGAAGCATCTTAATTATGTTCATGGCAATCACGCAAGGACGGTAGAAATTTTAAAACGTTAGCAATGCTTCATGTTACCAGAAGCATTACGATCAACAATGAGATTCCTGGGATTACTTTAATGGTGGCATTGCTTGTTTACCAGACACAGTAAATCAACAGCAGCAAAAGAGTTGGTTTAAGGGCATGGGACCGTGGGGACACCAGGACACTCAGCAGCGTAAAGGAGCAACTTACTTATCATACTGGGGAAAATAACAGGAGTGCCATTTGTAACACATTTTAATTGCATCTTATCACTGGAGGCATTAGATTAACAATAACACTGGTTAGACATGTCCCTAAGGTAACAGTGTGATCGCTTCATTTTACATGCGCCCTTACATTAACAACAGCAAAAGGTTGGTATAAGGACATGCGACAGTGGACGCATCAGCACAATGTACCTACAAGGAGGCATAAAGTGGTGATGCCGAGTTTGTTCATGCTATGTGAGGGCAGCTAACCTAATCCTGGAGACCTTGTACTATGTGAGGGCAGCAAATCTAATCCTGGAGACCTTTTACTATGTGAGGGCAGCAAATCTAATCCTAGAGACCTTTTACTATGTGAGGGCAACAAATCTAGTCCTGAGACCTTTTACTATGTGAGGGCAGCAAATCTAATCCTGAGACCTTTTACTATGTGAGGGTAGCAAATCTAATCTTGGAGACCTTTTACTATGTGATGGAAGCAAATCTAATCCTGGACATACTCTGTTGACTTGTCCACCAGCCGCCAATTTCTATCCTTTTTTCAACCAATAATAGATTTGTTCCTTATCCAGTTTGTATCTGGTCTCTACTACTTTCACCATATTATTTCCTCTTTGAATCAAGTCCTAGATTCATGCTACAACTTTCCCCCCTTCCTTCGTTGTTTGAACAAAGCCCTAGATTCGAATGCATGAAGTAGCTTTACCTCTAATAATACTAAAAATTTAGGTGGCTTTGGAAGAGCTGATGGGAGTAGAAAAAGATGCACATCTGGAACACGTGGGGAGCTGGGACAGTGAGAGCAAGGCCGCTTCGAAGAACTTATACGAGGGTCGCGGGATGTCGTGGCGGCAGGTCGGATCTGCGGAAAATCTGGCGAGGAGGAAGAAGGGTCGGACGACCTCCCGAGCCAGCTATGTCGAGAGAAAGCAGCGCAGGCAGAGGATCGGGCCCCTCCGGCAGTTGTGGGTTTCCTCCTCGGCGGTGATGACCGCGTGAATGATGCACCTTTAGTCCTCTATGCACACGGCCGAAGGATCCGGCGGATCTGTGACCAGCGGTGGCAGAGAGAAAATGTCGCTACCACTTGTCTTGTTTATATCTGGAGAGGATGAGAGAATGAAGAGCAACCCTAGTAAAGCAAACACTCGGGCCCTGCGTCCATATATAGTGGAGTGATTATCTTTTTTCTCTCCACAACAAGCGTTTCAATTTGTGTACGTGGCATTAAATAAAAGAAACTCTCTATTTAAGGTGACTACTGTACGACTCCTACTTACTACTAGTAGTACTACAGTATTGTTCACTTGTGCTCCCGCCCCTCCATTCATTGAACAACCCCACGGGTGAATAAACATCTGATACTACTGTATTTATATAGAAACGAACAAGCTCGAACTATTTTCGCATAGTTAAAAGTTGAGGCGGGGCTTTTCCCGGGCGATGCTGTGGCAGTTTTCGTGTAGGCGGTTTGTGAGAGAGGTGAGGAGGGTGGCGAGTGGGGCTGTGCGATTTGGTGGCGTTACTCTGGAAAGACTTGTGATATGACCACTCACTATAGTCATGAATTCTTGGCGCTCCGACCGGGTGATGCCCCCTTCCGTTCAGCGCTCTAATCTGGTGCATGACACGTCGACCGGATCTTTGGCTCTCCCATATGTCGGAGTAGTAAGAAGGAGCAAAGAATGATCACGGTATATACTAGTACTATACTACTCCCTCTGTTCCTAAATATAAGTCTTTGGAGAGATTTCACTATGGACCACATACGGAGAAAAATGAGTGAATCTACACATAAAATGCATCTATATACATCCGTATGTGGTCCATAGTGAAATATCTACGAAGACTTATATTTAGGAAGGAGGGAGTACTACTCAAGTCGGAGGAGTGCGAACCACGCAGCTAGCCCAGTGAACCAGCAGTGCGAACCACGGTAGCCCAGTGAACCAGCAGTAGAAAACTATGTGGTGATATGGCCATAAAAAACAATGTGCTACGCTCCACACTGTAGCAACTACAGTAACACTCCTCTTTGTTTGGATCCCTGAGTTAGAGCTAGTTTGGGTTGAAATAGCCTCAAATTATCGAAACAAGAGGGGTTAGTTTGAGCTAGTTTGCTCTAACCCAGCTAAAAAAACTAGCTCGGCGGAGAGGTTCTAATTGGGTTAGTTATCCTCGGGCCCACTAGAAGTGAACTAAAAAAATCTCCCCTGCCCGCACCAGATCGCTCCCCCCCCCCACCTATCACACGACTCCTCTCTGTACCCCATAGGGTCGCTTGCCCTCTCTCTCCTCCGGCCGCCCTCTCCTTCTGGCCTCCGCCGCCCTACTCCGGCTGCCCTCTCGCTCCGGCCTTCGAAGGTCGCCCCGCTCCCCCTTCACCAGTCATTTTTCTCCCTCTTTCGTGCGCGGCAGCGGCGCATCTACCAGGGAGGTCGCGAGAGGGGTGAGTTTTTTCGTTCCTTCTCTGTCTCACGGCCATATCAGTGATCTTGCTTGCTCTAGCGCTAATTCTGATTTGGAAAAGTAGATCCTGATCAAACATGGTATAGATTTGTGGTGCACGCATGGAATTGTTTGATGTTGCTTGAGGAGGTAATAAATCTTTCTAGAGGCCCAAAGATTCAGGTCACCTTTCTAGGTATTTCAATTTCAGGCTTGCATTATTTCTAGAGGCCCAAAGATTCAGTTCACCTTTCTAGGTATTTCAATTTCAGGCTTGCATTATTTCTAGAGGCCAAAGATGCAGTTCACCTTTCTAGGTATTTCAGTTTCAGCTTGCATTATTTCTAGAGGCCCAAAGATCCAGTTCACCTTTCTAGGTATTTTAGTTCAGGCTTGCATTATTTCTAGAGGCCCAAAGATTAAGTTCCCGATCGTGGCAAGTGGCCTGCTACCCATGCCGGTGTCGACCTCAACTTCGCAAGGGCGGCGTCGGAGGGGTTCGGGGCTTGGGCTCTCTGAGCCTTCCTCGAGCGACAATGGAGAGCTCCTCCCTCGGTGCATGAGGGGCTCCGGGCTCCATCCCTATCGTGAATGACTTCCGTGATGAGTTAGCTCATTCTTTATTTCATGAAGTGTTTTATTATTTTGTGAAGCTTGATTGATGACTTGTATGTTTAAGTGGGATATCTCATTTGTATGGACAAAGTAAAAATTATCATGTTTTGCATGCTTGATTTGTATAGATGGTTCGTTTATGTCAATTGTGAGCGGGAGGAGGCCATAGAAGAGCCAGCCACACCAAGAGGGTGCTTGGATCCAAGGGACTTATTTTAGTCTGACTAAAAATAGTCTCTTTAAGAGGCTAAAAGTTCCAAGAACCCCTGACTAAAGAGGGGCTAAAACTAGTCTTGATACTAAAAAAATTTAGTCAGGGGTACCCCTACTAAAATGTCGATTAGTCATCTCTCTCCTCATTTAACTCATCTCCTTTAACGCAGGCGAGTTCTGGATTGGAGGGTTTGGAGGATAATAAATGCTCATTAACTTGATTTTAGTCTCTTTAGTATTTGGATCCAAGCATGGGTGAGGCTAGAAAGTTTTAGTCTCACTACTTTTAGTCATGGAACTAAAAGCGTGTCAAGCACCCTCAAAACCAGCAGGAAATAGGGTCAAAAGTAGTCAAATGATTGAGATAGAGCATTTATTGTCAATCTAACCCTGCCATCCATACACCTCTTTGGTTTAGAGTTAGTTCAGGGTTAGAATCTAACTCTAACCTCTAACTGAGTTAGAGTTCTCCTCGTCTCGGTTCATTGCCATCATACTTTCCCCATTCCCGTGTTTTCAGTATCCTGCGAATCAAAGAAGCCCTTTTTATGGGAAAAATCAAAAGGCCCTTAGGCTGGTTTCGGTCGGTCATTTTTATAAGCGTGTTATGTCCAAAATTTAATGAGCGTGCTCTGGTTTCCATGAAAATAATCCAGTTTCATGTAGTAATTCATTCATTTATTTATTCTTCTGCGGGGGGTTTGCATGAAATTCATGAGGTCTGAAATGTAAAGTACCCCGGCATATGCTCCGAGTCGTGCATGCACTACGACCCAGATGCTCTATGTCCCACATGTCGGCGAATGGGAGCACGTGGAAATAGCCTAGGAGTACATATAGGAGGATAAATGCATGAAATAATATGTACTGTGAAGCGTAGCTTTGGTTCGAAAAGGGGACCTAAAGTGATGACAGCTATAGGTCGCACGCACCCAACTAGTGGTACTAGACATACGACTATTTTTTTCCTCAAATAAGAAAAAAAAAGAGGCACGAGTGCTCAGTACTCCTATTCTATAAACACGAGTCCCATCTGACAACATCGTCCATGCTACAGCTAGCTCTCCTCCCTCATTTCTCTCTTCTAATTCTAAACTCGGCCGAAACCCGGTGGGCGGGGTGGGTTTGCTCAACTGCGGCCCCACCTCACAGTGAAAATGTTACGACTGGAATAAAAATGCCATATACTCCCTCCGTTCATAAATATAAGCCTTTTTAGATACTATTTCAAATGGAATACAGCATATAGATGTATGTAGACATAGTTTAGATTGTAGATTCACTCATTTTGCTCTGTATGTAGTAGTCACTTGCTGGAATCTTTAGAAAGACTTATATTTGGGAATGAAGGGAGTACTATACTAATAAAACATTAAGGCCACGAGGCGATGCAGTGCTGGTTACAGGAGGCAAGAAGAAGAGATGCATCCATCGACGACGTCCACCTCCTCGACTCAGGGCGCCGGCCCACCGAACATCGCCTAAGTAGCAACGGCTTTCGTGGCCAGGTCGACGTGCTTCTGAACAATGGCGTCCAAAGATTCGGAAGAAGGCCAACGTCTTTCTATCCTCGCTTGCCTTGTAGTGGCCTATGTAGACGATTTCCTCGTTGACGTGGATGTGCAAGTCGACTGTTTCTTGCATGGCGAGGCGCTGCGCGGCGAGAGCGGCCTCGAGGTGCACATTCTTTGTCGCGACCTCCGGCACCTGCAGGGCCACCAGGGCTTGAAAGAGTTCGTCACCATGGAGGCCGATGAGGGTGGCAGGCAATGAGGAGCACTGGGCGTGCGGGCTGGAGCGATGCGGCAAGGTCGTCCGTGGCGCTTCTTGGCTGCGGTGAACTTGCGGATGGAGTTGACCATCATATCGTCCATGCGAGGCGGCCGGCATCGGCGAGAACTCACGATGCTGCGATCGCCAACACCATCTGGAAGCGCTGCATGGTGCGGGGCCGCGGGCGGCGTCTTGGATTGGAGTGGCGGTGTTGCGAGAGACTTGGGAGTAGATGGATTGGAGTGGTGGGCGCCTTTATTATATGAGAGTCAAACTCTGTTGCATTCACATCGTCTTGGCTCTATTCCTTCTCCAATTAATTCCCTCTGCATGTAATTGAGGATGCATCATTAACCGTTCAATGTCTCGGGAACCGCTACCCTCTCCCTCCTTGGCATTCAAGCACCTATGGACCTGTCGACGACGAGGTGCCTATGCTGACTTGATAAATTTCAAGATGATAGTACAGTGCGTGTGTGCGTTCATAGGGGTGAGTGTATGCGCGTGTATATGAGCGCTTGCGTCTCAGACTGTGTAAAAAGCGTAAATGCGTGTCAAAAGAGACTAGTCAAGTATACTCAATATTGTGCATCTCGGAGAGAAAGCGATAGAACTAATGCGTATTTATTTACGGTGCAGATTCACTCATTTTGCTCCATATGTACTCCGTCTCGGTGTAGTCTAGTCACTTGTTGAAATCTCTAGAAGGAAATTACTCCTTTCGGTTTATGGGCTATACTAGCAAGTAGTTATGCGTACTAGTACAATAGTGGGCTCACATAGCAATTTTGTCTCATGCAAGAGCACTGGCTATATCGTGCTCAATGTTACATAACTCGCAGCGTTAGTTTTGCGCTTGGCTTATCGCCTCTTCAAGAAGACAAACAATGATGTTACTACTACTGCTTCTATAGTGTCGAATCCATTGCTGCATGTCCGTCCACCGCGAGCAGGACGGATAGCTTGTTGTAGAAGTACTACTAAGTAAAAGCCTGTCCTCGTTTGCGAGCAACCGCGCGCATGGGTGAGGGAGAAGGTGTGTAGTAAAATCAAGCTTCTGCTCGTTGTACGAGTTGACGCGACACATCATAGCACTGGCCCCACATGCTTGCCTCTAAACTTGGCTGAAAGACCCGAAGTGTACAATATATTTGCTGCAACCTCAAACATTTACCCACCACAAATTTAAATATATGTGGCCGTATGCATCGTTCTGATGCAGTGGTCGGGGAGTCCCCCCTTTTCGAAGAAAAAACAAATTAAAATATATATTCCTGTCTTGACCAGATGAGCGTGCAAACTACAATCACCAGGGTGTCAGGTAGGGCCAGAAGAATATTTTATTTAAAAAAAAAACTTTGAGACGGCCACATAGCATGGAGCCGACCCCAACGATTTTAAGCTTACAGGCACGGTACACACTATCCTAGACTACTCTACACATGAAACTGCCACACGAGCGTCCGGGCTGCGCTTGGCTCTTCGCCTCTTGGGAAGTCGAACAATGATGGAGTACTACTGCCTTTGGAGGAGTACTACAGATCGCTTCAGCCATCGACACCGATTGAACTGCTGCATGTCCACGGCGTGCGAGAGGGAGGCGTGTAAAGCTTCTCCTAGTCTTGCCAGCCACCACGCTCATGGGCAGGGAGGGGCGCTCCTGCCTTTGCATGTATGACAGGTGGGCCCGGCAGTGTGTGGCCAACCTGTCATACAGCCAAAGGCAGGTGCGATTAAGTCCGCGAGGAGAGGATAATCAAACTTCTTGTTGATGTACGAGTTGACGCGACACATCAAAGCACTTGCACTCGATATATTTCAATAATTTGCATTTCTTGATGCATTAGTTACAAGCATGCATGCATGCCGTGACTCTCCTTTTGATACTTGCATGTGTTGATTTAATGCACCTTGAAGTAGTATAAAATATGTGCGGTAAAGCTTTGTAATACCCGGTCCAAGTCGAGAGATGGTTGTGCACGAGGAGGCGAGATCATGCAGACGAGCAGGACCCGACGATGGAGCTCTCTAAGGTCTCGATGGACCTCACCGTGCTCCACTTGCCCTTGTGCCTCCGCCCTTGGCGCCTCCGGTGTATGATGTTCGAATACACCTCGTCCGTTCGGCTGATTGAGCAAGGTGCAGGTTTCTTGATTGATGTGCTGTTCGATTGATTTCTACAGTGCAAGGGAGGGCACCTGGCCTGTGCGGACTGCCGCGTCCAGCGCCCGGGAACCAGCGGCGGTGCGAAAGTGCGAAGGCTTGGCGGTGGCCCGGCGTGCGGAACACGGCGGTGGACTCCGTCCTTTTGTCGGTGAGGGTGGAGTGCCCGCACGAAGGCTGTGGGCTCTATGTCACTTACCACAAGCTCGCCGATCACCGGGCGTGTGTCGCTCGCGCCACCGCAAATGCCCGTGCCCGTCTGCGGCTCACGAAGGCCCGCCCGGCGTATCTACCACCACATCAGATCTGCGCATCCCATGCCCGCACAGGATCCCATACGGCAAGGTGCTCCGGCTGCAAGTGCCCTTGCCGAACCCACGACTCTTGTTGTTCGTGGAGGAGGACGCGCGCGCGTGTTTCTTGGTCGGCGGCGTGCTTGACATCGGCGCTCCTATCATCGTGTCGATCAAATGCGCATCGAGGCGGGCGTCCCCCACTGCCGCACTATGTGGCCAAGCTGTGGGCGAATGGCCTGCCGGGGAGCCCAAAAGGCGACGACGGACTGTCAAGGTGGAAATGGAGGTGACAAGCAGCAAGGATCCGGTGGCGTCGGCGTGCGGAGCTGACCTTCTTGGCAGATTCCGCCCAAGCTGCTGGCCGGGGCTAAGCTTGTGTCCCTCCACATTCAGATTGACAAGATCACGTCCTAAATGTTTCTATAGTGCCTTCTGTTTATCTTAGTAATATGCTAATATAGGGATTACCTTGGTCTACTTTAGCTTAAGAAATGGTGGGTTTTGGTGGCGATAAAAAATTATGTTTATCAATGCATTAATTGCAATGCATGCATGCATAAAGTACATGCATTGGTTAATTTTCTCTTAATACTTGCATGCAATGATTTAATGCACCTTGGAATCTGAACATGTGTTGGGGAACAACCAAATTGAGCCATATAAAATGCAAAAACTAAAATTTTTAGATAAGCCCTATAAAACCGGAAAGGAGAGAGTAGAAAAAGAAGTACTCCATCCGGGAATAGTGCCGCACTTCGAAACTTGAACCGTCAATAAATTTTGAGCTTGCGTCTCGTCACATTCCAAATTACTCCACGCTATATTGAATTGCAAACCTGTTCACACCGGTTGTCAGTGTCAAAACCGGCGGATCTCGGGTAGGGGGTCCCGAACTGTGCGTCTAGGCGGATGGTAACAGGAGACAAGGGACACGATGTTTTTACCCAGGTTAGGGACCTCTCGATGGAGCTAAAACCCTACTCCTGCTTGATTAATATTGATGATATGGGTAGTACAAGAGTAGATCTACCACGAGATCAGAGAGGCTAAACCCTAGAAGCTAGCCTATGGTATGATTGTTGTTTGTCCTACGGACTAAAACCCTCCGGTTTATATAGGCACCGGATAGGGTTAGGGTTACACAGAGTCGGTTACAATGGTAGGAGATCTACATATCCGTATCGCCAGGCTTGCCTTCCACGCCAAGGAAAGTCCCATCCGGACATGGGGCGAAGTCTTCAATCGTATATCTTAAAGTCTGTGAGTCGGCCAAAGGCCATAGTCCGCTATCCGGACACCCCTAATCTAGGACTCCTCGGTAGCCTGAACCAGGCTTCAATGACGATTTAGTCCGGTGGCGCATATTGTCTTCGGCATTGCAAGGCGGGTTCCTCCTCCGAATACTTCATAGAAGATTTTGAACACAAGGATAGTGTCCGGCTCGCAAAATAAGTTCCACATACCACCGTAGAGAGAATAATATTTACACAAGTTCAATCTGCGGATTATTCATGGCGTGACATCACACCATGGCCAAGCCTTTATTCGTTTTTACTGTCCCACCTCAGCGCGTTTAGCGAGGCGATTTCCTTGTCACGTCTTGTCAAGGCAGAGATCATGTCCCCTTATTCCAGGATTCTCATCAATACGGGCGTGGGTAACCCAATCGTGCCCGTTGGCACGCCTCCTCTATCGAAGGCGAGTCCAGAACGGTCACAGGGAGGGCTCCTGGTATTCAACCTCTTTATAAAGAGACTAAGGCCCCGCTCTTTTTTCTCAATCTCAATCGAATCCGCCCCTCGCTTCGAGTCCCAACACCCAAAGCTCCAGATTCAGGCGCTTCGGACCTTCGATGATGTCCGGCTCCAACCTTCAAGGCCGGTGGATGCCTTCCTCCGTCACGGAAGAAGACATCCTAAAGCTAAGAGATGCCAGGTATCTAACCGGCGAAATCTCGCATAGGCTGCCTGCCCAAGGGCAGGTTATTCCTTCTCCCCAGCCCGGTGAAAGCATGGTGTTCACGTCTCACTTCCTTCGGGGACTAAGTTTCCCGATGGACCCCTTCGTGAGGGGGCTCGTGTTTTATTACGGGCTGGAATTTCACGACTTGGATCCGGAGTCCATCCTCCACATCTCGTCGTTCATCGTCGTATGCGAAGCCTTCCTCCGCATTACCCCACACTTAGGATTGTGGCTCAAAACCTTCAAGGTGGACCCGAAGATGATCAAGGGGCAACAGGCAGAGTGCGGAGGGGCTGTTATAAGCAGGAATGCTGACGCTCCATGGCCCGAGGGCTCTTTTCAAGAGGAGCTCAGTCTATGGCAACAAGAGTGGTTTTATACCACAGCTCCCAGGGGCACCAAATGGGTGGCGCCACCTGCCTTTCCCTCAGGTCCTCCACCGCGGCTGGCGTCATGGGTCAATAAAGGGCTTGACTGGGGGCCGTCCAAGGACGTGCCCCTGTTGCAGGGCCGCATTCCAGACCTCCTAGAGAGAGAGATCAATCTGGTCGTAGTAACGCAGGTCATGCTAATTCGTCGCATCCTGCCCTGCAAATGTCGCCCCCTCCGCCCGTGGGAGTTCAATCCGGAGGGACCACGAGCTCTTCAACACTTCATGGGCGCAACGCCCGTGGAGATGTACAAACTGTTCTTCGGATCACAAGCAATGTGTCCGGACTTGACCGAGGACGCAGGTCTGAGCTGCAATCGCCCGGATGCTCAAGTAAGTAGTCCCGTACCCGGACACGCTATCCGAATATTTATCATAAACTTGCCCTTAAAAGAGTTGTCCCTTAAACAGGAGTGGATAGCGAAAGCAAAACTGATCAGGTGTCCGGCCCCCCTCCCTGAGACCATGCCGGATCCAGTGTTAACCAAGATGCTGGAGGCTGCACCTTTAGGAGAAGACGAAGGGGGGAACAAGGAAGCTACTGCCTCCGCCAAGGAGGTTATCAAGAAAGGAGGGATCGAGAATCCCTCCATCCAAGGGGAGAAGAGGACCGCCTTTTAAGATCCGGAGACCAAGGCCTCAAAGCGCGGGAAGAAATCTTCGCCAGAGGGTCCTGCGCCGGAAGATGCCCCGGCCGCATTATTTCCCCAAGGAGATCAGCCCTCCAGCGAGCCATAAGTAGAGAGGGGAGTTTATAAAATAAAAGACATCCCTGTTTTATTTCTGAAGATGACCGAAATTTTACCTTGTAGTTCGGATCTCAGCCCTTCTCAGCAGAGCTCGTCGTTAGGGGATCTTCGTCCGGAGATGACGGAGAGCGGAACACCTCCCCCTGCCGTACCGCCTAGCAACGCGGACGATCATGAGGTGTCGTCGCGGAGGGTTTCCCCGAATCTGGCAGGGGTGGAGTGCGGTCGTAGGGCCTCCCGGAGCCCTCTGTGTTCGGCCTTCGAAAAAGGCCATCGGACGAGTCCGGCACCTCCTGGTGCATGGTCGGAGGAGTTGAAGGATCTACTCGGGCGAGTGTCTATCTCAGAAGATCACCGTGCATTGATGGGTACGGTGATTGAAAAATTTCGTCCACGGAAAGCGGGTTGTACGAGGCCGCCAGGAGTTTACTGATGGGTTTTCAGGTACATGCAATGGTGTACCTTTTGACGGTTCCGCATATATAAGATGCGCCCTGTGTAGATAGTAGCCCCTGAGACTCGGTGAGTTGTCAAAAATGACAGCGTGCCGAGGATCATAATCCCAGATATAATATGTCGCCCTTCCTATGTAGGTGGCGGGCGTCCGGTGGCTAGCGGATGATGAATTCTGGCGGCAACTTTACGTGGCGGATGCCGACATCGCGCTTGTCAATAAGCGGCTTGACGAGTCACAAGGTACGCGGTTTCTCTGCGGACACCTGGTAAGGGAGCTTGATGCCCGTACCTTACAACATGTATGCTTGATGCAGATGGTGCCGCTGCCATGGAGAACCTTCGGGCAGAGCTTGCCCGAGCCAAGGAGCAGGCCAGGAAAAGTGATGCGGCTGCCTTAAAGGCGGCCGAAGAGCTAAAAGCCGAACAGGCTGCTCCTTGCCAAGCAAGAAGGAAATGGCCGAGATGGTCCTGAAGTTGAAGAATGCTACCGACCGCTGCGAGCTTCTTGAAAAGAAGGTCGGCGAAGCAAGAGGACTGAAGAAGGCCACCACGAGGCCAAGGATGCTCGCTCTGTGATGAGAGCTATGAAGGAGGAGCTCGTCGGGCGGAGATATCGCGGTGGAAAGCCTTTTCGCTGCTATGGAGGAAGTTCACGGATCCTAAATATGCTCAGTTGGACCGGCTGTGGAGTAGTGCGGATGCTTATCTGGACTTGGCGTCGAGTACCGCGGACGCGGCCGAACACTTCGGAGATCAAAAGGATCACGAGATGGAAGAGCTTTTTTGGTCGCAGTTCCGTAGTCCAGAGCATCCACTTCCATTAACCGATCGTTTGGCCGAATGGGCGGAGCTGAATAGGTTGTCCGGACTTGCCATGAAGAATGTCGTGACTCATTTGTGGCCGAAAAGGCCCGAGCAGAAGAGTTATTTTGGCTTGGTGCAGCAGTTCCTTGGTGCGGTGCCGCATATCAAAGCAATGAAGCGGTCAGCATGCATAGAGGTGCACGGATGGCTCTTGCCGTGTCAAGACATCTTGGCGGAGATGAAGGCCACCGATGTTGCATCCCAAGATTGAGACGGAAGCCAGTACTGTCGAGCACTATTTTCAGGAAGTTCTTGAGCGCTCGTTTAATAGAGGCGCTTGATGCTCGAAGGATATTATGTTGAATAACATGTATTATTGTGAAACAATGTTTGATGGAATATAAAAGCTTTTTATACTTGTGCCTTCAAGAATTAAAATACCTCTGTGCGGCCGTTAATGTATATGTGTATATAACTTTGAAAGATGGCAGTCTTTGGCTTCCCCCACGCATATAATGCGAGGGTGTTTCTGACGCCTTTTCACACTTGATCCAACATCTTGGTCCTACAAAGGAGGTGATAGCGCAGCAAACTAGGCAACGGACTATAATGCTTTATCACTTTCACTTAGCCATAGGAGTTGACGGTGGGGCTACTATATAGCCCCTAGGGGCACCACTCACCCGAATTCAAGGCGCGTATGTGCTGGCGAAGCGGCCCTTCATCAATGCGGAGGAATTCTAAAGATTCCGATGGGTCATCAGTGGTTGACCAGTCTCATGCTATATCATGACGATCAGTTTTGGCTTTCTCTCTTGAGGTGCTCGCTTTGGCGAACCGGGCACAATCGCAATAGTTCTCCCGGTGCGCATTAGCGATAGAGCGGAGCGTAAGGCAGCAAAACACAGGAGCCGGGCAAACCCAACATTTGACCAAACACATGATTCGGAGCTGATGCATATAAGGCCTAACTCGAGACGCCGAACACTCCCTAAGGTATTCGGTCTTTATGAAAACGGGCCGAACATTCGCCCTTGATAATAAGCCCCTGGTGTCCAGGTACGCGCGAAATTCGGACGTGGCCTATGCAAAAACGCCAGCCTCCTCCTCGGTTATAGCAAGAAACCGGGGGACTTGTATCAACAAGAGATAGTAAAAAAGGTTTACGCAGGGTCTTAATCTGAAAAGAATCCTTGCAACGGATCCTCGCTTGCGCGTCTGCGCTGTGTCTCCATTGTCTTTGTATCACGGGACGGGTGTAGTACGGTGTTCATCTATAAAAGAGAGGAACTTAGTTGAAAAGGTCGTGCGAAAATGTACGTTATATTAAATAAGCGAAGTACAATTCAAAAATGAATAAAATTGAGCTTTATTGTCTCTTGTTGTGCATCGCGGAGCCTTATGCGGGGTATCGTCTAGTAAGCCCTTGTATGTTTACGCCGGACTCGTCCAGCCGTGTCCGGGATCTGGATGACCTGTCTAAGTGCTTTTATTGGTGAATCCGGTTTATTGTGTGGCTGTCAAGGCAACCGCATGATTTTCCGGACTCGAGAAACCCTCGATGTTTCCTTTTAACGAGATAATGCCGCGTGGACCAGGCATTTTAAGTGTAAGAGATGCATAATGCGGTATTGCGTTAAAGCGGTAGCTTGGCGTCCCAATAGTGCTGATAGCTACTTGTAAATGGGGCGAGGTGGAAGGTTAACTTTTCGCGGAGGAAGTTGTCGGGTGAGCGAACACAACTTGCGTAGAAAGCCCGTACAATGGGCATATGGGCTGGCATTACCCTTGAAAGGAAGTGTTGCTATGGCGAAATTTGGTTGGGTCTATCCCCATTTTGCGGATTGTGTCCTGATATAGCAGGTTTAGATCACTGCCGCCGTCCATTAGGACATGTGAAAATTGGAGTCCGCCAATTATCGGATCTAATATCAAGGCAGTCCAACCTGCATTCCATATACTTCTAGAGTAATCCCGATGGTCAGAGGTGATTGGTTTTAACAACAAGTGGTGGGACTCCTCCGGGATAGGCCGTATGGCGCATACCTCTACGGGCGCCACTCTATTTTTCCCTTTTGTCACGTGAAGTGAGTTTACTGTTTTGATTTCCTGCGGGAAATTCTTTTGTTTCCGGTGCTCTGCTTTTGGGGTTCGTCATCGTCTTCGCTTGGTGTGTCGAGCCCCTTGTGTTCGGCGTTGAGTTTTCCGGACTGCTTGAAGACCCAATATCTCTGTGGGTATGGTTTGCGAGCTTCCCAGAATCTTGTGGATTTGGCATATCTTGTCCAAGATTTTGTTTAAGTTGGATAGCTCGTCCCTGTTATCCTAAGGGGCAGCTTTTTATAATTCTGCCGAGAGCTTTTGCATCCAGCGTTTACTGCCGTGCTCTTCGGGTTGTTTCCCTTGGTCCGACGCTGGTCCTTGCTGCGTCATGGTTTTCCGTTTCCATCCCTTACTTCGGATGTACTTGGGTCGCTGGTGCTGCATCTTGCCAGCCAGCTATCCTCTCCTGCACAAAAGTGGGTCAGGAGGCTTGTTAGTGCAGCCATTGTTCTTGGCTTTTCTTGGCCGAGGTATCTGGCGAGCCATTCGTCTCGGACGTTGTGTTTGAAAGCTGCTAAGGCTTCGGCGTCCGGACAGTCGACTATTTGGTTCTTTTTAGTAAGGAATCTGTTCCAAAATTTCCGGGTTGACTCTCCGGGTTGTTGAGTTATGTGACTTAAATCGTCGTCATCCGGAGGTCGGACATAGGTCCCTTGAAAATTTGCCCGAAAAGCATCCTCGTGCTCCTCCCAACTTCCAATGGTGTTTTCGGGAAGGCTTTTAAGCCAATGCCGGGCTGGCCCTTTGAGCTTGAGGGGTAAGTATTTTATGGCGCGAAGATCATCTCCTCTAGCCATGTGTATGTGGAGGATGTAATCCTCAATCCAGACTCCAGGGTCTGTTGTTCCGTCGTATGCCTCTATGTTTACGGGCTTGAATCCTGCTGGAAATTCATGATCCAGCACCTCATCGGTGAAACATAGGGGGTGTGCGGCACCCCTATATTTAGGTGTACCGTGATGTTCGGATACTTGATGTGTTGCATTGCTTACTAGAGCTTGCTTTCTTGGCCCGTAGATAGATCTAATGGGCCATCTTTTAATCTGAATCCTGTGCGGATCGCGTGCCGGCTTGTGTGCGGCGCCGTTTGCCGCTCTCTGTTTGCCATGGGGTCGTCCATCCGACCAGGTGGCCTCTTTGTTTTTTGATTGCGGGGGCTCTACGGCCTCCTCATCAAATTCATGCAGTAGTTTTCGCGTTGGGTAGCTCTTCGTTCGGTGACTGTCGCCGTATTTGTCTGCGGTGTTGAGTACTTTGCTCCATCTGATTCTGAGTGCATCTTCCGCTGTTTTGAGCTTCCGCTTCTGCTTTTTCAGGCTATGTGCAGTGGCGACGAGCCTTTTGTGGAGGTTCTTCTGCTCCAGCAACTTGTTCGGCGTGAGATTGTCCGGACTGTTATCTTCGCCGGGACGGGTTGTTTATCCAGATTGTTATGTTCGGACGGTTGCTCGATAGCATGTTCGTCGTCCACCGGTTTGCCCTGCTCTATGGCTGGGTCTTTGTCGAGGCGGGACTTTGGCGGCACTTACGTTGCCATTTTGATCGCCGAGGAATGATCGCCGTAGGCGTCCGTTGTTCCTCATCGTCGCTTCCTTTAGGTGTGTCCACCATGTACACATCGTGAGATGAGGTGGTTCTCAAATGCCCTATAGGTGCTGGTTCATGTTCCTCCCCTACATCGTCATCCATACCGTCGATGTCTTCGGAGTCGAAGTCGAGCATGTCGGTTAAATCATCAACGATTAGCTCTGAAGTGGGTGGTCGGTGGGCTTTGAATTTCTTCGTCGTCGCATCCCAGCCTCTCGACCATAATCCGGCCAGGGCTCTCGATAAAGAGAGACTTCAGTGAATTCAGGATGTCGCCAAAAGGCGAGTCTTTGAAAAGATGTCCTGGCAGTGAATTCCATGATCGGCGCCCAATCGGATTCGATTGGCGGGGGCGCGGAAGGTTCGGAGTCCGGAGAGGAGTCCGGCACCTTGGAATCACGAGCTTCGCAAAGAATGGGGTAGGTGTACGGCTCAATCGCCGTAGAGATCACAATCCCCGAGGCGGTGTCCAGCCACCCGTCCTCGATCGGTGCAGTCGGCTCCAAGCTAAAGGTCGGAGCGGACACTGGTGCGGCCTCCAGGACACTGTTCGGCGGCAGAGCTAGATCATGCCCCTCAAGACAGTGCGGCGCGCTTGGCTGTGGCTCGAACCCGTCGAAGATCAAGTTTCCATGGACGTCAGCCGTGTAGTTCAAACTTCCAAATATGACACGGTGGCGGGCGTAGCTTTCAATCTGCTCGGATGGCCAAGCAAATTGCCCATGATGCAAAAGCCGTCGAATCTGAAGATTTGCCGGGAGAAAAGTCTCACCACAGGCGCATCGTTGTTGATGATCGGAGGAGCCATCGGGCCTAAGGATGGCGACCGGAGGAACTCTCAATGAAAGCACCAATGTCGATTGTAAAACCGGCGGATCTCGGGTAGGGGTCCCGAGCGTGCGTCTAGGCGGATGGTAACAGGAGACAAGGGACACGATGTTTTACCCAGGTTGGGCCCTCTCGATGGAGGTAAAACCCTACTCTGCTTGATTAATATTGATGATATGGGTAGTACAAGAGTAGATCTACCACGAGATCAGAGAGGCTAAACCCTAGAAGCTAGCCTATGGTATGATTGTTGTTCGTGCTACGGACTAAAACCCTCCGGTTTATATAGGCACGGGATAGGGTTAGGGTTATACAGAGTCGGTTACAATGGTAGGAGATCTACATATCCGTATCGCCAAGCTTGCCTTCCACGCCAAGGAAAGTCCCATCCGGACACGGGACGAAGTCTTCAATCTTGTATCTTCAAAGTCCAGGAGTCCGGCCAAATTCCATAGTCCGGCTATCCGGACACCCCCTAATCCAGGACTCCCTCACCGGTCACAACCTAAATGGTTTCCCACTTACGAGCGTATTAGTACTCAGTTATAAATACTAGTATGCCAAGATGACTGTGCATTGCTCCTCAACTCCTCATCCACAAAAACAAACAAGCCATTCAGCATCCTTCCCTTGCGTCTGCCATGGCCAGCGTGAGTTACAGGTCGAAGATTGCCACGAGGAGAGGCAAGCATGGAAGCGGAAGCACGAGAGATGTCCCGCCTCGCTGCGAGAGCAGCCGACATATCCCTTGGCGTGGAAGTAGCAACCTGAAGGTCCCGCCACGCCGCTGAAGCAGCACGGAGGTCCCGCCACACCGTCGATGCAACAGATCGGTCGGCAGCGCCCATGCAGCGAGAGATGTCACGCGCGCGCCCACGGCGGCTGGGGAAATTTTTCGCGGGCGGCGGCGGTATTACAGGCGGATGCATGCGATCGTCCATAGCCAGATGGAGCAGATCTCCGGCTGGGCGAGGTTGTAGGACGACATGAAAGCCTCGTTTGAACAGGCTATCGGCGTACTAAGGGAGGGCAATGAGAGGCTCCAGGCCGAGCGCAACCTGCTGAGGGAGAAGATCGTCCGAAGTGCAGACCAGCAGGAGGAGACCAGTGCCTTGCTGAAGAGGACTGGTGTCATCGTCAAGAAACTTATGGATGAGAATGACATGCTCCGCAACGAGCGCCAAAGGCTGGTGGAGGAATCCGTGGATGTTCTCAAGCAGCGTCTTGAGGACACGAAAGAGCTCATCGCCGCTCGCCGCAGAGACTAGTTCCCGCAGCCTGCAGCAACGCATCAAGCAAGTAGAGATCGTTGAGCAGATCCTTGTCTTCCTTCTTCTTTTGCCCTTGTGTATTTGGGCGAAGCGGCATGTGGATTTTTAATTATCTTTCTAATTATGTAAGAGAATTAATCGTCCTTATCTTTACGTGGAAGATCAATGTTGCGAGGCTGGAATGAAGAAAACTCTTCTTTGTGGCGACCACGGCGTTGTTGTTCTTCTAGTTCTTCTTTGGGCTTCCTTCAGTTTCCTGGTTTCTTTTGATGTAATAATCGGTTTAGGATGTGGATTGTGTCGTCGGTTGTGAAATGTTGGGTTCTATCACGGATGTTTGGCCTTTGTTGGCCTCTTGGGATGTTGCGATTTCAATCTTGTAGCTTTTAGTCCTTCGTGTTAGGCTGGAGTTGTGCTGAACTTCTTGTGAATTGTGGTGGTTTTCAATAATGAAAATCGGAAGGGACAAGCCCTTCTTTGATCAAAAAAATTTAATCGTCCTTATATATTCATCGGTCTTGCTATAAGTCAGATAGATGCTATATAGGTCCGTCGGATCTTACATCAAGATCCGTGCTTTCAGATTTTCTTTTTCTCTCTTAAATCTTAGTCGAGTGAGACATTGCCACACCATTAAGCAGAGGCTCGGCGCCATTAATGGAGACCTTGGAGAGAGGTGGGCGGCAGATGGAGGTCAAAGGGCTCTCCTCCCGATAAGCACGCGCAGAGGGTCGATCGCACGCCTCTCGTACTCAAATAGCTACCACCTGCGGCGCCTCCTACCTAATAAAAATGGGGACACGTGGCGGCACGTAAATGGTAGTACTAAGTAGAAGCATACGGTTTCAATAATACTTGTGTTTCCGATTGTAGCGTGTGACACTTGTTCCAAAATGACTTTGTTGATTGTTAATGTGTGCGTCTTCGCAAAACGGACTGCAAATTTACCACAACATGTTGGTGCCATGTCATGGCACCAAGCCAAATTCATTATTTTCATGCGTGTTTTGGATTTACAGGAATTAAAAACTAAGTTTCTCAATGTTTCCAACCCAGCCACAACGCGAATTTTGAATTTCATTCCCATTTCTTGCATGTAACCTAGAAATTTACCGAGGACACACATGTGATTTTTCAACCAACTTTGGTGCCTTTGGAACATGTGCTTGTATTTCAAATTTGAATTATGCACACAAAGGTGACCTGTTCCCTCCCAGAACCACGAGCCTTCTTGAGAGAAGCTCCGATTTGCAAGAAGCTTCTACCAAAATTTGTTCCTATTCTGCCAATTTTTTTTACCATGGCATGGTACTACCACGACATGACACCATGCCAAGTTTCATGATTTTAAAACCAAGTTTCTCAATGTTCTCGACCGAGCCACGATGCCCAGATGTTTGAATTTTATTCTCATTTTTTGCATGGGAGTAGAAATTTACCCGAGGACACAAATGTGATTCTTCAACCAACTTTGGTGCACGGGAGCATGTGCTTGTAGTTCAACTTTGAATTATGCACATTAAATGACCAAAAACTCAATTAATGTGTAAATAAGGCCAAACGAAGCCGGAATAATTCCAAAATTTAACAGGGCACTCATGTAGTTCTTTGTTGCCTTTGTAAATAAACTCAAGGGGGACAACATATATCGTTTCGCACTCAAAGGTGTACGTTCCTCTCGGAACCACGAGCCTTCTTGAGAGAAGCTTGGGTTTGCAAGAAGCTTATACCAAAATATGTTCCTATAGGCCAATTTTTACCACAACATGGTAGTACCATGACATGACATCCATGCCAAGTTTCATGATTTTCAGACGTGTTTTGGATTTACAAGAATTTTAAAACCAAGTTTCTCAATGTTCTCGGCCGAGCCACGATGCCCAGATGTTTTAATTTTATTCTCATTTCTTGCATGGGACCTAGAAATTCACTCGAGGACACAAATGTGATTTTTCAACCAACTTTGGTGCACGAGAGCATGTGCTTGTAGTTCAAATTTGACTTATGCACATTAAATGACCAGAAACTCAATTAATGTATAAAAAACGACAAACGAACCCGGAATAATTCCAAAATTTAACAGGGCACTAATGTATTTCTATGTTGCCTTTGTTAAGAAACTCAAGGGGGGGGGGCAGCGTATATCATTTCACACTCAAAGGTGGCACGTTCCCTCTTAGAACCACGAGCTTCCAAATCGGCCCAATTTTTTACCACAACATGTTAGTGCCATGACATGACACCATGCCAAGTTTCATGATTTCTAGGCGAGTTTTGGATTTTCATGAATTTAAAATCAAAGTTTCTCGATGTTCTCGGCGAGTCATGGCCTTGAGATGTTTGAATTTCATTCTCATTTCTTCCATGGGACCTAGAAATTCAACCAAGGACACACATGTGATATTTCAACCCACTTTGGTGCACCGGAGCATGTGCATGCAATTCATATTTAGATTATGAATATTAAAAGTCCAGAAACTCAATTAATGTATAAAAAGGCCAAATGAACCCGAAATAATTCCAAAATTTAACAGGGCACTCATATAGTTCTATGTTGCCTCTGTAAATAAAATCAGGGGGGAGGCAGCGTATATCGTATCGTACACAAAGGTGACACGTTCCCTCTCGGAACCACGAGGCTTGTTGAGAGAATCTCCGGTTTTGCAAGAGGCTTATACCAAAACTTGTCCCAATTCAGCCAAAAATTATACGTATGAAAACAGGGTTTAGATTATCCCAAACATCTCGCTACCTAGACCAATAACGTACTATGATTTGAATTCAACATAAAATGGATATAAATATTTGAATTGGAGAGCGTATGGTACATGTAGTTCATAGTGAAATATGATTACTGCTATATGTATGTTTTTGTTATCAAGATAATATTTAATTATTGTATAACTTGACAACAATCGTATTCAAATAAGGAAAATTGATTCAAATTTAGTCCATATGGTAGAGCGACAATATATATGTTCACATGGTGGAGTAAAATGTTCATATATGATGGAAGATCAAAATGTACGACTACATCAATTATAAACCGCAAGGTCACCTAACTATATATTCGAATTCAACATAACGTGGATTCAAATATTGAAATTCGAGATCATGGCATCTGTAATCATATAAAAGGGACATTACACTTTCTTTGGTGGGAATTGATTTGTTTTTGTTGTTGTTGAGGGAAGTGCGAATCGATTTGGTCTTGTGCAGGGTAATCTTGTTCTCCGATTTTTTACATTTTCTTGTAGTTTTTCAATGGCATCTATAGCAATATAGTAAAAGGACATGACTCTCTTGTGTCTTGTATGAATTGTTTTTTACATGTTAAGTTTGTTCGCGAACAAGGAATCCGCACCTTGTTATCCCGAAATTTTCAAGCCCGAGTATCTTTTGTCTCACCTGCTTTGAAACTCCCGCTTCTTCAACCCGCGCCGCGCATTGTTATCCCGTAATTTGGACGCGCGCGAGAACTCCCTCCTCATTCGAAATCGCTCCCGCAGCCCAGACACGCGAAATCACCCTTCTACCCCTCAGCCGGAAATGAAGCTCCACATCGCGGTGTCAAAACCGGTGGGGGTACGCTGGTAACTTACCCTACATTTCGGACAAGCGCGTCCCTAAGCTTGGCTCCCCCCTCCCCCTTCGCCCCCCATTCGTACACCGAGGCCGCCAAAACCCGTGAAACCCCACGCTCCTCCGTCGGCCTCCCGACCGCCGCCCAGCCGGAGACTCTTCCCCGACTACGTCGTCCACCGCAACAGCTTACCGTCCCTCATCCACCGCACAGGATGAGGATCCGTTGTCAATCTCGTCGTCCCGCCGGATCAGTCGCCCCGTCCTCCACCTCCAAGGAGCTGCCCGATGTTCGCCTCGTCTATCGCGCCACCTCAATCCCCACAGCGCCGTCTTGACCTGCCCCACCGGAACCGCAGCACCCTCACCAATTGCTCCGATGAAACCGAGGCCAACTCGGCGCCACCAAGGAGGTTCTGCACTCACCGCTGCATTTTATCTTTTATTCGATCTCACAGGGCTGCCGTTGCTCGATACCGAGCAGACATGACGTGTCTCCGTCGACGGCACCATCACCGGCCACATCATCCACGGTGTCTCTCCCCCATGTCGTTGCTTCCTCAGCGACGACTTCCACAACGGCACTAGCTGCAGCTGCTCCGGCTCTCGCTTCGCGCTGGCTTTCTGTTCTTCTTTGTCGGTCGCGCTGCTGCACTGCTCCTGCTTTCGTTCGTGCTGCTGCTCTGCTCTTGCTCTCTCTTGTGCTGCTGATGCTACACGACCTCCGGAAGCTACAGGAGTTGCTGCTTTAGCACTTGCTCACGGTGCTACTGCACGACTTGCTCTCTGCTAGTGCGGTCCCTGCTTGAGCTCTGCTGATTTAGATCACTGCTTCTCTGCTACTAGTGCTCGAACGCCCTAAACATCTGTTGCAATGCTCTGTTACTAGTTCAATCAGTTTCGACAGTAAAATTCAGTTTCGACTGTGAAGTTCATTTTCTTGATTAAGTTGAGTGAACAGTACTTACAAGATCATCGGAGCGGCCGTGGCGTGGCTGATGATCGTTTACATCTAGCACTTTTGGTGATGTATTTTACATCATCTATTGCAGATGATATTAGGGTCCCACTTCAGATTAACGTTATACGTCTTGTCATGCTTCAGCCTCGTCGCCGTACACCTTAGTGGAGCTGCTCCAACGATGGAACCATCCATCACAGCGAGCAGTACCCTCGGCGCCGTTCCGAGGCCTCGGATCTTCTTCCCGCCTCCATGATCACACCAACATCATCACCATCCTCCACGTCCAACCCAATGATCTTTGAGGTCCACAAGGCTATGCCAAAGAGGTTGTACACTTGTCGCATCACTTTGTTTCTCCATTCCTCTGTTCTTCCACAAGTTGACTGAAATCCTATGTTTCCAAATGCTCTGTTTTGCACGTGAATTCCTATCATATTCTGTGTTTTCCTGTCCCAGCGTTTATAGAATCCTCCAATTCTAAGGAGCCCTTACAGATTTACTTCATTTTCAGATAGGCCAAAAAAAACTACGTGTGTTATGTCCTGCTCCTGCCGTGCCGTCATCCACCCCACCTGAGGTGCACCATCGACAGAAGCGTTCACTGCTGCAGAGATCCCCCCTGCAGACTTCCTTTCGCCGCCTTAGATCATCTTTCCCGTTGCCGGCAGCCACGCCAACCGCATTACCATCACCAACTGAGCAGATGAACCTGAGGACTACACAGTTCCGGAAGAGAGGTCGCAGTCTTTCATGTTTGCTTATGTTATACATCGGTTATTCTTACCTGCTACTTTATCGTTCAATCTTGAGTTTTGAATTGCCCATGGGTCTCATATCGAGCCAGCAACGAATAGTATCTGTCTACTATCTGGTTCATCTGGGGTCTTTTATGTGGTTCATGTTGGGTGGGCAACAAACAATAGATGATCCATTGTCTATCTTTTAAAGCTGAAGCTATAATCTACACCGCTATCATTAGTTTTGGATCCATCCACTCATTTGCTACCATCAGTCTTGATTTTTGCATGCACCCTTAGGCCTTACAAAATCTAACTATTTTTTTATTATGCATGTCAGATATTGTACACAATGTTACTGAACATGTAGAGAAAAAGAGAAGACCGTTGCGTGCGAATATAATGTCATGTAGACGCCGCTCCATGGTGGGCGAAGTGCCCCCTCCCCACTCCTGCATTTCAGTTGTATTCGAGGAGGAAGATAACTATTGAGATGGAGATTCGAAGGAGCCGACCATGCTGTTTACCACTGTGGTGTTTGCTCTAACCTGGCATGTTGATGTTGGTCATATCATGCATATGGCGCCTTGCATTGCTTACATTATACATCTTATATGTCATCAGCTTAGTTTAGATTTTCTTTGTGTGAATGCCACCTGTTTGGTTTCTATATCATACTCCCACTATCGGATTTCGGGTTCCGGCAGACCCTTAAGGTTCGAACTCTGGGGTGCGCGAGGAGATCTTTCCCCTACCAGTTCACGCGTGAATGGTTTGCAAAGGATCTAAGCTAGGAACGATGAACAGCACAAGAGACACGAGATTTATACTGGTTCGGGCCACCGTTGTGGTGTAATACCCTACTCCAGTGTGTGGTGTGGTGGATTGCCTCTGGGGCTGATGAAGAACAGCACAAAGGAAGAACAGCCTCGCGAGGGGCTGTCCTTGAGCTGGTGCGATGGACTGCTTAGGTGAGTCCAGCCGCTTCTCTCTCTCTCTCTCTCTCTCTCTCTCTCTCTCTCTCTCTCTCTCTCTCTCTCTCTCTCTCTCTCTCTAGTAGGTTCGACCTCTTTTCGTCGGTTCTACCTCTCTCCCTTCGATCCCCCTCTCTCTGTGGTGGCTAGTACTATTTATAGAGGGAGGCCCTGGGCCTCTTCCCAAATAATGGCGGGAAGGGCGCCAACAATTAGCCATTTTGAAGGGGGCGGCTAGTACACTTATCTGACTAAAGTTGGTCTTGGCTGCCAAAGGCTCGGCGGTGGCCGATCACAGGCTCCACGATGACCTCCATCTTGCCGCTCTGCTGGTCTTGGTCTTGTTGCACCAGGCGGTAACCTTTGCGATGCCTTGGCTGCGCTTGCCTCCTTTGCACCAAAGGGGAAGCGAGGACAACTTCTGCAGGCTGGCCCCCCCTACTGGTCTCGATCGTCATGGCTTGCGTCACGGGGCACCCTCGTGAGGTACCCTGCCTTGATCTTTCCGCCTCCTCGTGAGCCTGCTGATGAGGCTGCCCCGAGGAAGGTTCTGTCGTCCGCCCAGAATCTTGCCCCTCGTGAGGTCTTGAGCTTTGGTGATGAAGTTGGGCGTGCTAGGCCCCCACTTGAAGCCACGCCGCAGGCAGCAGCGAGCAAGTCTGGGGACCCCGTTCCCGAACACCGACAATAGCCCCCGGGCCCAAGGCGCGCCCGGACTTGGCTTAGCAGAGAAGCGAAGGGGCAAGTGCGAAGCGCCGCGGGCCCCAACAGCCTGCGGCCTTGGGCGCCGCATGGCGATTGATTGGTCGTGGGCGTCTCCGCTTCCCCACGACGCCTCGGCAACCGTCCTTCTGACAAAAAGGAGGCCCGGGCCAGACTTGGTGCTTGTTCTTGCTCGCCTTGCTCCAGATCCCCTTTCTCGCCCTTCTCCTCCTTGCTTCCGAAATCCTCCAGATCTATCTCAATCCTTCCCATCCTGCAAGCCATGGCGCCTCGCAAGACCCCGACTGAGGCCTGGTACCTCCCGGCTCTGGATCCTCCGACTATGTCGGAGAAGAATCTCGTCCTTGTGCGCCGGAGGACGGTGGCACAGGGCAACGAGGGAGCGACTGTGCTCAAGGCCGGCTTCGATCAGCCTGAAGGCAAGGGGAGCACCTTCTACCCATTCTTTGTGAGCGCCATCATCGCCGGTTTGGTCCCTCCTTTTTCCGAGTTCTTCCTTGCTGTTCTCCGCCAATACAACTTGCAATCTCTGCATCTCCACCCCAACTCTGTTCTTCTCCTGGCGATTTTCGCCTACTATTGTGAGGCTCACGTTGGGATAAAGCCCTCGGTGGCTTTGCTGCGCCATTACTTTTACCTCCGGGTCTCTCGTGGCCCTATTACTACATGCGCGAGCTTTATCGCATATTCCAGCTCCAACTCCATCTCCAAGCCCGGGAAGAGGATCGAAGGCTTCAGGAGCAAGTGGGTCATGGTGGATGTCGGGCGCATCCACCCCCGACTGGCGCTGCCGTCGGGGCAGCCCAAGACCGTTGATGCGTGGTCTCGCACGGAGCTCGTCGACCCTCGTGCGAAGATGGTGCTGAAGAGGATAGACGCGGACCTGAGGCCAGGCAGCTTGGGGGCGGCGAAGCTGACCGGGGCCACGCTCCTGAGGGAGTTCCTGGAACACCGGGTGGCTCCGCTCCGGGAGCATTCACTCCCGTTGTGGAGGCTTGGGGAGGCAGGTGACGCCCTTCGCCTGAGCTCCGAGGCCCTCTCTGACGAAGATCTGGCCGCGGCTCTCCATTCCTTGGTCGGGGGAGACGTGGCGAGGCCGAAGGGCGCTCCCATCTCCCTGTTCCTTCGCAATGACTGGGAGCAAGTGGTGAACACCATGCCCACCTTCAATGGTGAGGGGCTGGTGCCTGCCGGGGCTCCCGAGGATCTGGCGATGTTGGCGACGGTGAACGTTTCCTCCAGCAACTCCAGGGGAGTGAGGAGGAAGACGAGGAGGTGGATGAAGAAGGTTCTGACTTCGAGGCGACTGGCGAGGAGTCGGGGGATTCCTTCCCTCGGCGCAGGTCCCACGCCCTTCGCTCCATGCCGGACGACGACGAGGCCGGTGCCAGGCGAGGAGGGGAGGATTCTCCCCTGGTTCCAAGGAAGGGCAGGTCGGGGCTGGTTCTCCCAGGGTCCGTTCTGACTCCGGGGCTGTTTGAGGCCAGCTTCGGCCTTCCTGACGCGCCTACTGCTTCCGGGCCTCCCAAGGCTAACCCTAGCTACAGGCTTTCAGGCTTCAAGTTCGGCCGGAGGTTGCTTGAGCCCGTGGACAACGACCAGTAAGTGTTTGATCCGTGTTTTGCTTTGCTTTTGCCACCGAGGCTTGACGTCTGTATTCTCTTGGCCAGGTCGGCACCTGCAGCAAAAAGGCCGAAGGGGGCTTCCGCGGCCCTGCTTGAGGCTGGTACGCCTGCCGGGGCTGCGGCTCCGTCTACGGGGAAAGGAGGCAGTGAAGCTCGCGCCTCCCCTGCCCGGTCATCCTCGCGAGCCCAGCAGGGGCACTCTGGCGGTGAGTCAGCCCCCGTGGTCCCGCTGACTCTGGAGGTGCCTGCGCTTGACGTTGTCGCTGAGGTGCCCAAGGCCCAGGGGGCTGTTCCTGTTGGGGAACGTAGTAATTTCAAAAAATTTCCTACGAACACGCAAGACCATGGTGATGGCATAGCGAGAGGGAGAGTGTCCGTCCACGTACCCTCGTGAACCGAAAGCGGGCGTTATAACAACGCGGTTGATGTAGTCGTGCGTCTTCACGATCCGACCGATCCAAGCACCGAGCGACGGCACCTCCGAGTTACGCACCGTTCAGCTCGATGGCGATCCCGGACTCCGATCCAGCAAAGTGTCGGGGATGAGTTTCGTCGACCGACGGCGTGGTGGCGATGTTGATGCTCCACCGGCGCAGGGCTTCGCCTAAGCTCATGACGATATGACTTCTCGGTGCGGGCTTCGCCTAAGCTCTGACGATATGACGAAGTGGAATATGGTGGAGGGGGCACGCGACACGGCTAAGAACGATCCGTAGATCAACTTGTGTGTCATGGGGTGCCCCTGCCCCCATATATAAAGGAGCAAAGGGGGTGTGGCGGCCCTAGGGAGGCGCTGAGGAGTCCTACTCCCACGGGAGTAGGACTCCCCCTCTCCTAGTTGGAGTAGGATTGGGAGGGAAGAGGGAAGGGGCGCCCCCTCTCCTGTCCTATTCGGACTAGAGGGGAGGGGGCGCGCGGCCTGCCTGGCCGGCCCTTCCTCTTCTCCTTGTGGCCCATTAAGGCCCATATACCCCCGGGGTTCCAGTAACCCCGGTGTTCAATAACTTCCTGTTTTCATTGGAACCCTTCGAAGTCAAACATAGGCTTCAATATATCAATCTTTATGTCTCGACCATTTGAGACTCCTCGTCATGTCCGTGATCATATCCGGGACTCGAACAACCTTGGTGCATCAATACTTATAAACTCATAATGAGCTGTCATCGAAGCGTTAAGCGTGCGGACCCTACGGGTTCGAGAACTATGTAGACATGACCTAGAACCATTCTCGGTCAATAACCAATAGCGGAACCTGGATGCCCATATTGGTTCCTACATATTCTCTGAAGATCTTTATCGGTCAAACCGCATAACGACATCGTTGTTCCCTTTGTCATCGGTATGTTACTTACCCGAGATTCGATCGTCGGTATCAATACCTAGTTCAATCTCGTTACGGTAAGTCTCTTTACTCGTTCCGTAATACATCATCTCACAACTAACTCATTAGTTGTAATGCTTACAAGGCTTAAGTGATGTGTATCACCGAGAAGGCCGAGAGATACCTCTCCGACAATCGGAGTGACAAAACCTAATCTCGAAATCGCCAACCCAACAAGTACCTTTGGAGACACTGTAGTACTCCTTTATAATCACCCGATTCGTTGTGACGTTTGGTAGTACCAAAGTGTTCCTCCGGTAAGCAGGAGTTGCATAATCTCATAGTTACAGGAACATGTATAGGTCATGAAGAAAGCATTAGCAACATACTAAGCGATCAAGTGCTAAGCTAACGGAATGGGTCATGTCAATCACATCATTCTCCTAATGATGTGATCCCATTAATCAAATGACAACACATGTCTATGGTTAGGAAACATAACCATCTTTGATTAATGAGCTAGTCTTGTAGAGGCATACTAGTGACTATCTGTTTGTCTATGTATTCACACATGTATTATGTTTCCGGTTAATACAATTCTAGCATGAATAATAAACATTTATCATGATATAAGGAAATAAATAATAACTTTATTATTGCCTCTAGGGCATATTTCCTTCATCTCCCACTTGCACTAGAGTCAATAATCTAGATTACACAGTAATGATTCTAACACCCATGGAGTCTTGGTGCTGATCATGTTTTGCTCGTGGAAGAGGCTTAGTCAGCGGTGCGCAACATTCAGATCCGTATGTATTTTGCAAATCTCTATGTCTCCCACTTGGACTTGGTCCCGAATGGAATTAAGCGTCTCTTGATATGCTTGGTCCTCTTGTGAAATCTGGATTCCTTTGCCAAGGCAATTGCACGATATTGTCACAGAAGATCTTCATTGGTCCCAATGCACTAGGTATAACACCTAGATCGGAAATGAACTCTTTCATCCAGACTCCTTCATTTGCTGCTTCCAAGCAGCTATGTACTCCGCTTCACATGTAGATCCCGCCACGGCGCTTTGTTTAGAACTGCACCAACCGGCAGCTCCATCGTTTAATAAAATACGTATCCGGTTTGCGATTTAGAATCGTCCGGATCGGTGTCAAAACTTGCATCGGCGTAACCATTTCGACTAGCTCTTTGTCACCTCCATATCGAGAAACATATCCTTAGTCCTTTTCGGGTATTTCGGGATGTTCTTGACGCTGTCGATGATCCACTCTGGATTACTTTGGTACCTTCCTGCCAAGCTTACAGCTAAGCATCGTCAGTCTGGTACACAGCATTGCATACATGATAGAGCCTATGGCTGAAGCATAGGAACATCTTTCATTTCTCTCTATCTTCTGCTGTGGTGGGCATTGAGTCGACTCAATCTTACACCTTATGTCTGGTAAAAACCTTTCTTTGCACGATCCATTTTGAACTTCTTCAAAACTTTATCAAGGTATGTGCTTTGTGAAAGTCAATTAAGCGTCTTGATCTATCTCTATAGATCTTGATGCCCAATATGTAAGCAGCTTCACGAGGTCTTTCATTGAAAACTTTTATTCAAGTATCCTTTTATGCTATCCAGAAATTCTATATCATTTCCAATCAATAATATATCGTCCACATATAATATTAGAAATGCTCTGAGCTCCCACTCACTTTCTTGTAAATCAGGCTTCTCCAAAAGTGCATATAAACCCATATCTTTGATCACACTATCAAAGCGTTTATTCAACTCGAGAGGCTTGCGGACCATAAATTGATCATTGGAGCTTGCACACCTTGTTAGTACCCTTTGGATCGACAAAACCTTCTGGTTGCATCATATACAACTCTTCTTCTAGAAATCCATTCAAGAATGCAGTTTTACATCCATTTGCCAAATTTCATAATCATAAAATCGGCAATTGCTAACATGATTCGGACAGACTTAAGCATCGCCACTGGTGAGAAAGTCTCATCGTAGTCAACCCCTTGAACTTGTCGAAAACCTTTCGCAACAAGTCGAGCTTTGTAGATAGTTATATTACCATCGGCGTCGGTCTTCTTCTTAAAGATCCATTTATTCTCAATGGCTTGCCGATCATCGGCAAGTCAACCAAAGTCCATACTTTGTTCTCATACATGGATCCCATCTCAGATTTCATGGCTTCCAGCCATTTTGCGAATCTGGGCTCACCATCGCTTCTTCATAGTTTGTAGGTTCGCCATGGTCAAGTAACATGACTTCGAATAGGATTACCGTACCACTCAGTGCGTATTTTACTCTGGTTGACCTCCACGAAGTTCAGTAGTAACTTGATCTGAAGCTTCATGATCATCATCATTAGTTTCCTCACTAATTGGTGTAGTTGTCACAGGAACCATTTCTTGTGATGAACTACTTTCAATAAGGGAGCAGATCTGATTATCTCATCAAGTTCTACTTTCCTCCCACTCACTTCTTTCGAGAGAAACTCCTTCTCTAGAAAGGATCCGAATTAACAACGAAAATCTTGCCTTCAGATCTGTGATAGAAGGTGTACCCAACAGTCTCCTTTGGGTATCCTATGAAGACACATTTTCCGATTTGGGTTCGAGCTTATCTGGTTGAAGTTTCTTCACATAAGCATCGCAGCCCCAAACTTTAAGCGACAACTTTGGTTTCTTGCCAAACCACAGTTCATACGGTGTCGTCTCAGCGGTTTAGATGGTGCCCTATTTAGCGTGAATGCGGCCGTCTCTAAAGCATATCCCCAAAGCGATAGCGGTAAATCAGTAAGAGACATCATAGATCGCACCATATCAAGTAAAATACGATTCTGACGTTCGGACACACCATTTCTCTATGGTGTTCGGGTGGCGTGAGTTATGAAACTATTCCACATTGTTTCAAATGTAAACCAAACTCGTAACTCAAATATTCTCCTCCACGATCAGATCGTAGAAACTTTATTTTCTTGTTACGATGATTTTCCACTTCACTCTGAAATTCTTTGAACTTTTCAAATGTTTCAGATTTGTGTTTCATTAAGTAGATATACCCATATCTACTCAAATCATCTGTGAAGGTGAGAAAATAACGATACCCGCCGCGTGCCTCAACATTCATTGGACCACAAACATCAGTATGTATGATTTCCAACAAATCAGTTGCTCGCTCCATAGTTAGGAGAAGCGGCGTTTTGTCATCTTGCCCATGAGGCACGGTTCGCAAGTACCAAGTGATTCATAATCAAGTGATTCGAAGCCCATCGGTATGGAGTTTCTTCATGCGTTTTACGATATGACCTAAGCGGCGGTGCCACAAATAAGTTGCACTATCATTATCAACTCTGCATCTTTTGGCTTCAACATTATGAATATGTGTATCACTCTGTCGAGATTCAACAAGAATAGACCATTCTTCAAGGGTGCATGACCATAAAGATATTACTCATATAAATAGAACAACCATTATTCTCTGATTTAAATGAATAACCGTCTCGCATCAAACAAGATCCAGATATAATGTTCATGCTCAACGCGGCACCAAATAACAATTATTTAGGTCTAAAACTAATCCGAAGGTAGATGTAGAGGTAGCGTGCCGACCGCGATCACATTGACTTTGGAACCATTTCCCAGCGCATCGTCACCTCGTCCTTTGCGGTGCTCGTCTATTCCGTAGTCCTGTTTGAGTTGCAAATATTAGCAGAGAACCAGTATCAAATACCAGTGCTACTCGAGCTCTAGTAAGGTACACATCAATAACATGTATATCACATATACCTTTGTTCACCTTGCCATCCTTCTTATCCGCCAAATACTTGGGGCAGTTCCGCTCAAAGTGTCGATCGCTTGCGGTAAAACACTCGAGTTTCAGGTTTAGGTCCAGACTTGGGTTTCTTCTCTTGATCAGCAACTTTCTTGCTGTTCTTTTTGAAGTTTCCCTTCTTCTTCCCTTTGCCCTTTTTCTTGAAACTAGTGGTCTTGTTGACCATCAACACTTGATGCTCTTTCTTGATTTCTACCTCCGTGACTTTTAGCATTGCGAAGAGCTCAGGAATTGTCTTAGTCATTCCTTGCATATTATAGTTCATCACGAAGCTCTTGTAGCTTGGTGGCGATGATTGGAGAATTCATCAATGACACTATCATCCGGAAGAGTAACTCCCAGTTGAATCAAGTGATTATTATACCCGGACATTTTGAGTATATGTTCCTTGTGAACTATTCTCCTCCATCTTGCAGCTATAGAACTTATTGGAGACTTCATATCTCTCAATCCGGGCATTTGCTTGAAATATTAACTTCAACTCCTGGAACATCTCATATGCTCCATGGCGTTCAAAACGTCGTTGAAGACCGGTTCTAAGCCGTAAAGCATGGCACTTGAACTATTGAGTAGTCATCAGCTTTGCTTTGCGAGACGTTCACAACTTCGGCTCGGCTCCTGCAGCAGGCACTGTCACCCAGCGGTGCTTCGGGGCGTAATTTTACGTGCAGCAATGAGGATAATCCTCAAATTACGGACCCAGTCCGTGTAATTGCTACCATCATCTTTCAACTTTGCTTTCTCAAGGAACGCATTAAAATTCAGCGGAACAACAGCCACGAGCCATCTATCTACATAAACATAGACAAGCAAAATACTATCGGTACTAAGCTCATGATAAATTTAAGTTTAATTAATCATATTAAAACTCCCACTTAGGCAGACATCTCTCTAGTTATCTAAGTGATTCGTGATCCAAATCAACTAAACCATGTCCGATCATCACGTGAGATGGAGTAGTTTCAATGGTGAACATCACTATGTTGATCATATCTACTATATGATTCACGTTCGACCTTTCGGTCTCCGTGTTCGAGGCCATATCTGTTATATGCAAGGCTCGTCAAGTTTAACTTTGAGTATTCAGCGTGCAACTGTTTTGCACCGTTGTAGATGGACGTAGAACTTATCACCCGATCATCACGTGGTGTGCGGGTACTCTGAACTTTGGCAGCGGTGCATACTCGAGGAGAACACTTCTTGATAATTTTAGTGAGAGATCATCTTATAATGCTACCGTCAATCAAAGCAAGATAAGATGCATAAAGGATAAACATCACATGCAATCAATATAAGTGATATGATATGGTCATCATCATCTTGTGCTTGTGATCTCCATCGCTGAAGCACCGTCATGATCACCATCGTCACCGTAGCGACACCTTGATCTCCATCGTAGCATCGTTGTCGTCTCGCCAACTATTGCTTCTCGACTATCGCTCTGCTTAGTGATAAAGTAAAGCAATTACATGGCGTTGCATTTCATACAATAAGCGACAACCATATGGCTCCTGCCGATTGCGATAACTTCGGTTACAAAACATGATCATCTCATACAATAAAATATAGCATCACGTCTTGACCACATCACATCACAACATGCCTGCAAAAACAAGTTAGGCGTCCTCTACTTTGTTGTTGCAAGTTTTACGTGGCTGCTACGGGCTGAGCAAAAACCGTTCTTACCTCGCATCAAAACCACAGCGATAGTTTGTCAAGTTGGTGCTGTTTTAACCTTCGCAAGGACGGGCGTAGCCACACTCAGTTCAACTAAAGTGAGAGAGCAGACACCGCGGTCACCTTTAAGCAGCGAGTGCTCGGGCGGTGAAACCAGTCTCGCGTAAGCGTCTGGCGTAATGTCGGTCCGGGCGCTTCATCTCACAATACCGCTGAACCAAAGTATGACATGCTGGTAAGCGGTATGACTTATATCGCCCACAACTCACTTGTGTTCTACTCGTGCATATGACATCAACGCATAAAACCAGGCTCGGATGCCTTTGTTGGGGAGCGTAGTAATTTCAAAATTTTCCTACGAACACGCAAGACCATGGTGATGGCATAGCAGCGAGAGGAGAATGTCCGTCCACGTACCCTCGTGAACCGAAAGCGGAGCGTTATAACAACGCGGTTGATGTAGTCGTGCGTCTTCACGATCCGACCGATCCAAGCACGAGCGTCACGGCACCTCCGAGTTACGCACCGTTCAGCTCGATGGCGATCCCGGACTCCGATCCAGCAAAGTGTCGGGGATGAGTTTCCGTCGACCTGACGGCGTGGTGGCGATGTTGATGCTCCACCGGCGCGGGGCTTCGCCTAAGCTCATGACGATATGACTTCTCCGGTGCAGGGCCGCCTAAGCTCTCTGACGATATGACGAAGTGGAATATGGTGGAGGGGCACCGCACTGCGGCTAAGGAGCGATCCGTAGATCAACTTGTGTGTCATGGGTGCCCCCCCCCCGTATATAAAGGAGCAAAGGGGGTGCGGCCGGCCCTAGGGGCGGCGCTGGAGAGTCCTACTCCCACCGGGAGTAGGACTCCCCCTTCTCCTAGTTGGAGTAGGATTGGGGGAGGGAAGAGGGAAGGCGCGCCCCTCTCCTGTCCTATTCGGACTAGAGGGGGGAGGCGCGGCCTGCCCTGGCGGCCCTTCCTCTTCTCCCTTGTGGCCCATTAAGGCCCATATACCCCCGGGGTTCGGTAACCCCGGTGTTCGAGTAACTTCCTGTTTTCATTGGAACCCTTCGAAGTCAAACATAGGCTTCAATATATCAATCTTTATGTCTCGACCATTTGAGACTCCTCGTCATGTCCGTGATCATATCCGGGACTCGAACAACCTTGGTGCATCAATACTTATAAACTCATAATGAGCTGTCGCCGAAGCGTTAAGCGTGCGGACCCTACGGGTTCGAGAACTATGTAGACATGACCTAGAACCATTCTCGGTCAATAACCAATAGCGGAACCTGGATGCCCATATTGGTTCCTACATATTCTCTGAAGATCTTTATCGGTCAAACCGCATAACGACATCGTTGTTCCTTTGTCATCGGTATGTTACTTACGAGATTCGATCGTCGGTATCAATACCTAGTTCAATCTCGTTACGGTAAATCTCTTTACTCGTTCCGTAATACATCATCTCACAACTAACTCATTAGTTGTAATGCTTGCAAGGCTTAAGTGATGTGTATCACCGAGAAGGCCAGAGATACCTCTCCGAGCAATCGGAGTGACAAAACCTAATCTCGAAATCGCCAACCCAACAAGTACCTTTGGAGACACCTGTAGTACTCCTTTATAATCACCCGATTCGTTGTGGCGTTTGGTAGTACCAAAGTGTTCCTCCGGTAAACAGGAGTTGCATAATCTCATAGTTACAGGAACATGTATAGGTCATGAAGAAAGCATTAGCAACATACTAAGCGATCAAGTGCTAAGCTAACGGAATGGGTCATGTCAATCACATCATTCTCCTAATGATGTGATCCCATTAATCAAATGACAACACATGTCTATGGTTAGGAAACATAACCATCTTCGATTAATGAGCTAGTCTTGTAGAGGCATACTAGTGACTATCTGTTTGTCTATGTATTCACACATGTATTATGTTTCCGGTTAATACAATTCTAGCATGAATAATAAACATTTATCATGATATAAGGAAATAAATAATAACTTTATTATTGCCTCTAGGGCATATTTCCTTCACTTCCTTCCCAAGCCGTGATCACGTTACCGTCTTCTACACCTGCTCCGCTGGCTCCAGTCTCTTCTGATCCCTCGGCGATCCTGAACCAGGCTGCCAGCAAACTGAGTCGGCTGCAAGAGGATCTCCAGAATGCTGACCCCCGTCTGGTGGCCGGGCGCCTGGAGCTAGCTTCTGGATGGGCCCGCTCTGCCGCCTCCGTCCGAGCGGTGCTGAACCAAGCCGCGTCGGCCTCGATGGGGAGAAACAAGCCGCTGCCGAGCCAGGGCGCTTCGCGATGCTGCCCAAAGCGGCGCGCGGATGCAGGACAGCTGCAAAACCTTTGGAGGTCGAGCTGCAAGGCCTGCTGTGACAGGCTTCGCCAAGGAGGTCCGTGGCCGCCAGGAGAAGGAGAAGGAGATGGAGGCTCGGGAGGCCGCCGTCGAGAACCAGACGCCGAGCTTGATGGCTGTCGTGGTCGGTTGGAGGCAGCTGGAACAGATCGGCTGAAAGCGGAAGGATCGAGCTAGACAGGAAGGCAAAGATCTGGCTGAGGATCGGGTGGCCTTCGCCGAGTTGGAGAGAAGGCTCGCGCGCGTTGAAGGCGCTCTCGAGGTGGCTGGAGAAGCCGTTGGCTGGTACGGAAGGGCGGCCCCTTGAGCTGCTTCCTTTCTTGGTCCGTGCACTTGAAGATGTCGCGGACGGCCTTAGCCCTTACGGCCGAGGCGGCGGCGTGCCTGTCTTCTGCGTGACGACGCGTGTCCTCAGCCACGTCTACCTTCGCGACCCAGCGTCGACCTTGACGGCCTGCTAGAGCACGTGGCGGCGACCTTGTCGCGCTTCTGCTGCTTTGAGGCCGTGAAAGGCGGTCGAGGCCTCTTTGGGAGGTTCCGCGCCTTGACACCTTGCACAGGCGTGGTGCCGCCAGCTCCGCGGCCTCGGGAGGTGGAGGCGCCACAGGAAAGTGATCCCTTCGCAGCTTCCGCTCTATTTTAATTCCCGCAACATGCACCATGCCTCGTGGAGGTGTTTAAACTTGTGTTTGACGTTGTGAAACGACTTATGGCTTGTAATATTTGCTTTAAATTCGCATTCTTCCCTCCTACGTGCGCGTGTTCTACGTCAGCAGGGCCCGACCCCGCGCATACCTCAGCCGCCGTTAGCCCCGACCGGAAACCAGGACGGGACCAATGAGTGAGGGGCTACGTGGCAAGTTAGGCTCCTGAGTCGCGATGCACAGGAGTCCCCCTTGACGCGCGAACAACAAGTAGGGACGGGAGGCATAGGAGTGGATTGGTCGTTCTATGTCAGCAGGCCCGGCCCTGCGCATACCTTAGCCGCCGTTAGCCTCGACCGGAGACCAGGACAGGACTAAGGAGTGAGGGGCTACGTGACCAGTTAGGCTCCTGAGTCGCGATGCTCAGGAGTCCCCCTTGACGTTCAAACGAATTTTCATACCTTGGCTCCGCTCGGGGAGGCGCGCAACGACCAGGTCCGAGGGACCTAGCTGGGTGGCGTACGTTCGGGCGTGGCCCGGGCGCAGCCCCCATGTCCAGCCCCCTCGCGCGGCACTCCCGAGGTGAGGCGTTGCGATGGCGCCAGACACTGAGCTCTGGGCTCCCTGAGGTTGATACGGTTGTGAGCATAGCGCTTTCGTATGTGTACGGGCATAGCCGCTCCTTGGCAGTGTCGTCAGCCAGCGCGGAGCATGGTGCTTCCACTGGTACGTGGGAGGGGGCTCCCCTCCGGGAGGATCCCTCGGGGTGTGTACAACCCCGCCCTGACACGTGGCCGGCACGGTAGGGCTAGGAGAGGTGTATCTGGGCACCCGTGAGCCAGCGCGGGACTCACGAGGCCCTACCTCGAGGCGGGTTGCGCCTGGCTCTGGGCCTTTATCAATGGTGTGTTCCTACAGGGTGGTTAGAATGCAAATACTCTACATCCTCAGCTCCCGGCCCTCGAGCGAGCTCAGCCGCCGCTGGTATGACAGGTCGCGATGCCGTGGGTCAAGGCCAGGGGGTGCGGGCTAGAGAGCCAGTAAGAGCCCATGAGTCGCGATGCTCAGGTACCCCCCTTTTAGCGTGCAAGCGCTTTGCATTAGAGGCGAGAGGCCCATGACGGGTAGTGAAGGCAATAATTACGTAAATCAGGTTAAGCGGAGGAGCAAATCCATCTAGATAGGTGCGAGAAAGCACCGCCACTCGGTGCAGCCCGAGCAGCTTGGGGATAATGCAGCTGAGGCGCCCCAACAAGGTAAGTAAAGAACATAAGCAAAAGCGGATACATGCGCGAGGATGGACCCATGCGACACAGGAATGATGCAGCCCGAGGGACGCTCCCAGCTGAAAATGGAACTTGGAAAGGTGTCACATGATATGGTCGGAGATGGCGGGATGTTGGGGTAGCGGATGACGAGTGATGAGGAAGCCGGCCCTCACGAGCCCTCTGGACCTGGAGCCTCGGGAGGCTCTGGGGGCACGGGGGGTTCCTCGCGAGCCATCTCCATCTCTGCCAGGACCGCGCGCTGCTTGACCTCCTGAGCCTCCAGAGCGCACCTCAGCAGGCGCTGATGGGCGGCGACCGTGTTCGGCAGGCCGAAAGGCGTTCGAACGTGGTTGTGAGGTGGACCCTCGCAACGCCCTACGCGTGAGGGCCAGAGGCGCTCCTGAGACGCGGCCCGGGTGAGCCCTGGTATGTCGATGCAGCCCACCATCCTCGCCTGGATGTGGGGCCACGGCGGGCAAGCGGCGACAGCCGCGCATGACTCTTGACTCCTGTAGCTCCTGGATGCTGCTCGTGATGAACTCCTGAGGGTTTGGCCCTCCTTGCCTCATACCTTCCTGAGGGAAACGTGCCCTGAAGCATGCCTCCAAGTGGTGCCCGAGCGCCTCCCTCGTGACCTCGGCTAGGTCGGTGGCTCGCTATGAAAGAGCCCCCGAGCCCCGTCTGAGGAGGGCGCCGGGCGCGCCTTCCTATGCGACAGAGGGTGGCGCCCCTTGATCGGGCGCGGGTCCTGTTGCCACGCCTCCGGAGGTGCCTACCTCATGAGGGCTTGGACCAGGCGAAGCCTTCTTCCTCTTGGGGATCGCCTCGGGAAGCCTCCCCCTCCTGTGATCTGGGTCTTCGATTGCTGCGGCTTGGAAGGCACGCTCAAGAGAGCACACTGCATCCCTTTCCTCACAATGCACTATGATGAATCCTCCACTTCCTGGCATCTTGAGGACATTGTAGCCATGGTGAGTCACTGCCATGAACTTGGCCAGCACTGGGTACCCGAGGATGGCATTGTATGGCAGGCGAATGTGGGCGATGTCGAAGTCGATGAGCTCGGTGTGGTAGTTGTTGCGATGTCGAAGGTGGCGGAAGGCGAACTTGCCCTGCTCGGGACGGTGGAGCCATCGGTGACTCTGAGAAAGGCTTAGTCGGCTGAATCGATCGTATGGCGCTTGGAGATCGTTGAATGTCTCGGCAGATGGGACGTTGAGTCCTGCCCCGCCATCGATGAGGGTCCTGGTGAATTGCACGTTGCTGATGACTGGTGAGCAAAGCATGGGGAGGACTCCGGCCGTTTTCGTGCACTTGAGCTGATTCGCTGAACTGAACGTGATAGAAGCACGCGACCACGAGAGGCGTGTGGCCTCGGCAGGGAGGACTGCATTCACCTCGCGAGCAAACTGCTTGAAGATGCGGAGAGGCTGGGGCCTGAGCGCCACCCAGGATGCAAGCGATTGCGCGCGGCTCCTGGAAGCCCCCAGCCCCCTCGTCCTCATGATGGTCTTCGTACCTCCTCGGCGGCTGCGGCAGAGGTGGGAGCCCTGCGTTGCCTTGAGGGTGGTCCTCACGAGGCTGGTCCCTCCAACCTCCCTCGCGAGGCTGGTCCTGCCAGCGGTCCTCGTGAGGTCTGTCATGCCATCCTTGGCGAGGGCCACGGTCTTCCCAGCGTCCTGCGCCTCTTCCTCCTCCTCGGCCGTAGCCCCGATCATTGCACTCGGGGCGTCGGCCGATACGCCCTTCTCGCACGGCCCTGAGCTCCTGGCATTCGTTGGTGTTGTGGGTGTGGAGGTCGTGGTATACGTAGTACCGGCTGCCCTTGGATGACTCAGGCTGATCCCTGCCTTGCTTGGTGTCTGGTTACGCGGCCATTTTGCACGGTAGCCCCTTGCGCTTCCGTCCTTGACCTTGGGCTTCTTCTCTTACGGATCGGCGGCGGAAGCTCGAGGAGGAGGCGCCCTTCCTCAGCCTGGCGCATTTGGTCGCCAAGTTGAACAGCTCGAGGATGTGCGCGGGTCTTCATGCATTGCTAGCTCCTCCTTCATCTTGGCGTCCATGCGCCATCGGAGAAGGCTGAGATGATGGCTTCTCGATCACCTTAGGAATCTTGAGGTAGGCGTTGTTGAAGCGCTGGATGTACTTCTGAGGTCTCTCGGCTGCTGCTTGATCGGCGCATATCACTCACGGCCGGAGGCCGATCGCGAATGCCTTGGAAGTTGGCGATGAAGCGGGTGCACATCTCGTCGAGGAGGAGATCGTGCGGGAGCGAGTTCGAGAGCCGAGTTGGGCTCGTCCTTGAGCACCATAGGGAACTAATTCGCCATGACCTTTTCATCCCCGTTGGCGGCTTCGATGCCCAACTCGTAGAGCTGAAGGAACTCCGCGGGGTCGGCAGTGCCATCGTAGCGAGGAGGCAGGTCTGGCTTGAACTTGACGGGCCATTCGACGCTACGTAGCACGGCGGTGAAGGCGCGACAGCCTGCAGTGGCCACCGGGGCTCTCTGCTGATGCGGAGCTTGTTCTTGTGGATTCCCGCGCACCGCTGCCTGGAGCAACGCGGGGTCTTGACGCGGTGGCGCTGGAACACGATCGCGGCGCTCCGATGTTGGGAGCACGCGAGCACCTTCTTGGGGACGAGGGATCTCCTGGTAGCTCCTTTCTTGTTGCGCGGTCGCCGGACGCGGAGGGTCTTGGCCCGGGGCCACGCACCTTGGAGCCAGGGCGCCTTCTTGGGGAGGAGGTGGCTGGGGCACCTCCGGCTCCCTGCCTCCCGTGTGGGGTGAAGAGCGAGGCAACGAGAGGGACGACACGGGGGAGCCCCCTGCGGCACGGACGAGCTCGGCGACGCGGTCGAGCCACTCCTCATAGACGTTGTCGACGGGGCGGTAGCGCAGGAGCTCGTTTGCCGCGATGAGCGCGGCTCGAGCCTCCATGGGGCGCTTGATCTTGTGGGGACGAAGAACCAGCAGGGGCGAGCGAAGGAGTAGCGGTGCGGCCCTCTCGTCTCACCGATGGATGCAGGGACGAGGCCTGCTGCTCGTTCCCCGCCGGGCGGTGGCGGCGTTGGCGGCGGCGGCGAGGAGCGGCGGGGTGTCGCCGGCAGGAGCCATCTGGCGACTTCGGCGGCCTGAGCGATCCGGCGCTTCAGCGCGGGCTCGGCGAGCGTCAGCCATGGACACGACAGAAGATATCATGCGACCAGCGGAAGAAAGATTACGGCACACCCCTACCTGGCGCGCCAAATGTCGGATTTCGGGTTCCGGCAGACCCTTAAGGTTCGAACTCTGATGTGCGCGCAGAGATCTTTCCCCTACCAGTTCACGCGCGAATGGTTTGCAAAGGATCTAAGCTAGGAACGATGAACAACACAAGAGACACGAGATTTATACTGGTTCGGGCCACCGTTGTGGTGTAATACCCTACTCCAGTGTGTGGTGTGGTGGATTGCCTCTGGGGCTGATGAAGAACAGCACAAAGGAAGAACAGCCTCGCGAGGGGCTGTCCTTGAGCTGGTGTGATGGACTGCTTGGGTGAGTCCAGCCGCTTCTCTCTCTCTGGTAGGTTCGACCTCTTTTCGTCGGTTCTACCTCTCTCCCTTTGATCCCCCTCTCTCTGTGGTGGCTAGTCCTATTTATAGAGGGAGGCCCTGGGCCTCTTCCCAAATAATGAGCGGGAAGGGCGCCAACAATTGGCCATTTTGAAGGGGAACATCTAGTACACTTATCTGACTAAAGTTGGTCTTGGCTGCCAAAGACTCGCGGTGGCGCCGTCACAGGCTCCATGATGACCTCCGTCCTGCCGCTCTGCTGGTCTTGGTCTTGTTGCACCGAAGCGGTAACCTTTGCCTGATGCCTTGGCTTGCGCTTGCCTCCTTTGCACCAAAGGGAAGCGAGACAACTGCTTGAGGCTGGCGCCACTTGGCGCCCTTTGGTCTCGTCGTCATGGCTTGAGTCGCGGGGCACCCTCGTGAGGTACCCTGCCTTGATCTCTCCGCCTCCTCGTGAGCCTGCCTAACGAGGCTGCCCCTGAGGAAGGTTCCTGTCGTCCGCCCCGTGAGGCTTGGCCCCTCACGAGGGTCTTGAGCTTGAGCTGATGAAGCTGGGCCGCGCTGGTCCCCCACTTGAGCCACGCCGCACGCAGGCAAGTCTGGGGACCCCCATTCCTAGAACGCCAACACCCACCATTCCTAAATATTTGTCTTTTTAGAGATTTCAACAAGTGACTACATAGGGAACAAAATGAGTGAATCTACACTCTAAAATATGTCTTTATACATCTGTATGTGGTAGTCCATTTGAAATCTCTAAAAAGACAAATATTTAGGAATGGAGGGAATATATGGGAATTATGCAATGCCATCTTCTTTAGCAGGCATCATATCGTGAATCATGCAATGCCATCCTGTTTAGCAGGTCATCGTATATGTGAATTGTATCGTGCCATATTTTTTTCCATAATGTATTCCATTTGTCAACAATGTTTATACATTCATCTACTCTTCCTGTGCATCAGCCATTTGAGTCGGTCATGGGAAAATATGGAGTGAAAACAAGGTCTTCTGAGCAGTCAGCGCTACCTGTCGATGCAGATTTCTTGCTGGTTACATATAGCTCCTCAGAGGATGATTCAGAGAGAGATGACCAGTCGTATTCCCCGAGGTGCATGCTCTAACTTGGCTGGGTTATATTGCTCATATCTTGCATATCTTGCATTGTCATGCCATCTGCTTAGATTAGACATGCTTTGTGTGAATGCCTCCTGTTTGCTTTCTATATCGGATATGTGAATTATGCAATGCCATGTTTTTAGTCGGTTATCATATATGTGAATTATGCACCGCCATGGGCAGGCATCATATATGTGAATTATCTCATGCCATCTTTTTTTCATTACGTATTCCATTTGTTGACAATCTGTGTATATTGAACTACTCTTCATGTGTATCAGCCATTTGAGCGGTTATGGAAAAATCTGGAGTGAAAACAAGGTCTTGAGCAGTCAATGGTACTGTTGAAGCATATATCTTGATGGTTCTGAGGAGCTCCTCGGAGGAGGATTAGAGAGACAGATGACCAGTCCTATATCCCACCGAGGTGTATGCTCTAAGTTGCAATGTTTATATTTCTCATATGATGCATATGGTATCTGGCATTGCTTAGTTTAGACATCATATGCACACTATTGAATTCTATCTGCTTAGTTTAGAGATCATACATGCGAGTGTCAGCTGCTTAGTATATGAATCAATTATGTCAATTATATCAAGCCATCCTGTATACTTAGGCAACATGTATGCGAATTATTTCATCCCAACATATTTTAGAAAGACATCATATAGTTTTGTCATGTCATCCTGTTTAGGTACTCATCATATGTTGAATTATGCCATTATATCCTGTTAAGTTATCCATCATATATCTGAAACTGTGTCATGCTATCCTGTTTAGTTAGGCATCATATATGTGAAATTGTGTCATCTTGTCTGTTTGGTTAGACAACATACATGTGAATTACCACATCATCTATCATACAATGTTTGTACGTTCAATTTCTTTTCTTGTTTATCAGCCATTTGAATTGGAGGGGGTGATGGAAGTATCTAAGGGAGCAAAAACCCGTTCTTCACAAAAGACAGTGCTACCCGTTGATGCAGATAGAACCATGGTTGTACTGGCCCACAAACTAGCCCCACCACACATAATCGAGACTCTTCCAGATTGCACACTTACACCATTGGGCAGAGAACCAGCTACAACCCATCTAACCGCAACCCCAGCGGATAGTAACCCAATTATAGTTGACAAAGCACCATGTCCACCACAGAGTACCCCCACACGAGCAGTTTGTAAAAGCTACTGCAGTGCTCAAAGCACGAAGACCACCACAGCTAACCCAAAGTCCACGATTAAAGCAGAAGAGCAACTGTTCTTAGGTCATATTCCGTAGCTATGGTCCATACTCCTTTGATGTTGCATCACTGTATTTACTCATACCAAGTACTTTCGAATTTTAAGGATCCAACTGAAACTCCAATGGCGCAACAGGTATGTTTTAAACCTATTTCTTTAACTGGATTGCTGTTATAACTTCTTGCTCTATGTTGATTTCAGTTTAAGTTGCATAAATAGTTATGTTCTCATGTGATGCACATTACAAGTGCTGCCAATCTTTGTGTAGTTTCTCACACTTATATTATGTCTATCTTTGTTGTGTCTTAAAAATATATGAGTTGAGCTGTGTCTCTATCTTGATTAGGGAACATAAACTAGAATTATATGGACAATACTGATGACCATAGTACATAGATATATGTTTGTTTCATGCTGTTATCCTGTCCACCTTACTCTTGAACCGGTTTACCAAAATGAGTTTAAGATACCACAAGCTAAACTCTGTGATGTATGCGCTTGTTTCTCTTGTAGTATGCAAGCAGAATCTTCGGAGAAGAGCACCCACTATGCAATGGTAGAGAAAGTAATGCAGATAAGGTTCAAGATAGTGAGACAACCTGTTGGTCTCCAAGAAAGGTGATAAAAATGATCTTGTAGCGGTGAGAAAACCCCACATCCTGCGTTGATGTAGTGTTCGATTCTTGGCAGATCAGCGGCACAAGCTCTTCGAACTCGATGCTGAATCACTTGCTTCTTCAGTCTCAGCTACAAGCGAAGGCATCGGTCGGTGTCTTGCGGCAAGAAGCCAAAGGACTGAGAAGTCCTCGAGAATTCGATCGTGCTTTCTTGTGCAGCGACAATATTTGGAGGATTTAAGCGTAAACAAGAGAAAGTTAATAAGCTTGCTAAACATCTTGCCAGCATTATGGGTACCCAGGATATTGTTTCTTGAGACCTTCTGAAGTGGTTTCAGTTCTGGACTTGTTTTGCTGCGGCGTTTATATGCTGCTGTGTTCCCTATATTTGCACTGGTGGCGAACTTTGATGCCTAGTGGATGTAATATGTGTAATAGCCATGATAGCCTAGCATAAGTTGCTTGCTTCTTAATTTCCTTGTTGTATTGTTTATTTGTTTGCTTGTAGTCAGTGCAGTTCTTTTTCCGCGGTTTGCTAGTCGCTGCAATAACCTATTTTTTAAAACTAGGCCACAATAACCATGGGCTAATATTTACTGTAGTGACACTGGGCCTCCTACGGTCCGTAGAAACAGTGGGCCTTCTACGGGCCATAGAAACAGTAGGCCTTCTACGGACCGTAGAAACAATGGGCCTTCTACGGGCCGTAGGAACAATTGGCCTTCCACGGGCCGTATCATCAATGGGCCTTATACGGGTCGTACGATCGATTAGCCAAACATGGGCCAATAACAGGCCGCATTATGGCTGTAAACGGGCTAGAGTTGGAATCGTCCGTTCATGGGCCGACCATAACGGGCCATCGTTAATAGGCTGTATTTGATGACGCTATGAAAATGGCCCAACGAATTAACGGACCACAAACGGTCCAACTGTAACCACGGGCTGAATTTGGCCCACAAGAAGAAAATGACAGTAACGGGCCGTAAGTAAACGAATGTTGGAAATGAGCCCAAGAATAAATGGGCTCTGAGAAGGCGAAAGATAACATGGATCGAAGCGCCCAGCGGAATAACGGGCCGTTAATGGGTATAAAGTGATACTTCGTTCATTACGGGCCGTTTCACCACGGGCCGTTAATGGGTGTAAAGTGATACATCGTTCATTACGGGCCGTTTCACCACGGACCGTTAGTAGGCCAAGAGTTACATAGGGCCCCATATGTGCCGAAAGACGTCTTGGGCCATACATGGGCCAGAGGTGAAAACGGGCTGGAATCATATTGGATGGCCGGATGACGCCATCTTGGGCCTAATTTGGACAGGCGAACGGGCCTTGGGTTAGCGGGCTGTAAATGGGCTATATGCGTCATGCACTGCTAACAGGATTTCCATGGGCCGGGCCGCCACCTTTTGACCAAGTCAAACGGGCCGACTTTTTCACAGGAATGGGCCTCTGTTGGGCCGTGCCACATGTCGACGTATCATAGGCGCCTATCTCGACCCATCGACGGTGACCGTGTTTCGTCCGGCCAATAAGAATTTTACACGTGGAAATTTCCCATTGGTCGCGGTGTTAACGGGTTATCGGATCCAAAACCCGACCCGATAGCTTAACGGCGTTCGTTACGGTGGATGCCACGTGTCGGTCACCCTTGACGAAAAGCACTTCGTGATGCGCGATTTATCGTCATGGAAGTGGACACTTCCGTGATGATAATTTTGGTAATGTCATGGAACACTTCTCTGACAAAGACGGGTATGGTGTCTTGATTCTATCATAAATTTGTCATGGATGTACATGCATGACAAAAAACACGACCTACTGTGACAAACACGTATCATCACGAAGTGTATTTTTTTTTTGTAGTGTGTTGTCCATGTAGACCCGTGGTACCCATCTGAAATCTTGTTGTGCCATTTAGTTTCCCATGCTTTGTATTCTTTCAGTGCTGCTTTCTCTTGAACTGATATGATTTGAACCGTGTCTCTATTTTGATTTGGCAAGACAATGCAGTGACCATAGGACATCGATATATGTTTGTTTGATGCTTTTATAATGTACTACTTGGCAATGGAAGACTTGGTAGTTTAATCTTGTCCACCTTACTAATGAACTGGTTCACCGAAATGAGTTTCATATACTAGTACATGCTAAACATGTTATGTGTCCCTTGTTTCTTCTTTTAGAATCTTGATGAATATTGGGGAAGAGTGCCTTATTAAGCAATGATAAAGGAAGTAATGCAGATAAGGTTCAGGATCGTGAGACATCCTTGTTGGTCTCCAACAAAGCTGATAAAACAGCTAAGGAAAACTATCTTGAAGACAGTGAGGCAACCCCAAAGTCCTATCTTGGTTTACTGTTTGAGTTACTAGCCACTATTGCTTGCACAAGCTATTCAAACTCACTTTCTGAATCAGTTGGATTTCTTGAGTCTCAACTACAAGCTGAAAGACATCGATCAATTGTCTTTGCAACAAGAAGCGGAAGGACGCAGAAGTCCCCGGAGCATTCGGATGCATACTTTACGGTGCAACGAAGCGTTGGAGGATTTTAGTGCCAAACAGGACAAAGCTAATAATCTTGCTAAGCTTATTGCCAGCATGGTGGATACCCAGGATAACGTTTCTTGAGCTCTTCTGAAGTTGTTTCAGTTATGGACTTGTTTTGCTGCGGTGTTTATTTGCACTGGTGGCCAATTTTGACGGCCAGTGTATGTAATATGCTGCTTTGTTCCCTATATTTGCACTAGTGGCGGACTTTGATGCCCAGTGGATGTAATATGCGTAATAGCTATAATAGGCTAGTGTTAGTTGCTTGCTTATTTATTTCCTTATTGTCTTGTTTAGTTGTTTGCTTGTAGTCACTGCAGTTCTTTTTCCGCGTTTTTTAGTGGCCACAGTAACCTAGTTTTGGTAACTAGGCCACAATAATCATGAAAACACACGGACTGTTGTAACCATGGGCCTCGTGCGGGCCGTAGGATCCGTGGGCCTTCTACGGGCTATAGGATCCATGGGCCTTTTACGGGCCGTAGGATCCATGGAGTTTCATCTCAGGCCTTTAATGGGCCGAGAGTTACAAAGGGCCTCATATGGGCCGAAAGACATCATGGGCCATACATGGGCCGGAAGTTACAACGGGCTGGAATCATATTGGACGGCCCAGATGAAGCTACTGGGCTTAATACCGATAGGCTGTAATGGGCCGATAGTAAGCGGGCCGTAAATGGGCTATATACGAACAGGCCATTAATGGGATTTCCGTGGGCCAGCCCGTTACCTTTTGACCAAGTCAAATGGGCCGGCCTTTTCACCGGAATGGGCCTCTATTGGGTCGTGCCACGTGTCGACGTATCATAGGCGCCTCATGTCCAATGAGTGGATGACATATGTCCGAATGTTGAGCCGATACGTGTTTGCTCTGGCCAATGAGAATGTTACACGTGGAAAATTCCCATTGGTCCGGGCTGTTAACGGGTTATCGGATCCAAAACCAGACCTGATAGCTTAACGGCGTCCCGTTACGGTGGATGCCACGTGTCGGGCACCCTTGACGAAAGCACTTCTATGACGCGCGATTTATCGTCATGGAAGTGGACACTTCTGTGATGATAATTTGGTAATGTCATGGAACACTTCTACGACAGCACATGTATGACTATCTTGATTCTGTCATAAGTTTGTCATGGATGTACATGCATGACGAAAAAAGTGACCTACTGTGACAAACACGTATCATCACGGAAGTGTCTTTTTTTGTAGTGTGGGTTAAATCTTTGGATGATCATACAAAACATTTATGCAGGATTGAATTTTGTTTCTCGTAACCTTTTAGATTCCGCCACGGATGGGACTTTTATGGAAATTACTTTGGGTGAAGCCAACAAATTGCTTGATAATATTATGGAAAATTATTCACAATGGCATACCGAAAGAGATCCTACTAGTAAAAAAGTTAATTCGGTTGAACAAATGTCTGCTTTGAGTGAAAAAGTTGATGCTCTTATGGAACTGGTTGCTAGTAAAAGTGCTCCTATGGATTTTAATGATATGCATTTGTCTACTTTGATTGAGCAAAATAATGATGCCATATATGTGAATTTTATCAATTGGAATAATTCCAATAACAATGCTTATAGAGGTGATTTTAATCCTAGGCCTTTTCCTAGTAATTCCTCTAATAATTATAGTAATTCCCTATGGAAATCAATCTAATAATAATAATAGGAACACCTCTGATCTTGAGAACAATTAAAGAATTTATCAACTCGCAAAAAGTTTTCAACACTTCCATAGAAGAAAAGTTGAGTAAGATTGATGATTTGTCTAGAAGTGTTGATAGAATTGCTCATGATGTGGAAAATCTCAAGATGATTTTTTTTGCCTAAAGTAGATGAATCAATTAAATCTCTTTATGTTTCTATGAATGAAAGTAAGAAAAGAACCGCTATGCTTAGAGCTAAGAGAGAATTTTTAGAAAAAGCGCTTTCTAGTGATTTCTTTCGCAAAAGTGATTAAGATCTTAAAATGATTGGTGTTTCTTCTATTGATTCCTTGTTTAGTAAAGTTAAGATCGATGAAAAAGGGACTGGAGAAGAGTCAACTTTAGGTAGAAGGCGTCCCAATATTTCGGAGGGTGAAAATCTTATTGAGAAAATTGATGAAAGTGGGTTTGAAGAGGTCAAAATTTTAAGTAGTGATGTGCCCAATCTTTTGGATTACAAAGACTTTAATTATGATAGTTGCTCTTTGATTGATTGTATTTCTTTGTTGCAATCCATGATAAATTCACCCCATGCTTATGAACAAAATAAAGCTTTTACTAAACATATTGTTGATGCTATGATGAAAGCTTTCGAAGAAAAATTGGAATTGGAAGTTTCAATTCCTAGAAAATTGCATGATGAGTGGGAACCTACTATCAAAGTCAAGATTAAAAATTATGAATGTTTTGCTTTGTGTGACTTGGGTTCTAGTGTTTCTACAATTTCGAAATCTTTATGTGATGTGCTTGGTTTTACCGATCTTGAAGATTGTTCTTTAAATTTGCACTTGGCGGATTCTACTATTAAAAAGCCTATGGGAATAATTAATGATGATCTTATTCTTGCAAATAGGAATTATGTGCCCATAGATTTTATTGTTCTTGATTGCAATCCATCTTGTCCAATTATTCTTGGTAGACCGTTTTTACGCACTATCGGTGTCGTGATTGATATGAAAGAAGGCAATATTAAGTTCCAATTTCCTTTGAGGAAGGGTATGGAACACTTCCCTAGAACAAGAATTAGGCCACCATATGAATCAATCATGAGGGCATCTTATGGATCTCAAACAAAAGACGACAAAACTTAGATCCTTGCTTTATGCCTAGCTAAGGGCGTAAAACTATAGCGCTTGTTGGGAGGCAACCCAATGAATAAATTTATTTTTTCTTTTTGATTTATGTTCTTAGAAGAATTATGCTACTGTTATGATTGTTTTTTGTGTGTTTTAATTAGTGTTTGTGCCAAGTAAAGCCTTTAGGATCTTCTTGGGTGATAGTTGTTTGATCTTGCTGAAAAACAGAAACTTTTGCGCTCATGAAAACAGTTCTAATTTTTACCAGAGCATGATAAAATATCAATTCTTTTTGTAGAAGATTAATATACAAATTTCTCAGGTCGTCCTAATTTTTCAGAAATTTTTGAGTTCCAGAAGTTTTCAAAATAGTCAGATTGCTACAGACTGTTCTGTTTTGACAGATTATGCTTTCTTTGTGTTGTGTGCTTATTTTGATGGCTCTATGGTTTTCTTTGATGAGTTTTTGCCATGGAAAAGTTGGAATCCAGTAGATATAATGAAAAAACAAAATATTAATTGGTTTGGTACAATACTTATAGTAGTGATTTGATTTCTTTTACTAACGGACCTCACGAAGGTTTTTGTTGAGTTTTGTGTGATTGAAATTTTCAAGTTTTGGGTTATCTTACGATGGATGAAGAAATAAAGGATAGAAGAGCCTAAGCTTGGAGATGCCCCGGCATCCCAAGCTATTATCCAAAAATGAGCAACCAACTAAGCTTGGGGATGCCCCTGAGTGGCATCCCCTCTTTCTTCTAACGACCATCGGTATTTTACTCGGAGTTGCTCCATCGACAGAAGCGTCCACCAAACCAGACATCACGACCCTTGACCGTCTTTCGCCGCCTCAGATCTCCTTCCCTATCACCGGCATCCGCCACAACGGCATCACCATCATCGACTTAGCAGATGAACCTGAGCAGTACACGGGTCCACAAGAGAGGTCGCACTCTTTTGTTTCTGCTTATGTTATGCATTGCTTAATATTACCTGCTACTTTACGTCATGTTCACCTCTTAGACTCCAAGTCAGGTCCAAATTAATGTTCAAACTTGAGTTCTAAATTAGTTGTGGGGCACATATCGAGGTAGCAGTGAATAGTATCTCTGTCTAATATCTGGTTCGCCTAGGGTATGCCTATGTTCATCTTGGGTGGGAAAAAATAGTAAATCAATCATTATCTATATTTTTATTAAATTAAAGCAATCATCAGCCTGTTATCATTATTTTTGAATCCATCCAGTGGTTGTTACCATCACTCTAGATTTCTGCATGCTCTCCTTACATAATCTCACCATATTTTTTCCGTATGCATGTCAGATAGTGTACACAGTCATGCTGAACATGTGGAGAAAAAGTTGAGAGTTTTGTGCGGCAATACAATGTCATGCAGACATTGCTCCATGGTGGGTACAATGGCAAACCCTCCCCCCCCCCTCTCCATATTGTAATCCAGATGAAGATATTTGTTCTGAGGCGGATTTAGACGCAGCTGACCACTCCTATTTACCCCCCCCCCCCCAAGGTATTTTCTTAAACTTGGCATGATGATGTTAGTCATATCATGCATATGTTGCCTTGCAGTGCCTACTTTCGACATCATATACGTCACCTGCTTAGTTTAGACATGTTCTGTAATGCCACCTGTTTAGTTTCTATGTCATATATGGTATATGTAGTCTCATGTCTTTTAGCCAGCCATAATATATGTGAAATGTGCAATGCCATCCTGTTTAATCAGGCATCATATATTTGAATGATATCTAGCCCATCCTTTTCTTCATCACATTTCCATTTGTCGACAATGTTTGTACATTAAACTACTCTTCCCGTGAATCAGCAAATTTGAGTGGGTGATGGAAAAATTTTGAGTGAAAACAAGGCCTTCAGAGCGGACAGTGCTACCTGTCGAAGCAGATCTCTTGTTGGGTCCAGATAGCTCCTTAGAGATGGATTCAGAGACAGATGACCAGTCCTATTCCCCCACCGACGTGTATGCTCTAACCTGGCATGGCTATATTGCTCATATCATGCATATGGTGTCTTGCATTGCATAGTTTATACATCATATACACAACATTCAACACCATGCTCTTAGTTCAGACATCATATATGCGAACCCTCTGCTTGGCATATAAATCACATATGTGAACTAAATCATGCGATCCTGATTACTTAGAAAACATGTACATGAATTATGTCATGCGATCCTATTTAGTTATTCATCATATCTTTGAATTATGTTATGCTATGCTATCTAGTTTAGATAGACATCATATATGTGAAATTATGTCATGCTATCCGTTTTAGTTAAATAATATACATTTCAACTATTTCATGCCCTCTTTTTCCACACTATCTATTGCATTTGTCTCTCATACAATGCCTGTACATTCAACTATGTTTCCTGTTTATTAGCCATTTGAATTGGAGCGGGTGATGGCAGTATCTAGCGAAGTAAAAATGCGGTCTTCAAATAAAACAGTGCTACCTCTTGGTGGAGATAGCACCCTGGTTGTACATGCACGAGAACCAGCCCTACCACACATAACCCAGACTCTCGCAGATTGTACCCCTATTGCGATGACCAGTCCTATTCCCCCACCGAGGTGTATGCTCTAACTTGGCATGGTTCTACTGCTCATATCATGCATATGGTATCTTGCATTGCATAGTTTAGACTTCATATACACAATATTCAACACCATGTTCTTAGTTCAGACATCATATATGCGAATGCCCTCCGCCTAGCATATAAATCACATATGTGAATTAAATCATGCGATCCTGGTTACTTAGATAACATGTATGTGAATTATGTCATGCGATTCTGTTTAGTTAGTCACCATATCTTTGTATTATATTATGCTATGCTATCCAGTTTAGATAGACATCATATATGTGAAATTATGCCATGCTATCCATTTTAGTTAAAAAATATACATGTCAATTATTTAACGCCCTCTTTTTTCCAGACTATCTATTGCATCTGTCTCTCATACAATGTCTGTACATTCAATTATGTTTCCTGTTTATCAGCCATTTGAATTGGAGCGGGTGATGGCAGTATCTAGCGGAGTAAAAACACGGTCTTCAAATAAAATAGTGCTACCTCTTGGTGGAGATAGAACCCCGGTTGTACATTAACAAGAACCAGCCCTACCACACATAACCCAGACTCTCGCAGATTTTACCCCTACTGCGATGGACAGAGAACCAGCTTCACCCAATCTAACCCCAACCCCAGCAGATAGCAACCCAGTTCCTGTTGACACAGCACCATCTCCACCACAGAGCTCCCAAACAAGAGCAGTTAGTAAGGCAGCTCCAGTGCCCAAAGGCCAGTACTACCACGGCGAACCCCAACTCCACCAGTTAGTACACCTATTCCTGTGGAGGAAGCACAACCAGCCAGTCGTAGTTTAGCATCTATCGCATTTGATGTTGTTAAATCCTATGTGCGTATCTTCCCATCATGGAAATATTATACTGAAGATGAAGGAAAATGCCAGTTGCAGGTGTTTGTCCAGGAGTTATGTGTACATAAGTAATGTTATTCATGGTAATTACTTTGCTTTGTCCCATACATTCTACCTCCATGATGGTTATAATACAACAAATTTCCCATGTTTCTCTATAGAGAAGGACTGATTTGGAAACTCAGGATGAGGTAACCTGTGCTAATACCTTTTCTATCTTCAAGAATGCTTGGTGGCAGTATCGGAATTACCTGAAGAAAACATACTTCACTGGCAAAGAAACTCATCAAATTCCCTTACGTTCTCCTGAGACACATTTACTGGGTGATGACTGGGAACGCCTTGTTCTGTACTGGTCCCAAACCAAGAATGTGGTAAGGTATATGAGCTCATTTTCTATTTTTAAGTACTATATTATTGTGTCTTACTGTACTCTGTTCATGTAGAACAAGTGCTTAAACCTGAAGAACAATTGTTCTCATTTAAGATTCCATTCCTATCATGCATACTGCTTTGCTCTTGTATCACTGTATTTACTCATACAGACTTATTTTTAAATTGAAGGATCCAATCGAAACTCCAATGGCACAACATTTATGTTTACGCATGTTTTTTAACTGGTTTGTCTTATAAATAGCTCTGTTGATTTCAATTTCAATTGTGTATATAGTTTACTTCTCATATCATGCACATTACTAGCATCAAAACAGAGCCAATAGTTTTGTTGTACATGTAGACCCGTGGTACCCATCTGAAATCTTGTTGTGTCGTGTTGTTTCCCACGCTTTGTATTCTTTCAGTGCTGCTTTGTCTTGAACTGATATGATTTGAACCGTGTCTCTATTTTGATTTGGCAAGACAATGCAGTGACCATAGGACATAGATATATGTTTGTTTGAAGCTTTTATTATGTACTACTTGGCAATAGAAGACTTGGTAGTTTAATCTTGTCCACCTTACTAATGAATTGGTTCACTGAAATGAGTTTCATATACTAGTACATGCTAAACATGTTATGTGTCTGCTTGTTTCTTCTTTTAGAATGCTGACAGAATATTGGGGAAGAGTGACTTATTAAGGAATGGTAAAGGAAGTAATCCAGATAAGGTTCAGGATGGTGAGACATCCTTGTTGGTCTCCAACAAAGGTGATAAAATAGCTAAAGAAAATTATCTTGAAGACAATGAGACAACCCCAAAGTCCTGTCTTGGTTTAGTGTTCGAGTTACTCGCCACTACCGCTTGCACAAGCTATTCAAATTCACTATCTGAATCAGTTCGGTTTCTTGAGTCTCAACTACAAGCTGAAAGACATCGATCAGCTGTGCTGCGACAAGAAGCGGAAGGACTGCGGAAGTCCCTGGAGCATTCAGATGCATACTTTCTGGTGCAACAACAAGCTTTGGAGGATTTTAGTGCCAAACAGGACAAAGCTAATAAGATTGCTAAGCTTATTCCCAGCATGGTGGATACCCAGGATAACGTTTCTTGAGCTCTTCTGAAGTTGTTTCAGTTATGGACTTGTTTTGATGCCGCGTTTATTTGCACTGGAGGCCAATTTAGACAGCCAGTGTCGGTGCAACAAACCCTGGGTACATTGCCCAGACTGTGCACAGGCACGAGAACAAGATTGAAGCGCCAGTTTAAGTCAGAGATTGAAGGACCAAGAGAATTGAAGAACCAACATGCAATTCAGAGGGACCAAGATCAAGCCAGAGAAGCAATATATCGGTAAGAGAAGGGCCTCCCTTACCGAGCAAGCGAGCCCGGCAAGAGGCGAGGCCACCGCCAGAAGCACGCGACTGATAACCCACAAGTATAGGGGATCGCAACAATTTTTGAGGGTAGAGTATTCAACCCAAATTTATAGATTCGACACAAGGGGAGCCAAAGAATATTTGAAGGTATTAGCAGCTGAGTTGTCAATTCAACCACACCTAGAGATTAATTATCTGCAGCAAAGTGATCGGTAGCAAAGTAGTTTGATAGTTTTGATAATAGTAGCAGCAGTAACGATGACAATAACAGTGATAGCAGTAATTTTGTAGCAAGTGTAGTAGTAATGATAGCAGTAGTAACTTAGCAACAACAAGATAAGATAAATTTGTAGGCATTGGATCGGTGACTTGTTGGATGATATTCATCATGAGACAGTTATAACCTAGGGCGATACGGCACTAGCTCCAGTTCGTCAATATAATGTAGACATGTATTCCGTAAATAGTCATATGTGCTTATGGAAAGAACTTGCATGACATCTTTTGTCCTACCCTCCTATGGCAGCGGGGTCCATATTGGAAACTAAGGGATATTAAGGCCTCCTTTTAATAGAGATCTGGAACAAAGCATTAACACATAGTGAATATATGAACTCCTCAAACTACGGTCATCACCGGGAGAAGTCCCGGTTTCTGTCACTCCGGGGTTACCGGATCATAACACGTAGTAGGTGACTATAACTTGCAAGATCAGAACTAGAACATGGATATAATGATGATAACATAAGCGGTTCAGATCTGAAATCATGGCACCCGGGCCCAAAGTGACAAGCATTAAGCATGGCAAAGTCATAGCAACATCAATCTTAGAACATAGTGGATACTAGGGATCAAGCCCTAACAAAACTAACTAGATTACATGATAAATCTCATCCAAGTCCTCACGGACCAGCGAGCCTACGAAGGAATTACTCACTCCCCGTGGGGAGCATCATGGAATTGGCGATGGAGAAGGGTTGGTGATGACGAAGAACGAAGATCCCCCTCACCGGAGCCCCAAACGGACTCCAATCTGGCCTCCCGATGAAGACAGGAGGTGACGGCGGCTCCGTCTCGTGGATCGTGATAATTCTTTCTCCCTAAATTTTTTCTGGAATAATGTGATTTTATAGCGTAGGTTTCAGGGTCTACGGGGCGACCGGATGGGGACAACCCACCTGGGCACGCCAGGAGACGAGGGCGCATCCTGGTGTGTTGTGCCCACCCAGGTGCCCCTCTCCGGTAGGTCCTGGCTCCAGAAATTCTTATTTATTATATAAAAATTCCTCGCAAAGTTTCGTTCTATTCCGAGAACTTTTATTTCTGCACAAAACAACACCATGGTAGTTCTGCTGAAAACAGCGTCAGTCTCGGGGTAGTTTCATTCAAATCATGCAAAATAGAGTCCAATACAAGAGGAAAAGCGTTAGGAAAAGTAGATACATTGGAGACGTATCAACTCCCCCAAGCTTAAACCTTTGCTTGTCCTCAATAAATTCAGTTGATAACTGAAAGTGAAAAATAAAACTTTTACGAACTCTTTTGCTCTCGTTTGCATAAATAAGCTTAAACAGCACCCATGTTTTCAGCCAACATTATAACTAACCATGCCGACAATAACTCCTAAAGATTATAACGACTCATATCAATGACATAATCAGCTAGCGAGCAATAATAAGATATCTCAAACGGCAATACATTGTCGAAACAACCATGATATAATATGACAATAGTGGTATCTCGCTAGCCCTTTCTGAGACCGCAAAACATAAATGCAGAGCACCTCCAAAGTTCAAGCAACGACTAAACATTGTAATTCATGGTAGAAAAGATCCAGTCATGATGCACTCAACATTAGCTACACACAATGCATAAGTCATGACAGTTGTGCTCTCAGGTTCTAGCGCTTGTTTTAGAAGGTGATGACACAACATAAAATTAATAGATAGTCCCTTCGCAGAGGGAAGCAGTGATTTGCAGAGGTGCCAGAGCTCAAGTTTTTAAAATAGAGGTAAATGATATTTTGAGACATGCACCCTTCTCATTTACTTCACGACCATGAGTTATCAATATCTTCCATGCTAAGCACACTAGTGGTGGTTCCCAAGCGATAAAAGTAAATGTTTGGACTCCATTGGGAGTTTTTGTTTGACTATTTGAGAGATTAACTCTTTTTATGTTTGCAGTTTGGGATTGGGCATCCCTATTACCGCCCTTTTCTCGTGTGATGGCGAGTGAATAAACAGTCGACCTGAGAATAACCCGCTTAGCATGGAAGATACTGACCACCTCCTGTCGTTCCATGAACGATCCAGGCACACAAACATGATATTTATTTAGAAGTTTTTAGAGGTGGCACATGCAAATTTACTTAGGACCGCAAGGTAATACCGCATATAGGTAGGTATAGTGGACTCATCTGGAATAACTTTGGTTTCAAGGTTTTTGATGTACAATTAGGATTCCCACTTAGTACAGGCGAAGGCTAGCAATTAGATTGAGAAGCGGCCAGCTAGAGAGCAACAACGGTCATAAACATGCATTATGCATAAGTAACATTGGACACTAGCATGAGTAGGATATGAACACCATGAACATAAATATCATAGAGGATATGTTGGTTTGATTCAACTACATGCATGAACATGTGCCAAGTCAAGCCACTCGAACATTTAGAGGAGGATACCATATCATCATACTACATCACAGTCATTTTAATGCAATGTTGATATCCAAGATAAATCATTATCCACTCCCAGCTACTTATGCATGGCATGAGAAACTATAATCTCTAATTGTCATTGCAAACATGTTTAATCATAATGGGCAGAATCATTGATACTAGGTTAAACATATTTACACAAACAAAACAAGTCAAGTTCATACCCGTTTCTCTCTGCCACGGCCAGTTCATCGAATGTTGTCATTATTGCCTTTCACTTGCACGACCGAACGATATAAAAATAATAATAGTGCAAGAGTGTCGTGGACTAAGCTGGAATCTGCAAACATTTTATTCAACAGGAGAACACAAGGTAAAATGTGCTCTTTATTAGATCAACAGTTATTCATATGAGATCCACTCAACATTTTCATCGTGGTCTTCTCCTCGGTACAACTCGAATAAAAATAAAAGAAATTCAGAGAAACACACTGCAATACTTTTGGAGTTTTTGGTTTTCTTGAACAAGCAAATAAAAGGAAAAAATGAGAAAAACTATTTACACGAGAAAGCTCCCAACAAGCAAAAGAAGAACAAGGAAATCTTTTGGGGTTTTGTTTTTAATATTACAACTAAGCATGCATAGAAAGTAAATTAGCTACAACTAAATTTTTTTGGTTTTTCTAAAGTTTTTCAAACACACAAGAAGAAAGCAAGAAAATAAGTCTAAGCATGGATGATACAATGAAAAAGTGTGAACACCGGCAATGGAATGAGTGAACATGAATGTAAAGTCGGTGGAAACACATACTCCCCAAAGCTTAGGCTTTTGGCCTAACTTGGTAGTCGATCAGTAGCCTGGATAGTAGTTGGCGTGGTAGCTCACGGAGGCTCTCAGTGCGGATGCCTCGGCCTGCCGTGCTGCCTCCACTACTGTTGTGAGCTCGGGCCTCACTCTCAAGAACAGAATATCTTCCTTTGTTGTGATAGTCAAAAAGAGCAGGCACAGACAAATATGTGTGCACAACAGATTTTTGGTTAAACTATAGATTATAAGTGAAGTTATCAATCTTTCCTTTGAGGATCTTATGATCTTTTAAGGTGTAAAAATCTAAATACTGCGTGGGTAGGATAGGATCAAAGGGAAAAGGTGAAACACCCAGCCCTCGTGCTAAACGCGTGGTATATATTCCACCATAGAAATAGCCACTGTTAGCGTTGTGCTGAAGTCTGCGTGCAACAATCGCTCCAAGGTTATATTTCCCTTCACCGGTGAGAGCGGTGCATATGAGGCTCAAGTTTGGAGCACAAAGTGTACTATAGTCTTACTTTCCTACTATACATTTCCCATTAAATAATGCAAAGTACTAAATTGCGGGAAAATGAATGCTCTTTATTCTACCTTGTGTCACTCCCCTCGTCTCACCACAACAAAGACTAGTTAAGAAAGTTTGATACTCAGCCCTTAGCGGTTCGTCAAGCGAACCCCAGAACGGGAGTTTGCAGTGGTAAGCAAAATTCTCTAGTGAGATGGTAAATGGATTATCATAAAGCATAAACGACACCCTAGACTCACGGGGGAGTAATTTAAATCCTATGACAAATGATTCAATGAGAAGGTGGCGTTGTTCGCACTTATCTGAAATGTAGGGACCGAGACCGGCATTGTGAACATATTGCTCAAATTCCTCTTTAATACCCACACACATCATATACTCATCGTAAGGCCATAAGCATGTTTTCGTGGCGACATCTCGAGTGGAACTTTCATTTGGTTCAACATATGACCGGCGAGCAGAGCTGTAACTAGAAGATGCCCCCGAGGATCGCCTCCTCGAAGAACTCCTTCCAAAAAGGTTCATCATATTCGCGTACAATTTTCTGAAAAAAAATTAGTGACAAAAATTTATCAACAAATCTTTGAAAAATTGATAGCAACTACTCATAGGGATACATAGAGGCCATAGCAAGCATTCAAACTACTTAGAACTCTAAGAATTCAACATGCTAGCACATCTATGCAGCACCAAGAGTAGCTAATTTTTCAAAATACAAACCACTAAAACAAAAACTAATTGGAAAAACGGTGGAGTCACATACCAAGCAACAATCCCCTGAAACTGTTTCGAAAATGGAGCTTCGAGCAAAGAGATCGAAATCCGTGGGTTTGAGAGCAAGAACACAGGAGAGAGAGCAATGGAGATTTTTTCTAGAGGTAAGTGATGATGTGGTATGAAGGGATAAGTGAGGGGGGGCCACGTAGGGACCACGACCCACCAAGGTGCGCCTGGGGGTCCTAGCGCACCCAGGTGGGTTGTGCCCACCTGGTGCACCTCCCTCTGATATTATTTGCACCATAAATTCAGACATATTCAGAAAAAATCGTATTAAATTTTCAGAGGATTCTGAGAACTTTTATTTTTGGGTCATTTTTTATCACACCGGAAATTCAGAAAACAGACAAAACATGGCATTTTATTTTATTCAACTAATAAAAACAGACAACAAAAAGTAGGGACAGAAGGTAGTGCTTACTAAATTCATCAACTTCATACCGTTCAAAAATGATCCATTAATAAGGTTGATCAAGTCTTATTAACAACCACTTTCGATTAGCATGAAACTGGAAAACTTTCGTAAATCACTATGTTACCTCAATGGGGATATGAACATCCCCAACAATAGCATTTCATATTTCTTTTTCACAGTAGGTAGAGGTATTTGAAAACTTCCAATAGTGATTGTCGGAGATTTTTCGATAACATTAATACCATTCAGTTGGAATTGTTTCTTCGGAAAGTGCACCGTATGCTCATTACCATTGATATGAAAAGTGATATTGCTTTTATTGCAATCAAAAATAGCCCCTGTAGTATTCAAGAAGGGTCTACCAAGGATAATCGACATGTTGTCATCCTTGGGCATCTCAAGTATAACAAAGTCAGTCAAAATATTAACATTAGCAACAACAACGGGCACATCCTCAGAGATACCGATAGGTATGACAGTTGATTTGTCAGCCATTTGCAAAGATATTTCAATAGGTGTGAGTTTATTCAAATCAAGTCTTTTATATAAAGAGAAAGCCATAACACTAACACCAGCTCCTAAATCACACAAAGCAGTTTTCACATAATTCTTTTTGATAGAGCAAGGTATAGTTTGTATTCCCGGATCTCCAAGTTTTTTAGGTACTCCATCTTTAAAAATATAATTAGCAAGCATAGTGGAGATTTCATCTTCCGGTATTTTTCTCTTATTAGTGATGATGTCTTTCATATACTTTGCATAAGGAGGCATTTTCAATATATCAGTTAAGCGAGTACGCAAAAAGACTGGCCTCAGCATTTCAGCAAAGCGTTCAAATTCTTCATCATCTTTCTTTTTAGTTTACTTGGGTGGAAAAGGCATAGGTTTTTGAACCCACAATTCTCTTTATTTACCGTGTTTTGTAGCAATGAAGTCTCCTTTATCATACCTTTTATTCTTAGGTTGTGGGTTATCAAGATCAACAAGTGGTTCTATCTCAACATCATTATCTGGTTCTTTATTATTTAGTTGAGAGTCTTCATGAACCTCATCATTATCTTTTTAATTATCACTAGGTGAGTGTTCATTACCAGATTGAGTTTCAGCATCAGAGAGAGAAGTTTCATTATCATTATCAAGAGCATTTTCTATTTCAGGTTCACTAGAAGTATGCAAAGTCCTATCATTTTTCTTTTTCTTTTTCTTTTTCTTTCTAGAAGGACTAGGTGCATCAGTGTTAACTCTTTGTGAATCTTGTTCAATTCTTTTTGGGTGTCCCTCAGGATAAAGTGGTTCCTGAGTCATTTTACCTCCTCTAGTTGCAACTCTAACAGCAAAGTCATGCATATTATGATTCATTTCATCAAGCAGTTCTCTTTGAGATTTAACAACTTGTTCTAACTGAGTTTGAACCATAGAAGCATGTTTTCCAACACCTCTAACATCATTGGCTAGGGTGCATATTGTGAGGATTGCCAATATCATTGAAATTCATTAGAGAATTTACCTCTACCACCTTAGGCAGTGGTGGTGTATTAAGCCTATGTATTTCTTCAATAGTAGGTAAATTTTTAACATCCTCAGCTTTAATACCTTTTTCCTTCATAGATTTCGTTGCCTCTTGCATATCTTCAGGACTGAGATATAATATACCCCTCTTCTTCGGAGTGGGTTTAGTCGGTGGTTCAGGAAGAGTCCAATCATCATAATTTTTCAATATATTATTCAATAATTCTTCAGCTTGTCCAACAGTTTGTTCCCTGAAAACACAACCAACACAACTATCTAGGAAGTCCCTAGAAGCATCGGTTAGTCCATTATAGAAGATATCAAGTATTTCATTTTTCTTAAGAGGATGATCAGGCAAAGCATTAAGTAACTAGCAAAGCCTCCCCCAAGCTTGTGGGAGACTCTCTTCTTTAGTTTGCACAAAGTTAAATATTTCCTGTAAAGCAGCTTGTTTCTTATGAGTAGGAAAATATTTTTCAGAGAAGTAATAAATCATATCCTGGGAACTACGCACACCACCAGGAGCAAGAGTATTGTACCAAGCTTTAGCATCACCCTTTAATGAGAATGGAAATAATTTGAGTATATAATAATAGCGAGTCTTATCATCATGAGTAAAAAGGGTGGCTATGTCATTCAACTTAGTAAGATGTGCGACAACAGTTTCAGTTTCATAACCATGGAAAGGATCAGATTCAACCAAAGTAATTAACTCTGGGTCGACAGAGAATTCATAATCCTTATCATCAATAAAGATAGGTGAAGGAGCAAACTTACGATCATATTTCATTCTAGCATTCAGAGATTTCTGTTTATACTTGCATAATAATTTCTCTAGATCATCTCTATCTCCGCAAGCAAGAATATCTCTAGTTGTCTCCTCACTCATAACATAACCTTCCGGTACCTTAGGCAACTCATATCTAGGAGGGCTAGTTCTAGCAGGTGTTTCAGGAGATTCAGTTTCAAGTTCATCATCAGATTCAACAACATCATGTTGTATTACTCTAGCAATTGGTTCATCTAGAAATTCACCAAGTGGCACATCATCATTATCAAGCAAGGTACTAGCATCATCATAAGCATTATCCATAGCAGAAGTAGCATCATTAATAACTTGCGACATATCAGAATTAATAGCATGTGGTGGCGTTGCAAGTTTACTTATAACAGAAGGTGAATCTAAAGCAGAACTAGATGGCAGTTCCTTACCACCCCTCGTCCTTGAGGGAAATATCTTAGTCTTAGCATCCTTCAGATTCTTCATATTGATAATATGATAATAATCCCAAGTGACTCAACAAATATAGCTATGCTCCCCGGCTACGGCGCCAGAAAAAGGTCTTGATAACCCACAAGTATAGGGGATCGCAACTATTTTCGAGGGTAGAGTATTCGACCCAAATTTATAGATTCGACACAAGGGGAGCCAAAGAATATTTGAAGGTATTAGCAGTTGAGTTGTCAATTCAACCACACCTGGAGATTAATTATATGCAGCAAAGTGATCAGTAGCAAAGTAGTTTGATAGTTTTGATAATAGTAGCAGCAGTAACGGTGACAGTAACAGTGATAGCAGTAATTTTGTAGCAAGTGTAACAGTAACGATAGAAGTAGTAACTTAGCAAGAACAATATAAGGTAAATTCATAGGCATTGGATTGGTGACTTGTTGGATGATATTCATCATGAGACAGTTATAACCTAGGGCGATACAGCACTAGCTCCAGTTCGTTAATATAATGTAGGCATGTATTCCGCAAATAGTCATACGTGCTTATGGAAAGAACTTGCATGACATCTTTTGTCCTACCCTCCCGTGGCAGCGGGTCCATGTTGGAAACTAAGGGATATTAAGGCCTCCTTTTAATAGAGAACCGAAACAAAGCATTAACACATAGTGAATACATGAACTCCTCAAAATACGGTCATCACCGGGAGAAGTCCCGGTTTCTGTCACTCTGGGGTTACCAGATCATAACACGTAGTAGGTGACTATAACTTGCAAGATCGGATCTAGAACATGGATATAATGATGATAACATAAATGGTTCAGATCTGAAATCATGGCACCCGGGCCCAAAGTGACAAGCATTAAGCATGGCAAAGTCATAGCAACATCAATCTTAGAACATAGTGGACACTAGGGACAAGCCCTAACAAAACTAACTCGATTACTTGATCAATCTCATCCAACTCCTCACCGACCAGCGAGCCTACAAAGAAATTACTCACTCCCGGTGGGGAGCATCGTGGAATTGGCGACGGAGAAGGGTTGGTGATGATGAAGAACGAAGATCCCCCTCTCCGGAGCCCCAAACGGACTCCAGATCTGGCCTCCCGATGAAGAACAGGAGGTGACGGCGGCTCCGTCTCGTGGATCGCGATAATTCTTTCTCCCTGATTTTTTTCTGGAATAATGTAATTTTATAGCGTCGATTTTAGGGTCTACGGGGCCACTAGATGGGGACAACCCACATGGGCGCGCCAGGAGAGGGGGGTGCGCCCTGGTGGGTTGTGCTCCCAGGTGCCCCTCTCCCGTAGGTCCTAGCTCCAGAAATTCTTATTTATTATACAAAAATTCCTCGCAAAGTTTCGTTCCATTCCGAGAACTTTTATTCCTGCACAAAAACAACACCATGGTAGTTCTACTGAAAACAGCGTCACTCCCGGGTTAGTTTCATTCAAATCATGCAAATTAGACTCCAAAACAAGAGGAAAAGTAGATACGTTGGAGACGTATCAGCGACCAAGGCACCCCGGCAATGTCTGCCGGGGCTCGCGGGGGCAGAACCACCCCACCAACCACTCAAGCACAACCCACGTCGTCAATCAGTGCGGTGTCAAGCCGCAAGGTGATTAAGTGGCAGCCATTCGCCACATGGCGGCCATTTCCTACAGAAGAAACCCACAGATGACACTCGTCCTGCGACGTGTTAAGGGAATAGGCGCGGAGCTGGCAAGATAGCCTGGCAAGCCTTGCTGGGCAACTAGTGATGTGACACTAAGCGGTGCATTTAACGCGCCATGTCAGCCCTCAGAGTTAGGTATGATAGCACTGTTTGCTATCATATCAGTGGATAATGACTACTTTGCCATTGTGGTGACCCCTTGATCTATAAAAGGAGGCCCATGGCACCCATAGGAAGGGTTGGAAAGTCGACGAACCCACACACCCATATGCGCGTAGTCGCTGTTGCACTACGGCCACCCCTGCCGGGCAAGTGTACTATGTTTCACCATCCCCATTCCACCATCAATCCACTAAAGCAGGAGTAGGGTCTTACGCCTCGTAGCGGCCCGAACTTGGGTAAATTTCTTGTGTGCTCTCTGTCGTGCTGCTGTGCGCTGGTCTGCTCTTTGCGCAACGTGACGTCCCCCTGCCGAACTAGCAAGGGGCCTCCTGGTCCCATAGGTGGCCGTGGATATCCCCCGACATCTTTGGCGAGCCAGGTGTTGACGTTCTAGGAACGGGGGTCCCCAGACTTGCCTACCTGCGGCCCACGGCGTGGCTCTGCCAGCGGGCCCATAAGGCCCGTCTTCACCAACAAGCACTCAAGACCCTTGCGAGGGGCCAAGCCTCGCGAGGCGGACGACACAAGACCTCCTCAGGAGCGGCCTAACCAGGTTGGCTCGCGAGGGGCAGAGAGATCAAGGCACGGCAAACCTCGCGAGGTTCTCGTGACATGAGCCATGACAACCGAGACTAGGCAGGCGCCAGGGGAGCGCCAGCGCGCACAGTGTCCTTGTTTCCTCTTTGGTGCTAAGGGAACAAGCGCAGGCGAGGAGTACCAAGGCGACAAGGAAAGGTTTCCATATCGGTGCAACGCGACCAAGACCAGCAGGACGGCGAGACGGAGGTCACCGTGGAGCCCAAGGTGGCGTCACCACTGGAGCCTTTTGCAGGTGAAGACTGCTTTTGTCAGGATAAGCCGTACTAGTTGTCCCCTTTCTAATTGGCTGTTGTTGGCTCCCTTCCCGCTCAATATTTGGGGAGAGGACCAGGGCCTCTATAAATAGGACTAGCCACCAGAGTAGAAGAAAAGGGAGCCTCAGGCAACTCGTCTCGAACTCATTCAGTTCATCCTCACACCCACCAAGCACAAGAACACCTCGCCTTAGGAGGCTGTTCTTCCCCTTGTACTGTTCATCCTCAACCCAAGAGGCAATCCACCACCACCAAACCGGAGTAGGTTATTACACCACAACGGTGGCCCGAACCAGTATAAATCTTGTGTCCTTTGTGCTGCGAGTTCGCCGAGTTAGTCCGTGAGATCTCAACGAAGCTAGGACGTGGATCGGTAGGGGGCGATCTTCGCACACACCCCAGAGTTCGAACATTGAGGGTTTTGCCGGAACCCGAGATCCGACATTTGGCGCGCCAGGTAGGGGTGCGCCAAAGCTTCCCTTTCGTTGCTTCGCACCCCGTTGCTTCATCGTCTCCATGTTGGATGCTCGCCGAGCTCACGCTAAGTGCCGGGCTGCCCTCGCTGCCCGCGTCGCCCAGATGGCTCCCGTCGGCGGGCCACCCCGTCGTTCTCCGCCGCCTTCCGCCAACACCGCCACCGGCGCGGCGGGGAACGAGGAGCAAGCATCCTCGGTGCACCCCTCGGTGTGGCGGGACGGCCGCACCGCCACTCCATTGCTGGCCACGGCCGGTTCGTCATCCCACACTCGTCGGGCTCCCATGGACGCGCAGGCCGCTCTATGCATGGCGCGCGAGCTCCTGCGCTACCGCCCCGTCGACGACATCTACGAGGACTGGCTCAACCGCATCGCCGAGCTTGTCAGCGCTGCAGGGGGCTCCCCTACACCGTCCCTCTCGCTGCCTCGCCCTCTGCCAGCCGTGGGTGGCGTGGCTCACAGAGCCCCTCCACCACCTCTGCACCAAGCCGGCGCCCTGGCGCCAAGGCACACGGCTCCGCGGCGTGACCCACCTTGTCCGGCGCCCGCGCGCGGAGAAGGAAGCTCCAAGAAGTCGCTCACCCGCAAGAGAACGCTCCACCACTTCCCGCACCGCTGCGTCAGGATCGCTTGCCGCGGCAGGGCCCCGTGCCGCTTGCCGTGGCGGTGCGCGGGTGCCAAGACCACACCCCACCTCCAAGACGGGCCCCAGTGACCACGGCTGGTTGCCGCGCCTTCACCCCAGAGTTGCGTAGCGTCGCCTGGCCGGGCAAGTTCAAGCCAGACCTGGCTCCACGCTACGACGGCACCCCCGACCCCGCGGAGTTCCTGCAGCTCTACGAGCTGAGCATCGAGGCGGCCAACGGCAATGAGAAAGTCATGGCGAACTGGTTCCCCATAGCGCCTGAACCTGCCTCCAGGCTCGATCTCCTCCTGGGACGAGATGCGTGACCGCTTCGTCGCCAACTTCCAGGGCACGCGCGACCGCCCAACGGTCGCGGGTGACCTACGCCGTGTCAAGCAACAACCAGGAGAGACCCTCCAGAAGTACATCCAGCGCTTCAACAACGTTCGCCTCAAGATCCCCAAGGTGACGGACAAGTCCATCATCTCCGCGTTTTCCAACGGCGTCCGCGGCGTCAAGATGAAGGAGGAGCTCGCCATCCATGAGGAGTTGTGGACGTCTCTGGAGCTGTTTAACCTGGCGACCAAGTGCGCTAGAGCTGAGGAAGGGTGCCTCTCCCTCCTCGAGCTCCCAGCTGCTGACCTGGAGGAGAAGAAAGCCAAGGCCAAGGACGTGAAGCGCAAGGGAGTAGTCATGCTCCCGGCGGAGCCGGACACCAAGCGCGGTAGAGACCAGCCCGAGTCATCCAAGGGAGGCCGACCGTTCTGCGCCTTCCACAACCTGCATAGCCACAACACCAACGACTGTCAAGAGCTCAGAGCCATTCGAGAAGGACGCTTCGGTCGACGCCCCGAGCGCAACGACCGGGGCTACGGCCGAGGAGGAGGACGTGGTGGCGAACGCTGGGATGACCGTGGCCCGCGCCAGGAGTGGCGCGACCGGCCTCGTGAGTACTGCTGGCAGGATCAGCCTCGCGAGGGCGCCTGGAGGGACCAGCCTCGTGAGGATCGTCTCAGGGCAACGCCGGTCTTCCTCCACTACCTCCACCACCAAGAAGGAACGACGACCACCATCAGGACGAGGGGGTTGGGGGCTTCCAGGAGCCGCGTGCTATCGCCTGCATCTTGGGCGAAGCTCAAGCCCCAGCCTCACAGCGCGTCTTCAAACAGTTTGCTCGTGAAGTGAATGCAGTCCTCCCCAAGCTCGAAGCCACACGCCCGCTCAGGTGGTCCAAGTGCGCCATCACCTTCAGTTCGGCAGATCAGCTCAAGTGTGCAGCCACTGCTGGCGTTCTCCCCATGCTCTGTTCACCCATCATCAGCAATGTACAAGTCACCAAGACTCTCATCGACGGTGGCGCAGGGCTTAACGTCTTGTCCGTCGACATGTTCGATAACCTTCAAGTGCCCTATGACCAGCTTTAGCCTACCAAGCCTTTCTCAGGAGTGACCGACGGTTCCACCACACCCATAGGGCAGGTCCGCCTCCCTGTCACCTTCGGAGAGCGCAACAACTGCTACACCGAACTCATTGACTTCGACGTCGCCCACATCCGTCTGTCATACAATGCAATCCTCGGGTATCCAGCCCTGGCCAAGTTCATGGTGGTGACCCATCACGGCTACAATGTCCTCAAGATGCATGGAAGTGGCGGAATCATCACGGTCCCATGCGAAGAAAGAGATGCAGTGTGCTCCCTTGAGCGTGCCTTCCAAGCCGCAGCAATCGACGACCCCGACAGCAAGGGCGAGCGCCCTCCTGAGGCCACCCCCAAGAAGAAGAAGCAGTTGCTCCGCGCAGGTCCTCAGGCAAGCGGCGCCATGACTGGGTCGGCGCCTGCACCTGGGGCGCCTCCCTCCATCGCATAGGAAAGCGCGCCCGGCGCCCTTCTTGGGCAGGGCTCGGGGGATCTCTTCTGGAGGGCCTCAGACCATGCCAACATCACGAGGGAGGCGCATGGGCACCACTTGGAGGCGTGCTTCACGGCATGTTTCCCTCAGGAGAACACAGGGCGAGGAGCACCCGCCGCTCAGGAGTTCTTCACCACGACCACTCAGGAACTGCATGACGCAAGGGCCACACACGGTGGCCGCCACTCACCAGGCGCAGTTCCCCATCCAGGCGAGGATGCCGGGCTGCGCGTCTGCATCGACGCCTCAGGGCTCAACAGAGCCGCGTCTCAGGAACTCTTCTGGCCTTCACGCGTGGGACGATGCGAGGGCCCACCCCACAGCTACGTTCACATGCCTTTCGGCCTACCGAGCGTGGCGTCTGCCTATCAGCGCAACCTGCGGCGTGCCTTGGCAACTCAGGAGGCCAGGCACCGCGCCGTCCTGACGGAGATGGAGACGGTCCTCAAGGAACCGTCTGGACCCCCAGAGCCTCCCGAGGCTCAGGGCCCCGGTGGCTCATGAGGAGCGACCCCTTCACAGCGTATCTTCAGCTGCCCCAACTCTCCTTCATCAACGAATCAGGTGACATTTTCCAAGTTTGTTTAGCTGGGAGCGCCCTCAGGGCTGCATCGTTCCCAGGCCACGTAGGTCCGTCCCTGTGGCATGCATCCCTTTTCATGTCTTTAGCTTACCTCGCTGGGGGCGCCCCTCGAGCTGCATCATCCCCCAAGCCGCTCGGGCCTGACCCAGTGGCATGTGTCCTTCCTGCATTTGCTTAAGCCAGTTTGCTTTTCTTGCTTAATCTACCTATGACTATCACATGATTGATTGGCACTTACCCGGGGAGTTGCTCACTCTGGCACTGTGCTTGTGCTTGGGTCCATCCCTGTAACATCGACAAATCTGAGCGGCTGAGCTCTGGCCACGCGCGGCACCTCACCGGGCCCTCAGTGCCCCCGTTCTCTGGCAAAGCGATCAGTGACCGCCCTGCAACCATAATGGCAAAACTGTGTCTCTCCTTTTGCTGGCTTGCAGGAATCTCCTGAGGACGATGACAGACGGCACCGCGAGCTCCCTCTCCTCCCATGCGATCCGCTTGCGCGTTAAAAGGGGGGCTCCTGAGCATCGCGACATAGAAGCTCTTACTGGCTCTCCAGCCCTCACCCCCTGGCCTTGACCACGGCACGCGACCTGGCATACCAGCGGTGGCTGAGCTCACTCGAGGGCCGGGACCTGAGGACATAGAGCACAAAGGAGAGCGCGGGGAAGAGGGAGAGGCTCGTATGGGCCTGGCCTAGCTATGCTACGGACACCTATGCCCGAATCTAGTGCGTCGCGAGGAACCGACTCCGGACCGTCAAGATAAGTCTCGTGCCCGGGTTGGCTAAACCAGTAAGGACTAAGAACCATACTAGCCGTAGCCCTGTTGCAGCAACGTCACTGCCCTTTCCTACCTCCCGACGGCTGCTTGAGCGCTAAGGGGGACCTCGTGAGCATCGCGCCTCAGGGGCTCTTACTGGACCTCGGGACGCTCACCTCCTGGCCTTGACCATGACACGTGACCTGGCATACCAGCGACGGCTGCAGCCTGCCTGGGGACCGGGACCTATCAGCGTAGTGCACCAAGTCGTCCCGAGGTCGGAAAGGGGAGACCGAGCTGAAGCAGGACTCGCGCTCGCGCAAGTTCGTAACAAGGACAATATTGAGAAAAGACATTACAGACCCTTTACACGCCCCCACGGGGTACTCCTTGGTTCCTCGTAGGGAACAAAAGACAAGAACTTCGGGAATCCCATCTACACGCGCCCTGTGGATGACGCCATCATCAACAGTGGGCCACAAGAAGCCGGCGCCAACCTCATCCAGATCAGCGGCAGCGGCAGCTAGACGCTGCAGCCCTGCTCCAGGCTCGGCGAGAGCTTGGGGGCACGTAGCTGTCATCGCTCGTCTCCGGGGTCTCGTAGAGCTCCAGAGAATCGCTGGACTCCCAAGTCTCGCTATGGCTTCCAGAGGAGCCGCTGGTGACGTGAGCTTGGGGGCAGCACTCCAGACGGCGGCCTTCAGCGTCGAAGACCTTAAAGAATAGCGTGGAGGCGTCGTCGTACTCGAAGTGGATCATGAGGGCGCCCTCCGCACGACACACTCGGGCGACTTCGCCCCAGCCTCGGGTCATGAAGATCTTCCCTGAGGAGACGACCTCAACCTCCGCTCATGTCGCTGGCGTGTAGCAGTCAGCATGCTGCAGCCAAAGCTCAAGGGGGCCCCTCGGCGGCATCTCAGCATAGAAGAAAGAAGGGAAGCGAATCCAGGTGCTCGGGGGCATCGCCACCCACAGCACGAGCTCACGCGAGGAGTCTGTGGCATGGGCTCCAGGAGCGGTGACGCACGCCACCGCGGCACGGCGACCATGGCAGCGGCGCGCACGCCGACGCTCATCGCCTCTCCCTCCTGAGCCCCCGGCTTGGGCATACAGGGGTAATGGATACCCAGGAGGAGGCCGCTCGCACCAAGGCCTCGTCACCACCTGCATCGCCGCCGTGCCATGGCGGTGGACCAGCCTCTTCTTCGGCGGGAGCGGCACCGGCCCGTCGAGGGGAGTCTTTTCTTTCTCCACGGTAGAAAACCTCCGGATGGGCGCCATTGGTGTCGGCGATGGTGCAAAAGGGGAGGAGCAAGAGAAAAGGGAAGAGATGGGTGACGGGGGCTCCGCCCCCCTTCCCATTTATCGCAGGAGAAGGCCAACCAGCGCCCCCATGATCACAGGTAATGAAGGTTTTTCCTTGCATGTCGCAGGGACTTGTCAAGTCACGCAGTTGCCGAGGCAGTGTGTGGAAGCGGAGAGGCCCACGTCCAATCAACCGCCATGCATCGACCAAGGCCGCAGGCTATTGGGGCCCGCGGCGCTCCGCGCCTGACCTTTGGCTTCGCCTCAAAGCCAAGCCCGAGCACGCCTTGGGCCCGGGGGCTACTGTTGGCATTCTGCGAACGGGGGTCCCCAGACTTGCCTGCCTGCGGCCCATGGCATGGCTCTGCGAGCGGGCCCGTACGGCCCGTCTTCACCAACAAGCACTTAAGACCCTCGCGAGGGGCCAAGCCTCATGAGGCGGACGACACAAGACCTCCTCGGGAGCGGCCTCACTAGGTTGGCTCGCGAGGGGCGGAGAGATCAAGGCAAGGCAAACCGTGCGAGGTTCTCGTGACGTGAGCCATGACGACCGAGACCAGGCGGGCGCCAGTGTGCACAGTGTCCTTGTTTCCTCTTTGGTGCTAAGGGAACAAGCGCAGGCGAGGAGTACCGAGGCGTCAAGCAAAGGTTTCCATATCGGTGCAACGAGACCAAGACTAGCAGGACAGCGAGACGGAGGTCACCATGGAGCCCAAGGCGGCGTCACCACCAGAGCCTTTTGCAGGCGAAGACTGCTTTTGTCAGGATAAGTTGTACTAGATGTCCCCTTTCAAATTGGCCGTTGTTGGCTCCCTTTCCGCTCAATATTTGGGGATAGGACCAGAGCCTCTATAAATAGGACTAGCCACCACAGTAGAAGAAAAGGGAGCCTCAGGCAACTCATCTCCAACTCATTCAGTTCATCCTCACACCCACCAAGCACAAGAACACCTCGCCTTAGGAGGATATTCTTCCCCTTATACTGTTCATCCTCAGCCCAAGAGGCAATCCACCACCACCAAACTGGAGTAGGGTATTACACCACAACGGTGGCCCGAACCAGTATAAATCTTGTGTCCTTTGTGCTGCGAGTTTGTCGAGTTAGTCTGTGAGATCTCAGCGAAGCTAGGACGTGGATCGATAGGGGGAGATCTTCGCGCGCACCCCAGAGTTCGAACCTTGAGGGTTTTGCCGGAACCCGAGATCCAACACCAGGTAGGGGCATCGCTTGCGCGAACCTGGAAGCGTGTGCGGCGTGTCATCTTCATCACCATCCTCGTCTTTGACAATGCCATCGACCATGGCGCCTAAGAAGAAGAAGTCTGGCCCTTCGGCCCATTCGTCCACCTCGAAGGCTCCGCCGCCCGCGACCTCTAGTGCCTCGGAGGGTGTGGGGGCGAGCGAGGATGTGGATGTTGCTGGGGGCGTGGTTGGAGCAGGTGGCGCCATCGCCACTCCCCCCGCGGCCGACACGGGGGCTGGAGATGTCGGAGGAGAACATCATCAGCAACGCCTTGGCGGTCACGCTCCACAAGGTGCGGGCTAGGGGGTCACTCTGTCTGCACCCTCTCCACCCACTGACGGGCACAGCCGCAGCAACAGCGCTCGGCCCGGGGTGAGCCATCGCCCTCCGGCCGTCCCCATCGTGGGAGCGACCATGGCCCATGTGCCTCCTCCCGGATGATTCGACCAGACCGCTATGCTCGACGAAGCCGCTGTCCCTCGAGCAACACCATCATGCGACCCCGCTGCCCAGGTGGTCGTCCCACAGCTGCATGGATGTGGCACCACTGCCGTCACCGCCGCTGGCAACATCAGGAGCCAGGTGATGGTGCGGTCGATGTCATCAACATCTATGCCAAGCACAGCCATGGAGGCTATGGCGCGAGCTCAGTTGCTACTGAGGTTTCCACCAGCGGCCGAGCAGATGGATGAATGGCGTGCCACCATCCAGAGCCTGCTCGGTTTCGCCGAAGCTGGGGACTCACGATGAGCTGGCCCGCCATGACCTCCCCAAGCGACAGCAACCGCCCGTACTGCTGACCGAACAGAGGGGGCCGTCCCCACGGTGTAGTCCCCACCGTGGCAGCTGACGCGGGCGCAGCTGAATCAAGACCCCGACAACGTCTCGATGGCCTCTTCCTACCCTCTAGCACGTCCAGGCCAACGTCAAGCCCTGGAGGATAGGCGGCGGGGAGACGCACGCATCGTCATAGATCAGCGTCGCGGCGACGTCCGCCAGACCGACACGTGCGGCAGCCTCAATGTCGACGAGCCTGCACTCGGTGTTGGTGGGTGCCTACCTTCCGAGGTCGTCTGCCCTGCCTTTACATGAGAGCTGCCGCAAGTCCGTTGGCCGTCCGTTCGCACGTTCAAGCCAGAGATACCTGAGAAGTACGACGGGAGGCTGAACCCGGCAGAGTTCCTGAGCATCTACGCCATCGCTATTCAAGCTGCCGGGGGAAGAGATGGGAAGGTGTTCGCCAACTACTTCCCTTTGGCCCTCAAGTCCAACATGATGTCTTGGCTGATGCACCTGCCGGAGAACTCCATTTCGTCAGGGGCGGACCTGTGCCACGAGTTCATCCGTGCCTTCACCAGTGGCCATCCAGAGCCCGGCAGGCCCAGCGACCAGCAACTTCTCCAGCAGAAGGAAGGAGAAACTCTCCGTAAGTATTTACAAATATTCAATAAAGTTCATAGGAATATTCCAAATATCCATCCGGCAGCCGTTATAGCAGCCTTCCAGTCCAATGTGCGCAATCGTCACATTCGTTCCAATATGAATGTGCAGTTGCCCAAGACTGTGAAGGAGCTATAAACACTGGTGGATAAGTGTGCTCGGATGGTGGAAGGAAGGAAGTTGCTCGGAGAGGAGGATCGCATCAATGTTGATTCAGAGGATGAAGATGAATCAACCAGTCAGAGAAAGGGCAAGAAGCACAGTAAGAAGCCAAGAGATAAGGCAGTGATGACCGTAGAAGGTTCGGGCACACCTAGTACTGACAAGAAGGCCAAGGCTGAGGCCCCCGGCAAGGAAGTTGCCGTTTGTGCAGCCTGCCGGGAAGCCGCTGTCGCCGAGAAAGCTGGGAAAGGCGATGGCCCGTACTGCAAGATCCACCGGACCAAGGGCCATGACCTTCAGGAGTGTTACCAGGTTGAGCAGCTTGTCAAGAAACAGAGAGTGGAATATGATAAGCGTGACAAGGAAAAAGGTCAGAATGCCACTGGCGGAAAGGGCCGAGGCGGTGAAGCAAACCGCCCCGGCAAACCCTTTCAGAACCAAGGAAAACCTGCCAGGGGTCAAGAGAAGGAAGTTTGTGATGATGTGAGTGACGAAGGGAATGAAGAGGAAACCAGTGAGTAGGAATTTAAGAAGGCCACTGACGCCCTTTGCATTGATGGGGGTGCATCTTTGCACGCTTCCCACCGCCAGCTCAAGCGATGGGAATGAGAGATCAATGATGTGGAGCTAGCACTAGAGGCCCGGAAACTGCTCAAATGGTCCCGCACGCTAATCATCTTTGATGAGGAGGACCACCCTGGCCACACCACCACGGTATGATGCTTGCCATTGTTGGTCTCCCTGACAATTCACAACATCAAGGTCACAAAGATGTTAGTGGATGGCGGGGCCGGGTTGAATCTGATTTCCCCAGTAGTCATCAGCAAGCTTCAGATAGGAGAAGAAGAGCTAGAGGTTATCGGCATGTTTCAAGGAGTTAACCCCGGCAGGAGCCATCCTAAAGGGAAGATTACGTTGCTGGTGACGTTTGGGGGAGAACTGAACTACCGGACAAAGAAGGTTGTGTTTGATGTGGTTGATCTCCCCCTGCCGTACAATGGGATTCTTGGACGCCCGGCCCTGGCCAAGTTCATGGCAGCATCCCACTATGCTTATAACACTCTGAAGATGCCTGGGCCACTAGGAGTCATCACTATCCCATCGGATGAGAAGGATGCAATTATCTGCGTGGAGAAGATGTACTGGGATGCATTCACAGCAGAGGCTGCGGCAGCAACAGCTCCCGCCAAGGAAAGCAGAGGAAAGAAAATGGATTGTAGGACCTTCGGCAAGGAGTCCGGTAAGCGTGCCCCCTCCGAATGCACGACACCTATTGACGACGTGCCGGAGTGTTCCAACAGCAAGAGATCCAAGGTTGCTGCACCCCAGTGAAGAAGGTCCCGGCAGGGCTGGCTGGTGTTGATGGTACTTTCACCATCAGCGCCACCCTTGATGACAAATACGAAAGCGTGCTTGTTGCCTTCCTGCGGGCGAATATCGATGTGTTTTCCTGTCAACCATCTGATATCCTCGGTGTTCCCAGGGAAGTAATCGAGCACCACCTTGTTGTCTGCCCACACACAAGCAGAAAGTCCGGAAGCAGGCCTTGGAAAGGTAGCAGTTCATTGCCGAGGAAATTAAGAAACTGGAGGCAACTGGTTTGGTCAAAGGAGTACTGCATCCTACATGGTTAGCAAATCCAGTGGTAGGCCGGAAGGCAAATGGGAAATGGAGGCTTTGCATTGATTTCACAGATCTCAACAAGGCTTGCTCGAAGGACAAATTTCCTTTGCTGCGTATCAACCAGATTGTGGATTCCACTTCAGGGTGTGATTTTCTCTCCTTTATGGACGCGTATTCCGGATATCACCAGATCTTCATGTCCAAATAAGATGAAGAGAAGACATCGTTCATCACTCCATATGGTATGTACTGCTTTGTCTGCATGCCATACGGACTAAAGAGTGCCGGGTCCACTTTTGCAAGGGCAGTTCAGATTGGTTTTGAGCCACAGTTACATAGAAACATGGAAGCTTATATGGATGATATCGTGGTCAAAACCAAGGGTAAGGCCACTCTTATCCAGGATTTGCAGGAGACATTTGCTAATCTGCGCAAGATCAATTTGAAGCTTAATCCGGAGAAGTGTGTGTTTGGTGTCCCCTCCGGCAAGCTGCTTGGTTTCTTCGTGTCCCATCGGGGGATCGAAGCTAACCCCGACAAGATCAAAGCCATCAAGCAGATCCAAGCACCAAGGACGGTTAAGAATGTGAGGCGCTTGACGGGATGCGTCGCCGCGCTGAGTAGGTTCGTTTCCAAGTCTGCCCAGCGTGCCCTGCCGTTCTTTAAAATTTTGAAGAAGGCAGGGCCTATGAAGTGGACCCCGCACTACTAGAAAAAAGGTTGTTAGTGGCGCACCTATTTTGGCTATTAATAGCGCACTATAGGTGCGCCACTATTACCACGCCACTAGTCACAAATACTAATGGCGCACCTCTGGTGCGCCATTAGTATTGCAGGTAACAGTGGCGCACCTTGTAGTGCGCCATTACTATTGCTACAGGTGCGCCACTGGTAACTTTTTTTTGAAATTGTTTGATTTATTTCTGAATTTTGAAGGTGGGAAAATAGTAGTGGCACACCGTCTAACCCCCACCGTGCGCCATTGCTATTTTTGAATTTTGAATTTGGATCTGGATCGCGATTTTTTTGCCCTTTTTTTTGCTCGTTTTTTTGCACGATATTTTTTCAAATTTTGTTCTCGTTTTTGGATCTTGTACGTTCTTTTGACGGAGAGGAGTTCGCCGGAGAGGAGGGCCGAGGAGAGACCGTGAGGAGGAGAGGAGGGAGGAGGAGGAGGTCATCGGAGTGGAGCTCGCCTACATCATCGGAGAGGAGGAGGAGGAGGTCACCGGAGAGGAGCTCGCCTACATCATCGGAGAGGAGGAGGAGATCGCCGGAGGGGAGTTCACCGGAGAGGAGGGAGGAGAAACCGTGAGGGGAGGGGAGGAGAGGAGGGAGGAGGAGCTCTCCATAGAGGAGGGAGGAGGAGATCACTGGAGAGGAGGGAGGAGGAGATCACTGGAGAGGAGGGAGGAGGAGATCACTGGAGAGGAGGGAGGAGGAGCTCACCCGAGAGGAGGGAGGAGAAACCGTGAGGGGAGGGGAGGAGAGGAGGGAGGAGGAGGAGGTCGCCGGAGAGGAGGAGGAGGAGGAGGAGGTCGCCGGAGAGGAGGGGAAATGGAGTGGAGGAGAGGAGGAGATGGAGTGGAGGAGAAAAATGAAGAGGTAAGGAGGAGAGGACCCCGCCCAACCATATATGCAACATAGTAATGGCGCACCGTGGGCAGGTGCGCCATTACTATTTTTTAATTTTTTTATTTATTTTGAATTTTGAAGGCGGAAAGATAGTAATGGCGCACCTTGGGCAGGTGCGCCATTACTGAATTTTTTTATTTTTTTGATATAGTTTGAATTTTGAAGGCGGGAAGATAGTAATGGCGCACCATGAGCAGGTGCGCCATTACTGAGTTTGATTTTTTTGCCTCTCCAGATCTAAAAGCCCCGTAACTTTTTTGTGTTAGGTTTTTGAGGATTCTAAAATTCTTCAACGGGGTTCCCCGAGTTGGATTCGGATGTAACTTTTTGAGTAGATGATTTTTCATATAAAAAACTTTTTCGTCGGAGGTCATATGCAAAAGTTACGGACATTTTACCGAAACACGACGGCCTTTTGCAAAAAAAATTCAAAATTCATGTTTGTTAATTTTCCTAGCAACTAGAACACATAACACATGGGCATCTATTTTTTTGAATTTTTTGAATCTTTTATCATTTTCTTTTATTTTTATAAAAACCTAAAGGCGATCCAAGGGGGGGGTGTTTGTGTGTGTGACATAGCAATGGCGCACCCCACCTAGGTGCGCCACTACTGTGTAGCATAGCAGTGGCGCACCTAGGTGTGGTGCGCCATTGCTATGTCTGATGGTGGGGGATGGACACAAAAAATAGCAATGGCGCACTGATCATGTGGTGCACCATTAGTAAAAACATAGCAATGGCGCACCTGATTCTGGTGCGCCACTGCTATATAGCAGTGGTGCACCACATACATGGTGCGCCATTAATGTCCATATTAGCTATAGTCATTTTTCTAGTAGTGCCGGAAGCAGATGCAGCTCTGCAGGAATTGAAGGCCTACCTATCGTTTGTGCCTACCTTGGTTTCACCCAAACCCCAAGAGTCGTTGTTGCTATACTTGGCGGCAACCAACCAAGTGGTCAGTGCGGCCTTGGTAGCACAGTGAGAACTGCATGAGGCAGAAAGTGGGCAGATAACGGCAAAGTCAGAAAAGGATCAGAATGGCAATAAGCACGGCAACGAGAGCAACCCCAAGGACGCGGCAAGGAAGAAAGTGGTGCAACGCCCAATGTACTTTGTCAGCTCCTTGTTACAAGGGGCTAGATCGAGGTACTCTGGCATGCAAAAATTAATCTTTGGCCTCATTATGGCCTCAAGGAAACTGTGCCACTACTTCCAAGCCCATGAGATCACAGTTGTCACTTGTTTTCCGTTGCAAAGGATACTCGGAAACCCTGAGGCTACCGGCAGAATAGTGGAGTGGGATTTGGAGTTATCCAGCTTTTGTTTGAAGTTTGAGAGCACATCAAATATACAGAGAAGGGCACTGGCAGAGTTTATTGCAGAATGGACGCCAACCCCTGATGAGGAAGTGACACAAACAGCTATCCTCGGCAAGGAATCACCCCAGGAATGGATTGTGTATTTTGATGGTGCTTTTTCCCTACAAGGTGCAGGGGCTGGCGTGCTTCTTGTTGCCCCCTCCGGGGAGCACTTGAAGTACGTCGTCCAAATGCACTTTGCCCGGGAAGAAGCCACCAACAATACAACTGAGTATGAAGGGCTCCTTGCCGGGCTCAGAATTGAGCAGAATTGGGAATCAAGAAGCTGATCATACGAGGAGATTCATAGTTTGTGGTGAGACAAGTCAACAAGGATTATCAAAGCCCATTGATGGAAGCATACGTCGAGGAAGTGAGGAGATTGGAGGAGCACTTTGACGGGTTGCAAACAGAGCATGTACCCCGTGCGGAAAACAACGTACCTGATCACCTGTCAAAGTGTGTTGCGCAGAAGCTTCATGTGGAACCAGGAACATTTGTTCTCCGTCTCTCTCTGCCCTCCGTATCACCAGCCGCAATGGCCCAGAAAAGGAGAAAGTTGGACTACGGTAAGACTCTCCCGGTCGAGCCCTCCGCTCCCGGCAGAGACCCTGCCGGAAACAACTCCTCACAGCCTGTCGGACCACCCCCTCCAGCCGGGCCAATGGACTCCATGGACGAGGCTGGTGCTCCCGCGACAGAGGAGGTGCCGCTAGTCCTCATCGCCGAGCCCCGGGCTCCAACTTGAGCAAGGCACATCGTCCACTTCCTCCAAACCGGAGAACTTCCCAGCGACCAAGATGAAGCTGAGAAAGTAGCCTTGTAGCGACCCGACCTCAGACGGTCAAGCCTCTGTGTATCTGTGCCATCCCTGGATCAGTATGCTGGCACACACAGTACATCAATGTATATATCAAAGTGCAATCACATGTATAAATAACATAAATTGATATATACCTCATAATACTCAGCGGAAACAATCAAACGGGTGTGGAGTCCCATCAACGCCATCGGCAGGTTGAGTGTAGACCGTAACCCTTTATCGTAACTCTTACTCGTCGAGGAAATATCTGCAACATGATACGTTGCAGCCGTGTAGGTCAGTACATTGAATGTACCGGCAAGATCACAATATGAATAAACAGATGATAAACAATACTATATGCAGTTTGGCTTTCTGGCTCTGTATCTGAATTTTGTTTGCGTAAAAGCTGGTTTTATTTTACCTACATCAAAGGAATAAATGAAGTCTGTACTATGGAGTTTTCTATCATGACATGGTTCCGCCAACCGATGTCTCATAGCCCAAGGTCATTATAAGTTGCCCACAATTAAGTTATCAATCCGGTGTTGAGAGTTCCGAGATAAATCCAAGTCCAGATGCTCAAATTGTCCGTAACCGGGGACACGGCTAATCGATTAGGTTTTAACCCTCTGCAGAGGTTTGTACACTTTACCCGCAAGATTCGATCCCTCTCTTCACGTTCTCGCACTTCAGAGTGTTTGAGAACAAGATGACCGAAACATGGTCTTCCAAAGAGTTCCTCGACCACCGTCCGTACTCAACCCATCCTACCATAGTTCTACATCTGCTAGTACCGCCCCAGCCAGAGTCACAACTAAGGTCAACCAAGCCAGAGCCCATAATGACTTGCGGTTGCAGGTAAGCTTCCGGCGTGAAGTATTCTTCCGTCTCTTTGGGTCAGGTGAAGCTTTCCGCAAGATGTCATGGCGCTTCTCCATGCATCCCGCCAACCACTGGTTTCTCCAGGTGCCCACAACCATCCTTCACCCAAAGAGTGTGTATTGAATTCTTGTCTCGAGTCTTGAAGTCTTGAGGCCTTGAAGATGCAGTCCTTGCAGGTGTCATCATGGAGTTGTCGCCATTGATTTAAATCCTTCATTCTCACACCACTCGAGCACTCATACCAAACCCCGCCTACTATTGCGTAGCATTAAAATAAATAACGTCCCGGGCTTGGTAACAGGGTGATGGGTTCCTACCTCATGCATACTACTCAACTACAAGGATTCAATAACACTACTGAGGTGTGGTTGCAAGGATGCCACTAAATGCAATAAAAACATAGGTATGAAAGCAATGGTCAAAGTGAACTTGCCTGGTTGACGATCTTCGAAAAACTAGGGTTTCAGAGTAGCAATCTTCGCACTCCGGAAATTCTACCGAGGCAAACAATAACTATAATAAGCACATAGCATAACATAACATAACAAAGTAACACACCAAAACCAACAAAGCAAAACCCAAAGGGAAAACTTAAAGAAAAAAAAACAACTCAAAGTTTTCCTACTTCAAATAACAACAAAAATAGTTTTATATAACAAAAATTTCTTAACATCACCTAATCATGGTTTTATGTTAACTAAACAGAAAATATTTCATTAAGCAACTAGGAGCAAAAAGAATTAAATAAAATCTATTATGAAACTCCCGGAATAAGCAAAACAAGCTTTAATTCAAATCTGATCTAACTCAATTTTATAAATCCAAACATAGAAAAATTATATATTTTTGAAACTACAAGAAAATTTTGATCTAACGCGAAAATAATCAGCATCATTGGACTTCTAGATCAAAAGTTATAAGCTAAACAAGAACGGAACTAAATCTGTTACGGAAATAAATCTGAAAACGAAAACGGCGACGTGGCGAGATTTGATTGGTTGTCGGTGCTGCTTTTAGGCTATCTAGAGGACGGCCGCACATTTGAAGAAAACGGTTTGGCTATTAAGTGATCTATTTGGGGCCTTAGGATCAAGATCTAACGGTGGTACGGGAATAGACAAAAGAAAGAAAAAAAACAACAAGGAGTTACTCAGACGTGAGGCAGAGGTGGGGGAAGGAGACGGCGATGTGGAGGGCTGCTCCGCGAGGGGGGCGAGGTCGCCGCGAGGTGGGGGTGGCGGAGGAGGGGGTCGGCGCTGGGGAGGTTCCAGGAGAGCTCCCGTGAGCGTTCTAGGCAGGAAAAGGAGGACGGTGGCGAGAAGGCTACGGGCAGGGAGGCGTGGTGATGGGAAAATGGAACGAGGAGAGGGAGGGGTTTTATAGGCGGTCTTGGGAGGCGCTGGATGGAAAGACGAGGGAGATCGGGAAGGTGGAGTTTCTGTCTCCATGGATATGGAAAGCTTCAGAACGTGAGAGGAAACAGAGGAAGGAGATGATCTCTTGTTGGGCTAGAATAGGAAAGTGCTTAATGGGCCAGGTTTTTCCTAATAAAACGATTCCATTCCTATTTTAAAATTAGGAAACTAAAACAATAAAAAGGGAAATCAAATCAATTCGAATAAAGAGTTTTATATACTAAAATTATCAGAAAAATAAAATGTAGATGATGAGCATTATTCCACGGCCAAAATAAAAACTTAAAAAATGTTTTTCTGAAAATCCCTAAAGGCTTTATTTCTTTTTGCAAATAATTTTTAAATAAAACTTTGGTTTTTTCTTGGCTCAAATATTTTCAAAATGCCCCTGATTTTGGAGGGTCATTTTCTCCGCTCTTTCTTGCTTGCAAGAATTTATTTTTCGGGTATTTCTCGGGAAGAAAAATAGAGAAACAAGTGCAAATATTTGAAAGAATTAAATTGCAAAACTCCGCTCAAATTCTTTATAGTTGAAGAAGTCATGTCATCTTCTCTCATTGATTTTAATAGGATGAATTTGAATTTACCGGAGAAGGGGAAAGTCATTTTATTCCCTCTCATTCAAAAGTTTTTGAAAAGGTTCAAATTTCACTCAAGTTTAATTCACTCAAGCAAACAAACAAACAATTCAATTAATTATATTAACATTCCAAAATTTGGGATGTTACAAGCCTGGAGGGCCAGTATGTATCAGTTTGTCGATGACACTCTATACAGAAGGAGGCCCAATGGTTTTGAAATTGAAGTGTGTCTGCCGGGAGGATGGAAAGAAACTGCTGGCTGAGATTCATAGAGGAATGTGCGGCTCACACATTGGATCAAGAGCATTAGTTGGGAAAGCATTCCGACAAGGATTCTATTGGCCCAAAGCCCTCCAAGATGCGGTCGAGCTCATCATGACATGTGAAGCTTGCCAGTTCCATTCCAAGAGAAGACACCTGCCTGCCCAAGCCCTTCAGACAATCCCTTTATCATGGCCATTTTCGGTCTGGGGGCTCGATATCCTCGGCCCCTTCCCCCGAGCAATCGGGGGCTTTGAATTCTTGTTCATTGCCATCAACAAGTTTACAAAGTGGCCGGAAGTGACTGCCATGAAAAAGGTCACTGCTCAGTCAGCTATCAACTTCTTGAAAGAATTGGTGTGTCATTTTGGAGTTCCGACAAGGATCATCAACGACAACGACACCCAATTCACGAGCCACGCCTTCAAGCAATATGTTCTTACCCTCGGATGCAAGATCTCATTCGCCTCTATGGCACACCCCCGAAGCAATGGACAAGCTGAGAGGGCGAACGCTAAAGTGCTACGTGGACTCAAGACAAGAACTTTCGATACGCTGCAGAAGCACGGCAGGTAGTGGATCGAGGAGCTGCCGGTAGTTCTCTGGTCCCTCTAAACGACACCTAACCGAGCTACCGGGCACACTCCCTTCTCCCTGGTCTATGGGGCAGAAGCAGTTATCCCCACGGAACTCATTTACGGGTCCCCTCAAGTGCTTGCCTACGATGAAGTAGCACAAGATCAGCACCGGCGTGACGACGCTGTGCTACTCAAAGGGAATCGTCTTTGGTCTGCTACACGTGTTGCACGCTACCAGCAAGCCCTGCGTCGCTATCACAGTCGCAGGGTTCATGCCCGGTGTTTTGAGGAAGGTGACCTTGTCCTTAGGCGCGCTCAGTCCACCAAGGGTACAAACAAGCTATCACCGAAGTGGGAAGGCCCTTACCGGGTGGTACGAGTCACCAGACCCGGCACAGTCCGTCTAGAGATCGGAGATGGCACTCAGTTTCAAAACTCATGAAATATTGAGCATCTCCGCAAGTACTAACCCTAAGGCGCGAGGTTGTCGGGCACTGCCCGGCAGCCACCCTTTTGTACAGGCCTTGCCTCAGCTGCATGTAACCCCTTGTACAAAGCCGGAGCGATGACCCCGTGCAAGAGAAAATAAAGAAGCGTTATAGGGGGGCCCAACTAAGATTGCATGCATGCATGAGCACACCAAGGTTACTGCATAAGCATTTCATGAGCATTTGCATATGCATATAGATAGGATCGCATCTTGCATTCATTCTCATCTACATGAAGTTGCAGGTTCCTGCCGTGAACTTGGCTTCGACAAGGGACGAGAAGATTACATGGCAGCGATCCCTAGCAAGCCAAACAGATAAGTTTTACCTCTTGTCCATTAGTGTTATGTAAAGATGTAACTTTGCATGAGAAAACCTCGCCTTTCATTTGAAACCTAGGTGCTCCCATCCATGACTCGAACGTTGCTTCCGTCAGGATGGTTGCAGTAGCCTTTGGTAAAAAGGAGCTGGCAGGGGGTTGGCCCCTTTGTCTGTCCCCTGGCAGACATAGCTCTCCAGCAGACAAAGAGGGTGCCGACAGGATATCCTATTGGGGAAAACTTGTTTATTTTCATTAAAGAGGCACTCCACCTCTGCATGGACATACACATGCACGGGTTCCCGGCAAGGTTCATCTTTTTCAGTCATATGCTGATACAAGTACAAGCATTACAGAACACAAATATGGACTCGAGAGATTACATTATTTGAATTAAAATTTGGCGATTGCTAAAAATTTAAGATTGAAAAAAGATAAGTGCTCTGTAAGGCCCTTTCTTGTCCCTCTCCTCCTAGGCACAGCCGTCGAAGGCGAGGAGGGCAAAAGGAGCGCCTGGACGGAGGCCCACCCGCTCTCGTTGGGCTCCACGAGAGGTAGCCCGGAGGTAACGGAAGCTCGAGGGAACACCTCGATGGAGAGCACGATGGAAGGCGGCCCCATCAACCACCGACACCAGGGCCAGCAGGACTCGGCAGGGCTAATGGAGCTGCAGCCCGAGAGGAAGCCTGCCGGAGTCCAGCTGGAAGGCTGCTGGAGGAGCCTGGCAGCACCATCCACACCTCTGCACCTGACTCCCCGGCAAATCACATTGTCGGGGAGGAGACGCATATGCAGATGATGGTGTTGCTGCCAGATGAAGATGGTGCGGGCGACGATCAGCCGGAGTCAAAGTTGTCGCTCCTCCGCCCGCTGCCGTCGTCATCGCCGTCACTGTCCTCCTCGTCACTTTCACTCGAGGAGGATCTTCCGTTGTCGGTTGAGCTCTCCGCGCAGCACCCTAAGCAACCTCCCGAGCGCCCGAAGATCTTGACGGAGAGTAGGTCGTTCACCATTAATTTGAACTGGAGAACGTGCCCCTCCGAGAAGTCGTGGGCACGAGCAAAGGTCTTCCAGCCGAGGCGAAGATACATCACATGAGGAGCGGGGAAGTCGACATCGACCCTCATACCTACATTCCCGCAGCCCCTCATGTGCAGCCGCAGAGCGCGTGGTTGCTCGAGCTCCATCTCCCTCGCGAAGGGAGTTGGGAGGCAAAGGTGACCACACACGAGCTTGTAAAACCTGATGATGAACTCCCGGGGTTGGTCGCCCACGTGGCCTTCCATCGGGGGAGGAGCCGCCGGCGGGGGCGCCACCAAGGCACCGCCCCGACCTCCTCCTCCTCGAGCACTACAGCAACCGCGACCACGTCCCCTTCCTCCTCTCGTTGCAGATGATTTCGCTGTCTCAAGGTCCGGGGGAGGAGGGGCGCACTATCAAGAAGAAGTCCTCGTCACCGCCGCCGGAGCACCACCACGCCCTCGCCCTCACGCCATGACTAGAAGAGAAGGATCACAGAGAATGATAATCCCCAAGTGCAGGGAATCATCGCAGCAATTCCCAAAGGTGGAAGTGATAAGTATGAAGTGTCGAACCCTCAAGGAGCTAAAGGTAAGATCAATATTCTCTCAAGTCCTATCTGCCACTGATATGACTCTACGTACACCGAACGTTTGCTCTCAACTAGAGACGAGAAATAAAACTACGTTGTGCGTATGAAGAGGATAACTTTGCATGGTATCGGAGAGCTAAAATATAAAAGTAGGTGTTGTTATCATAAAGTTAGAATATATTACTAAATATTATAAATAGCGAGTGTGGAATAATGATGGGTTGGTGTGCGGAATTATCCTAGGCAATCATTAACAAGACCGGTAGTCGTCATTGCAATTTCATATGAGGGAGAGGCATAAGCTAACATACTTTCTCTTCTTGGATCATATGCACTTATGATTGGAACTCTAGCAAGCATCCGCAACTACTAAAGATCATTAAGGTAAAACCCAACCATAGCATTAACATATCAAGTCCCTTTATCCCATACGCAACAACCCCTTACTCGGGTTTATGCTTCACACTCAAGCAACCCACTATAAGCTTAATCATGAACGATTGCAACACCCTACAGCGGAATCCTCACGCTATGCCGACACTAAGGGCACAATAGGACAACACCAAAATAAAACATACAACTCATACCAATCTAGATCATCAATCAACCCAAAGACAATGGATATCTACTCAAAACATCATAGGATGGCAACACATCATTGGATCATAATACATGGCATAAAGCACCATGTTCAAGTAGGGATTACAGCGGGGTGCGGGAGAGGGGACCGCGTAAACTAGATGAGGATGGTGATGATGATGGTGATGTTGATGAAGACGATCACCGCGGCGATGATTCCCCTCCCAATGGCACTCCGGCGCAACCGAGAGAAAGGAGGAGAAGTTCTCCCCCTTGTGCTTCCTCCTCCATGGCCTCCCCCAGGATGGGGAGAGGTTCTCCCTCTGGATCTTGGCCTTCATGGCGATTATGGCCCCTCCAGGATCCTCCTCCATGGCCTCCGGTGATGATGGACCTCTCCGGTAGGGTGCCAAAGAGGGCCTAGATTGATTTCTTGTGGCTACAGAGGCTTGCGGTGGCGGAACTTCCGATCTAGGTTATTTTTTGGAGGTTTGGGTAATTATAGGAGAGGTTGGCGTCGGGAACAAGTCGGGGGGCCCCATGGTAAGTCCACGAGGCACAAGGGCGCACCCTCCACCCTCGTGGGGCCCATGGGCCTCCCCTCCAGCAACTCTTCGTTCCAGTATCTTTTATATTTTCCAAAAAAATCTCCGTTGATTTTCATCGCATTCCGAGAACTTTTATTTCTGCACAAAAACAACACCACGGTAGTTCTGCTGAAAACAGCGTCAGTCCGGTTAGTTCTAATCAAATCATACCAAAATCATATAAAACTATTGTAAACATGGCATGAATACTTCACAAATTATAGATACGTTGGAGACGTATCAGAGAAGAAGCAGAAGTGTGTGCAGAAGAACACTGCCCCGACCCCTTTTTCTAGGGAAACAGGGCAGGGGTCTGGCTCCTCATACGGGAAATGGCCGCGCCTCTCCACCAATGCGGCCTCTCTACACCTGATATGACTCTGAGGGTCAAGGCCGACCCTCTGCTCCAATCATCGACACTCGGTTTTCAGCCATGGCACCCCTCCCCGTGTCCTCCGCATCCACCACCTACCACGCCCAATGCATGTGGAACACGTGGCAAGTGCATGCAGGACGGAGGTGAGTGGGATGGCAGTTTCCGCCCCGTGACCATGGGGCGAGGAGAATCTGCGGGCCACGATTTGAGTTCTTCCACAACGTCGCGCATGATGCGCGAGGAAACCGGAAACCGGCCGGGAGTCAAGGCTAATGAAGCAGCAATGGAAACCTCAAGGGGGCAACCCCTTCAGCAACCCTGCCTGTGCACTTATTAGGCCCTACCCCGACGACGCTCAGCAGCGCGTTCGGGGCAGGCCCGAGGGCTTCTGTTGGTGCAACAAACCCTGGGTTCGTTGCCCATACTGTGCACAGGCACGAGAACAAGATTGAAGCCCCAGCTTAAGTCAGAGATTGAAGGACCAACAGATTTGAAGAACCAACATGCAGTTCAGAGGGACCAAGATCAAGCCAGAGAAGCAAGATATCGGTAAGACAAGGGCCTCCCTTGCCGAGCAGGAAAGCCTGGCAAGGGGCGAGGCCGTCACTAGAAGCAGGCGACCAAGGCTCCCCGGCAAGGTCTGCCAGGGCTCATGGGGGCAGAACCACCCCACCAACCACTCAAGCACGACCCACGTCGTCAATCAGCGCGGTGTCAAAGCCGCAAGGTGATTAAGTGGCAGCCATTTGCCACATGGCATCCATTTCCTACAGAAGAAACCCACAGATGACACCCGTCCTGCGACGTGTCAAGGGAACATGTGCGGAGCTAGCAAGATAGCCCGGCAAGCCTTGCCGGGCAACCAGTGATGTGACACTAAGCGGTGCATTTAATGCGCCCTGTCAGCCCGCAGAGTTACGTATGATTGCAATGTTTGCTATCATATCAGTGGATAATGACTACTTTGCCATTGTGGTTACCCCTTGATCTATAAAAGGAGGCCCAAGGCACCCGTAGGAAGGGTTGGAAAGTTGACGAACCCACACCCCCATACGCACGTAGTCACTGTTGCCCTATGGCTACCCCTGCCGGGCAAGTGTACTACGTTTCACCATCCCCATTCCACCATCAATCCACTAAAGCAGGAGTAGGGTTTTACGCCTCGCGGCGGCCCGAACCTGGGTAAATTGCTTGTGTGCTCTCTGTCATGTTGTCGTGCGCTGGTCTGCTCTTTGCGCAACGTGACGTCCCCGTGCTGAATCAGCAAGGGGCCTCCTGGTCCCATAGGTGGCTGTGGATATCACGCGACATCCAGTGTATGTAATATGCTTCTTTGTTCCCTATATTTGCGCTAGTGGCGAACTTTGATGCCCAGTGGATGTAACATTGTAGGACCGAAAGTATGTCTAGAGGGGGGTGATTAGACTACTTGACCAAATAAAAATCTATTCTTTTCCCAATTTTAAGTCTTGGCAGATTTTAGCAACTTAGCACAAATCAAGTAATCAACCTACACATGCAATTCTAAGAGTATAGCAGCGGAATGTAAAAAATTGCATATGAAGGTAAAGGGAGGAGTTTGGAGGGAGCAAACACAATGTAGACACGGAGATTTTTTATTGGTGGTTCTGATAGGTGGTGCTATCGTACATCCACGTTGATGGAGACTTCAACCCACGAAGGGTAACGGTTGCGCGAGTCCACGGAGGGCTCCACCCACGAAGGGTCCACGAAGAAGCAACCTTGTCTATCCCACCATGGCCATCGCCCACGAAGGACTTGCCTCACTAGGGTAGATCTTCACGAAGTAGGTGATCTCCTTGCCCGTACAAACTCCTTGGTTCAACTCCACAATCTTGATGGAGGCTCCCAAGTGACACCTAGCCAATCTAGGAGACACCACTCTCCAAAAGGTAATAGATGGTGTGTTGATGATGAACTCCTTGCTCTTGTGCTTCAAATGATAGTCTCCCCAACACTCAGCTCTCTCTTATAGGATTGGATTTGGTATAAAGATGATTTGAGTGGAAAGCAACTTGGGAAAGGCTAGAGATCAAGATTTATGTGGTTGGAGTGGAATATCTTGACCTCAACACAAGTGTAGGTGGTTCTCTCTCAGAAAATATATGTTGGAAGTGTTTGCATGTTCTGATGGCTCTCTCCACAAAAGAAGAGTGGGTGGAGGGGTATATATAGCCTCCACACAAAATCTAACTGTTACACACAAATCACCAAACTCGGTGGGACCGAATCCGACAACTCGGTTAGACCGATTTAGTTCAAAATGTGAACGTTAGGATTTTCGGTGGGACCGATATGTCAACTCGGTGGGACCGATATCATTAGGGTTAGGGCATAACGTAATCTCGGTTGGACCGATTACACAAACTCGGTGGGACCGATTTTGGTAATAGACAAACACAGAGTTGGTCAGGCATACTCGGTGGGACCGATTCACTCGTTTTGGTGGGACCGAAGCGTTACGAAAAGGAAACAGAGGGTTTGCATTGCAGACTCGGTGGGACCGATCGCTCATATCGGTTAGACCGAAACATTACAAAGGGAAACAGAGAGTTTGCAATCCCATCTCGGTGACACCAAGATCCCTATCGGTGAGACCGAAGTGACTAGGGTTTGTGGTAGTGGCTATGTCAAGAGAACTCGGTGGCGCTGGATACAAAGTTTCGGTGGGGCCGAGTTTGACTTTTGGTTTGGGACGAATGTGGATATAAGAAAGTAGTTGAGGGTTTTTGGAGCATATCACTAAGCATTTTGAGCAAGAAACTCATAAAGCAACGCCTCACCCCCTTTTGATAGTATTGGCTTTTCCTATGGACTCAATGTGATCTTGGATCACTAAAAATAAAATGTAGAGTCTTGTGATTTGAGCTTGAGCCAATCTTTTGTCCTTAGCATTTTGAGGGGTCCACTTTCTAATCCATGTCATGCCTATCATTGAGCTTTCCTGAAATATTTATCTTGAAATAGTGTTACCTCAATGAGCTGTATGTTGTTAATCATTACCAAAACCACCCAGGGATAGTTGCACTTTCAAATATGTGTAATAGCCGTAATAGCCTAGAGTTAGTTGCTTGCTTATTTATTTCCTTATTGTCTTGTTTAGTTGTTTGCTTGTAGTCACTGTTGTTCTTTTTCCGCGTTTTTCTAGTGGCCACAATGAACTATGCCACAATAACCATGGCAACACACGGACTGTTGTGCCATGGTCCTGCTACCTGCTGTAGTGACCATGGCCCTCCACGGGCTGTACGATCCATGGGCCTTCCACGGGCCGTAGGATCCATGGGCCTTCTACGGGTCGTAGGATCCATGGGCCTTCTACGGGCCATCTCATCTATGGGCCTTCTACGGGCCATATAAGCGTTTCGCCAAACATGGGCCATACTATTCATGGACCAATAACGGACCGCAAAATGGGCCGCAAACGGGCTAGAGTGGAAATCGTTTGTTTTATGGCCCAACCATAATGGGCCGTTAATTGGCCGTAATTGATGTCGCTACAAAAACAGCCCAACGTGTTAACGGGCCACAAACAGGCCGATTGTAACCACGGGCTGAATTTGGCCCACAAGCAGAACGGGCCAGTAACCGACCGTAACTAATCGAATTCTGGAAATGAGCCCAAGAATAAATGGGCCCTTAGAAGGCCGAAAGTTAACACGGGCTGGAAACGGCCGATGGACTAATGGGCCGTTAATGGGTATAAAGTGATACATTGTTCATTACGGGCCAGTTTCACCATGGACCGTTAATGGGCCAAGAGTTACAAAGGGCCTCATATGGGCCGAAAGACGTCATGGGCCATACATGGGACGGAAGTTACAATGGGCTAGAATCATACTGGACGGCCCAAATGACGCTACTGGGCCTAATTCGGATAAGCCGTAATAGGTCGTGACCTAGCGGGCTGTAAATGGGCTATATGCGAACATGTCGTTAACAGGATTTCCGTGGGCCGGCCCGCTACCTTTTGACCAAGTCAAATGGGCCGGCCTTTTCACTGGAATGGGCCTTTGTTGAGCCGTCCCACGTGTTGACGTATCATAGGCTCCTTCTGTCCCAGCGGTGAGGCGACACGTGGTTCCTCTGGCCATTGAGAATTTTACACGTGGAAAATCCCCATTGGTCCGGGCTGTTAACGGGTTATCGGATCCAAACCGGAACCCGATAGCTTAACGGCGACCCGTTATGGTGGATGACACGTGTCGGAAACCCTTGACGAAAGCAATTCTACGACGCGTGATTTATCGTCATGGAAGTGGACACTTCCATGATGATAATTTTGGTAATGTCATGGAACACTTCTACGACAGCACATGTATGACTATCTTGATTCTGTCATAAAATCTTCATGGATGTACATGCATGACAAAAAACGTGACCTACTGTGACAAACACGTATCATCACGGAAGTGTATTTTTTTGTAGTGTGAGTGGCTTGCCCGCTAGCTCGACTAGGATAAGCCGAGGACCATGGTAGCTCTTACATCACTAATGACCCGTTTTTGTGCAGGAGAGGACAGCGGGCTTGCCAGTAGCACCCATAACAGCAAGGAAGGCACCTCAGAGAGGCACCATGCCAAGGGAAAGCCTCGACGTAATAAAAACAAGTGCATGCATAAAAATGGCGGAAGCGACACAGAGGACGCCGCAGTCAATGCAGTGTTCACCGAACCTAGACCCGGACAAAAAAGAAAACCCTTCAAGGGAACAAGGATGTACCTAGCCAGCTAGACAAGATTCTGGATCGACCGTGCCAAATCCATGGCACTCCGGACAAACCAGCAACCCATACTAACAGGAACTGTTGGGTCTTTAAACAAGCTGGCAAGGTGGCGACGGAGGGTCAAGGTAAAAACCAAAATTGCAGCGAAGACAAGGATGAGCCTCGACGGCCCAAAGATGGAGGCCAAAAGAAGTTCCATAACGAGGTAACAGAAGTAAACATGATTCACATTACCCACATCCAAAAAAGGGGGAGGAAGCGCGTACTTCGGGACATCTATACACTAGAGCCAGTCACCCTGAAGTTCAACCCGTGGTCGGCTTACCTGATCACATTCGACAAACATGACCACCCGACCAGCATCAAGCATGGCAGATCGGCCGCACTCGTCCTGGACCCAATCGTCAATGGTTTCCATTTGACACACATCCTTACGGGCGGAGGAAGCAGCCTCAACTTAATCTATGAGGACACGGTTAGGAAGATGGACATCGATTCATCATGGATCAAGCCAAGCAGCACCACCTTTAAAGGTGTCATACCAGGCGTTGAGGCCCACTGTACCGGAACTGCGACACTGGAGGTAGTCTTCATGTCACCCGATAACTTCAGGAGCGAGGAGTTAATCTTCGACCTCGTCCCCATCCGAAGCAGATACCATAAGCTCCTAGGGTGCACATCATTTGCTCACTTCAATGCAGTACCACATTAGGCTTACCTCAAACTTAAAATTCCAGGACCTAATAGTGTTATCCAAGTTAATGGCAACACAAAATGCTCCCTCCAAACAGAGGAACAGATTGCGGCCTTCGCAGCTGAGGTGCAAGCATCCGAGGAGGCAGCCCGTTGTGATAAACGCACCCCAGCTCTTTGAAGCCTACGCAGGTCACGCCAGTCGACCTCGGACATGTACCTCCACACCCTAAATAGCGGTACGAGCTCCGTGCACGCCCCCCTTGGAAGGGGCACTACGTCCCCAGGGTGCACAATTTCGCACTAAAAATTCCCTGGGCCGCCGAGGAGCCAAAACTATGGAAACGTCAGATCGGCTAGACCGAGGAGCGATGGAGCCTCGAGCTTTCCCATCAGTTAGGTTCTTTCAAAGAGCTAGCAAGCAAAAGTATATCCATGTGGCTTCAACCACACCACGGACATATTTAGACCTCTTCAAAGGACATGGCCATCAAACGCTTCAAGCACGTGCAGGGCCGAGATTGCATACAGTCTGTATTAATCTTCGTCATCAATGAAGACGAGCTCGTAACAGCATGGAGACACAGATGTGCGGAAGGGAGCAGCCCGGGCTCATAAACCTGATGACAAGATATGCCCTATTTTTTACTCCTTCACTACCTTTAATAGAATTGTATCTTTTTTTAGTTCCTCTCGTTACAGGTTGGCATGTAAAACTTGACCTCTATAAAAGAAATCATACCCTTTAAGGTCCTTAATGCACTTCTGTACAAGAATTGCCTGTAAGCTACAAGAACATCTTTCAGATACAATTGCTAAAAGGGCTCTGTTTCCCTGCCCTAAAATACAAGTTTGAAGTACTCGGCATCTAGGATGTTGCATTATATGCATCAGTTTCGAACCTAGATTTTGGTCAATAGTTGGGTTGCCCGGCTCCTATGTGTACCCCTTACATTCTTGAAAAATTCGGATAAGGGTGTAATGGGAGAACCACTGTGATAGTGCAACTGGTTTAATTGGCAGAGCGCCTCACTAAGAAAGCCGAAAACTGACTATCTAGGTAAGCGAAAACTGGTCAGCAATCCAAAGACCGCATTAAGTGACATGTCATTCAAGATCACCCGTGTTGAACGAAGGGCTTCTTCGTAGCATGAGCCTAAGTGGGCGATGGCGTAGACCTCGGCTACCTAAGCCGACCACTTCACACACCGAGGGCTCGTCATCATCCCCCACTGTCAAACTCCTATGACTAAGTGAAGGATATAAAGTCATTATAGTCTGATTTCCTAGTTCCTATGAGCACAGACCGCCTCCAGGTACCGAGACGTCGGCTAAGGGTTGAAGCTACCTCAAGGAAAATCCTCTGTATACTCTACATTGGGGTAGAAGTCGATGACTGGCCTCTTTCAGGTCAAAACAATCAAACAGGAGGAATATTAAATATCAAACAACACAACCATATGAGGGATTTTAAATCCATACTCATTAAAACAAAATATGGTTTTTATACATCCCACATACTTCGGCATTCTAAAGTGTTAACAAAAAAATACTAAGTGTCTTTTGGACACATGGCCTCGGTAGCCCAAGCACCCTCTTCCACTTCGACAAAGAACTGCTCCGCGGTACGCACCTTCCTTCGGGGGGCCTCACAGCAATGATCGCTACGTCCACCTTCCAGAAATGTATCTTCACGCATGCTTATGCCCACCATGCTCCCTCCAGGCATGCAGGTCACTTCCAGCAATCAACTTGTGGGCCGGCCACCCGCGGCCAAGCCAGGAGGCCGAAGAAGCTGGTTTGCAGTGCTTCTACGGGCCACAGTTTGATCCAGAGGTCCTTTAGTGCCGGGCTCACCACGCGGAATAGCTCCGCCAACTGCTTTGTTCGATGATTCAGTAGCTGCGACTACGACGGCTCCTAGAACTGCTGCCAGGACGCCCTCTCTACCTCATGAACCTCCAAGTGGTCAAAGCGTTGGCCGGCGTCCACCGCACTCTTCGGAAGATCCGCCAAGACCTCTGCACAGTGCCACAGGTAGGTGAGCTCGACGAACCCTTTGCTGCCAAACACACATTGAAGTAAATATGGCTTACTCGCGGCTATCTGCTCCATTTGTTGGAGCACCTCGCGGTCAGCGCAGACCTTGGTCTAGAGCTTGGAGTGCGCAAGACAGAGCTTCTTGAGCTCTTCCTTTGCCTTCTTCTCCTCATCCTGAAGGGTATTGTGTGCTTTGAACAAGCCATTCAGGGTCTCCTCGACCTCTGCTACCTTTTGAGCACTGCGTTGGTTTTCCCCGAAGAGGAGAGGATGATGCAGCAAAGTAGCATAAGTATTTCCCTCAGTTTTTGAGAACCAAGGTATCAATCCAGTAGGAGGCTACACGCAAGTCCCTCGTACCTACACAAAAACAATAGCTCCTCGCAACATACGCGATTAGGGGTTGTCAATCCCTTCACGGTCACTTACGAGAGTGAGATCTGATAGAGATGATAGATAATAGTTTTGGTATTTTTGATAAAGAGATGCAAAGTGAAAAGTAAAAGGCAAAGTAAAAAAGTAAAGCAATAATAAAGTGATGGAGATTGATATGATGAGAATAGACCCGAGGGCCATAGGTTCCACTAGTGGCTTCTCTCAAGAGCATAAGTATTCTACGGTGGGTGAACAAATTACTGTTGAGCAATTGACAGAATTGAGCATAGTTATGAGAATATCTAGGTATGATCATGTATATAGGCATCACGTCCGAGACAAGTAGACCGACTCCTGCCTGCATCTACTACTATTACTCCACTCATCGACCGCTATCCAGTATGCATCTAGAGTATTAAGTTAAAAATAGAGTAACGCCTTAAGCAAGATGACATGATGTAGAGGGATAGTTTCATGCAATATGATAAAAACCCCATCTTGTTATCCTCGATGGCAACAATACAATATGTGCCTTGCTGCCCCTTCTGTCACTGGGAAAGGACACCGCAAGATTGAACCCAAAGCTAAGCACTTCTTCCATGGCAAGAAAAACCAATCTAGTAGGCCAAACCAAACTGATAATTCGAAGAGACTTGCAAAGATAACCAATCATACATAAAAGAATTCAGAGAAGATTCAAATATTATTCATAGATAGACTTGATCATAAACCCACAATTCATCGGTCTCAACAAACACACAAAAAACAAGATTACATCGAATAGATCTCCATGAGAGAGGGGAGAACATTGTATTGAGATCCAAAAAGAGAGAAGAAGCCATCTAGCTAATAACTATGGACCCAAAGATCTGAGGTAAACTACTCACACTTCATCGGAGAGGCTATGATGATGTAGAAGCCCTCCGTGATGACGGCCCTCTCCGGCGGAGCTCTGGAACAGGCCCCAAGATGGGATCTCGTGGATACAGAAAGTTGCGGCGGTGGAATTAGGTTTTTGGCTCCGTATATGATCGTTTGGGGGTACGTAGGTATATATAGGAGGAAGGAGTACGTCGGTGATAGGAGGAAGGAGTACGTCGGCGGAGCAACAGGGGGCCCACGAGGCAGGGGGCGCGCCCCCCACCATCATGACCGCCTCTTTTGTTCCTTGGCATAGGGTCCAAGTCTCCTGGATCACGTTCGGTGAGAAAATCACGTTCCCGAAGGTTTCATTCCGTTTGGACTCTGTTTGATATTCCGTTTCTTCGAAACACTGAAATAGGCAAAAAAAACAGCAATTCTGGTCTGGGCCTCCGGTTAATAGGTTAGTCCCAAAAATAATATAAAAGTGTAAAATAAAGCCCAATATAGTCCAAAACAGTAGATAATATAGCATGGAGCAATCAAAAATTATAGATACGTTGGAGACGTATCAGGCATCCCCAAGCTTAATTCCTACTCGTCCTCGAGTAGGTAAATGATAAAAAGAGAATTTTTGATGCCGAGTGCTACTTGGCATAATTTCAATGCAAATCCTCTTAATTGTGGTATGAATATTCAGATTCGAAATATTCAAGACAAAAGTTCATGTTGACATAAAAATAATAATACTTCAAGCATACTAACAAAGCAATTATGTCTTCTCAAAATAACATGGCCAAAGAAAGTTATCCCTAAAAAATCATATAGTGTGGCTATGCTCTATCTTCACCACATAAAGTATTTAAATCATGCACAACCCCGATGACAAGCCAAGCAATTGTTTCATACTTTAACATTTTCAAAACTTTTTCGATCTTCACGCAATACATGAGCGGGAGCCATGGATATAGCACTATATGTGGACGAGAATGGTGGTTGTGGAGAAGAAAAAAAGAGGGGAAGATAGTCTCACATCAACTAGGCGTATCAACAGGCTATGGAGATGCCCATCAATAGATATCAATGTGAGTGAGTAGGGATTGCCATGCAACGGATGCACTAAAGCTATAAGTATATGAAAGCTCAACAAAATAAACTAAGTGGGTGTGCATCCAACTCGCTTGCTCACGAAGACCTAGGGCAATTTGAGGAAGCCCATCATTGGAATATACAAGCCAAGTTCTATAATGAAAAATTCCCACTAGTATATGAAAGTGACAAAATGAGAGACTCTCTATCATGAAGATCATGGTGCTACTTTGAAGCACAAGTGTGGTAAAAGGATAGTAACATTGTCCCTTCTCTCTTTTTATTTTTTTTATTTGGGCCTTTTCTCTCTTTTTATGGCCTCTTTTTTTTCGTCTGGAGTCTCATCCCGACTTGTGGGGGAATCATAGTCTCCATCATCCTTTCCTCACTTGGGACAATGCTCTAAAAATGATGATCATCACACTTTTAATTTTTCTTACAACTCAACAATTACAACTCGATACTTAGAACAAAATATGAATCTATATGATGCCTCCGGCGGTGTACCGGGATATGCAATGAATCAAGAGTGACATGTATGAAAGAATTATGAACGGTGGCTTTGCCACAAATACGATGTCAACTACATGATCATGCTAGCAATATGACAATGATGGAGCGTGTCATAATAAACGGAACGGTGGAAAGTTGCATGGTATTATATCTCGGAATGGCTATGGAAATGCCATGATAGGTAGGTATGGAGGCTGTTTTGAGGTAGGTATATGGTGGGTGTATGATACCGGCGAAAAGTGAGCGGTATTAGTGTCGGATCACGGGTTCCGGCAGACCCTTAAGGTTCAACTCGGGTGCGACGGAGATCCACCCTCCACCGCCTCGCACTCGCCGGATCGCAGGGACCTAAACTACTAACAAGAACAACACAAGAGACGAAGATTTATACTAGTTCGGGCCACCGCTAGGTGTAATACCCTACTCTAGTTTGTGGTGTGTGGATTGCCTCTGGGGCCGACGAAGAACAAGACAGGAAGAACAGCCTCACGAGGGTCTGTTCTTGGTGGGTGTGATGAACTGCTATGGTGCCCGTCGCTCTAGCTTGAGGAACGGGTTTCTCTCTCTCTCGATTCGAATGCTCGATCCGATCGTCCTTCATCTCCTCTCTCTCGAGTGTGGCTACCCCTATTTATAGGCGAAGGCCCCGGCCTCTTCCAAAATATTGAGCGGAAGGCGCCAACAATTGGCCATTTTGAAGGGGAACAACGTGTACACTTATCCCGACTAAAGTTGGCCTCGCCGCCAAAGGCTCGTGATGACGCCCGCTTGGGCTCCACGATGATCGCATTCCAGCCGTTGGGGCTGGTCTTGGTCTTGTTGCACCGAAACGGATGCCTTTGCTTGATGCTCTTGCCTGCGCTTGCCCCCTTTGCACCAAAGAGGAAAGGAGGACGCTGCGCAGGCTGGCGCCCGACTGGCGCCCTCGGTCATCATGGCTTACGTCACGGGCACCTCGCGAGGTACCCCGCCTTGAGTTCTCCGCCTCCTCATGAGCCAGCCTGACGAGGCCGCGCCCGAGGAAGCTCTTGGTCGTCCGCCCCGCGAGGCTTGGCCCCTCGCGAGGGTCTTGAGCTTGTGTTGATGAAGATGGGCCGTCCTGGTCCTCCTTTGAGCCACGCAGCAGGCCGCAGGCAGGCAAGTCTGGGGACCCTGCTCCTGAACGCCGACAAACAGCCCCGGCCCACGGCGCTACCAACTTGGTCGAGCGAGAGGCGAAGGGCAAGTCTGAAGCGTCGCGGGCCCTAACAGCTGCGGCCTTGGGCGACGCGTGGAGGTTGATTGGACGGGCGGCACTGTTCCCCACGCCCTTATTTCGTGCCTTGCTAAGCGGACACGCCGCTGCACACATCGGTTCCCCTCTCGCTGCTTATGCGCCCGGTCCTTCCCTCTCTCGAACTCCGGTTTCCATTTCCAATCCAATCTCAAATCTCCCTTCCCCTTTCGACGCCATGGCTCGACGAAGAAGGGAAAGGGAAGAAACCGCGCGCTTCGCCCGCTCGCTGCCGCCGGGCGCCTCATTGTCGACCCGCCGATCATAATCAATCTGAGGGCTTGGGCAAGGTCAGTTCGGCTCGCCACTTCCTTTAATGAATGCGGAGGACGACAGCTTGGCCCGCGCCCCACTTTGCCATCGACAGACAGTCACCGAGGTCCGGTATTTCACCGACGCTCGTGGGCGGGCTGGTTCCCTTTCTCGATTTCTTCAATGCCGTGCTTTCCCACCATCGATCCACATGATGCATCTGGGTCCTGAGTCCATTACTCTTCTCTCAGTCTTCGCCTTCGTTTGTGAGGCAATGATGGGCATCCTTCCCTCGGTTGCCTTGTTGCGCCACTTCTTCTCTATGCGCCTTGTCGACCCCGCTCAATGCTCGGCGTGCGTGAGCTTCGTCGCCGCGCCCGAGACCGCGGCCTCAGGGATTGACTTCAGCCTGCCTCCGCCTGCGGCTGAGTTCCGCGAGAGGTGGTTGTACGTGGATGCGGGGGTTCCCAGCCCCCTGCTATTGGAGCCAACCGCTCGCTGTCCCCACTCGTGGGGCGGAGACGCCGAGCCCTCGGCTCTTCTTCGTCTGGCGCCGCTTCGCATTCCTGAGGTCGCTCGCAGTGACAGTGCCCAAGGTGGTGAAGGAGTTCCTGATGCGCCCCATTGCTCCTCTCCAACGCCATTCCCACCGGATGTGGGCCTTCGGCGGGCCTGGTGATCGTATGAGGCTCCGTGAAGAAGACTGACCTTGAAGCGCTAAGGAAGGTGCTCCTGGTCCTGACTGGCGATCCTAACCCCGGTGGCATCCAGCATGAAGGGGCCTTGCTGTACCGCTGCCGGAATAGGGGTGATTTGGTGAACCAGATGCCTATCTTTGACGAATGGGGGCTGCGCCCCGCTGGTCTCCAGGGGCCTCGCGAGAATCCAGTGGTGGTGACAGCCCTTCCAGTCGGCCAAGGCGGCTCCTCCTCAAGCGGCGGAGCAGGGAGGCACGAGCCGCCAGAGGCTGAAGGGACCACCGCCGGGGTGGCAACGCCTGGCGATGCTCGTTAGGGGGCAACTCCTGAGGCTCATGCCGCTGCGGCTGAGGGTGGCAAGCAGCCGCCCGCAGCGCCCGCGGCTGGAGCCCCCGAGGCCCCTGCTGCTTCTCCTGGTGAGGCGACTAGCAGCACGCGTCAGGCAGATGCCCCTGACGCAAGCCGCCTCGATGCTTCTCCCTTGCCGCAGGCTGATCCCTGCGCCCAAATCTTGGGCCGTTTCCGCGTGAACTTCGAGGCCCTCCGGAGGAGAAGGGAGGCCCTGGGCGATGATTACCCTTGTCGCCTGCTGAAGCTGTGAAGTACTTCGCCATCGATGAGTAAGCCTTCTTCTTCTCCAGCTCCTGAATCTTCTCGCTTGTATCGATCCTTGCCTGCAGTGCTCCTTCCGCCGAGCTCATGGAGACGGGTGAGAGGCGCCCTCCCGGCCGCCCCCCTAGTCCTCGGCGCCCAAGCAGCGGAGCTCTTGTGGTGAGGGCGACCGGGGAGGTGAGCCATCCCGAGGCGCGTCGTGGCCCTGCACGCCTCGCGATCCTTCTTCGTGAGCCTTCCCGAGGCATAGCTAGCCTGCCGTGGGCTTCTCGCCTGGTCGTGGACGGCGATTGGCTGAGGCGCTTCCTGCGCCCCTCGTCTGGGGATGGGCTGGCTCCAGGCCGGGCTCATGGCGCGGCGCGCCCGGCCGCCGCGAGGGTGCCAGCCCCCAGCCCCCTGCCCAGAGGGGGAGTGTTGATTCGTGGCTCCCGACGCCCGTCTAGGGCGGTCGATGGTGGAGGACGGCGCGAAGTGGCGCTGGGAGCGCCGCGCCTTCGCCAAGGATTTCTTCGAAGGGCGGCCGACGTGGTGAGCCTTCTTGGTGAAGAGCTTGCTGACAAAGACGTGCGCCTTGAGGCCGAGGGCCTGCGCCTAGCCGCAGAGAGGCGTGAGCTGGAGGGCGCTGCCGCCCTTGTGCGTCGCCAGCGCGAACTTGATGACGAGGAGGCCAAGGCGTCGCTGGCAGCCTCTCGGGAGGCCTGTTTTCGGGCCGTCGAGGAGGCCCGGGCAGCTGACAGGTGGCGAGAGGCGGCGGAGGAGCGGGCACGGGAAGCCCTGGCCCGGTGCCACTCGCTGGAGGAGCAAGAGGAGCTGCGCGAGGCAGCCCTCGCGTCGATGAAGGTGGCCTCTGGCGACTCGGCGGAGATCGAGAAGCGTGAAGAGGCGCCGACTCAAGCCGCTAACGCGCTGCAGTACGAGCGCTTGGAGACGAGGGAACGCTTGGCGACACGGGCAGAGGATGAGGTTGCAGCACAGGAAGCCCGCGTCATGGAGGAGGTCGGGCGCCGAGTGAGGGCGAAGGCCGAACCTCGAGCGCGAGTTTGAGGAGCGGTTGGGGTTGATCAAGGCCGAGGCTGAGGGCAGGACTGCTGCCTTGAGGACCAAACTGGATGAGGCTATGCGGCGGGCCGATGCTCTTCAGGCTGCCCTTGAGGTGGCGTAGAGGGAGTCCACCACCTCTCAAGCCGAGGCGCTCCTTCTTCGCCAGCGGGTGGAGGAGGCCGAGGCTGTTGCGCGCCAGAATGCGGACGAGATGCGTCAGCGGCGAGTCTTGGAGCATGAGCACCGCCCCATGCTCGCCACGCTCCGGGAAAGAGCTAACGTGGCCTTGGATAACATCTGCGAGGCGGCGGTAGGCCAGCCGCGACGTGCCAATTACGCCGCAACCTTCAGTTGTTCACCGACGTGGTGGCGCTGGCCGAGGCTTGGTCGGTTAGGGCCGACAGGTTGGTGGAGGAGAGGAGCCACGCGCTGCTCAGCGCCGCTTTTCTCGTGTCTTCGGGCCATCTCCGGACATGGACCCCACTTCGACTTCGACGCAGTTATCGCCTTCAGTTCCCGTGCCGTCCGGGCGACACTGGTGCCTTTGGGTGGAAGACAACGTGGATGCCCTCGTCAGGGCCTTTGCTTCGGATGACGACGGCGTGGTCGTGGCCGCCGATGAGGGCGGCGTGGTGAATGGCCCGGACGCCGCCGACGATCACGCAGACAGCGACGGCGAGGCCAGCGATGCCAGCAACGGCTCGGGAGGTGCTCCTGAGGATGCATTGGGGGATTTATCCGACTGATCATGTATTGTCCTTGTTCCATTACCCTGCATGGATAGAACTCAGGTTTTGACCTGATGGAGGTGAGAGCATTTTGGGAGGGGGAGCCCCTCATGTAAAACTTGTGTTCTTCGTATTAGCAGGCGTTACATCGCCCATACGCCCGCGCCAAGTGGTAGGCTAGGCGACGCGCTAGTTTGATGGTTTACCTTCGTTTCGTACGAGCCCCGAGATAGCCTGCGGGAGGCTGCGGCAATCCGAGTGTATATCGATCGAATCCATAGGACCTGCAGCAAAAACCCTCCGGAGAGGACGCGGCGGCGACAGGCTGGGCTGTGCGCAAGCTTGGCCTGGCCCGGCTCGCGAGGGGCTCGCGAGGGGAGGCAGCTGAGGCGGAGTTGTAACCGAAACGCGAGAGATTTGCTCGAACGAGATTAAGCACCCCTTCCCCGAATACACGCAAATCTTCAAGCTCAAATTCAACTTAAATCCAACGGGGGAAAACGACAGCCAGAGGGAAAACCAAATGAAAGCAGAAAAAGGCCGCGTCCGGCACCTAGTCTAGTCTTGGACGTCTTCTCACCAGCGCGGAGCTAAGTGCTGCCATCGGGCGAGGAGGGAGCCCTGGGCCCGAGGCCGCACCCCGAGACTCCGAGGCGTGTACAGCCCCACTCATTATTACGTGAGAGTGTCACGGGCGGCAAGCTTCACAGCACCGGCCTTCTTCAGTGTACCGCCTTGCTTCATATCGCCAGACGAGGGCCCCGCCTTGCGCCACACTCTAGTGCCACCAACGACGACCGGAAACCAGGACGCCGCCGGTGGGGTAGAGCGGTCGCCAGCGGTTCCCCCGACGACCACGGGTCCTCCACCGGGGGCAGGCCCTGAGGCGCCTCCCCAGCAGAGGGCCTACCTCCTGAGAACGCCTTGCTCCGAACGCCGCGGTGGTGATGCCGGATCTCTTCCCTCTCCGCAGCCTCGCCCCCCTCCCGAGGGGTAGGAGACTGCGGGAGCGGGGCAGCCGCTCGCTGTGGCGACCCGTACCTCCTGCGACCTATGGTTAGCGTATGTTTGCTCTTGAGGAAGTTGCGGTACCCGATAATCGTCGCCCCCGGCGTGACCAGTGGGACCATCTCGAGACTCTGGAAGAGCGGTTTCGGGCGCCTCATCCCCCATATTGGGCCGAGGGGCTAGTCTTGTTCTCCCTCATGCGGGTGCCCCTGGTCCATCATGTGGGCACGATTCCTCCGCGCCGTCATCCGAAGGCCACGCCAGTAGTGCTGAGCATGCCGCGCTGCTCGCTCGGCGCGCCCGCCGTGGGTGGTGGTGCGCGGTCCACCAGGCCGTGAGTTGCGCCGAGTCCTTCTTCTCCGCGGGCCGGGCGGGGCAACCCGCCACCGCCCGGCGCTGACAGCTTCGCCGGTGCTGGAGTAGCTGGAGCCTGGCGCTGCGTGGAGCCCGTGCGGGCCGCCTCGGCCTGAGGTGGGAGTTGGGTGCGAAGGGTGAGCCTCGAGGCGGCGGCCTAGGAGCTCGCCACTCGCTTCAGAAGACGTCGTGGCCGCTCTCAAAGAGCCTGCACCGCAACAGCTCTCGGCCACCGTGAGCGCGCCCTTGAGTTCGCTTTGCCCCGGCGGGTGTAGGATGATGTGGTCGTGGCGTGGTTGGAGGCTCTTGCTGCCGACCGCCTGCCGCGTGTGAGTGCCGCCGAGCTCGTTCGCGCCGCCGCTGCCCGCAGCGCCCCTGCGGACCGCGAGCTGCACTGGGCACGGGTCGCCCGAGGCGAAGCGGCTCTGCGTGGGCGGGCCACGCCGCCCATGGATCTTGGTTGCCCGCTGGTCGCCGGTCATGGCGGCGACGCGCGACGGACGCGAGGTGGCAGAAGGCGGACTCGGCGCACCCTACAGCACGCCAAATGTCGGATCACGGGTTCCGCAGACCCTTAAGGTTCGAACTCGGGTGCGACGGAGATCCAACCTCCACCGCCTCGCACTCGCCAATCGCAGGGACCTAAACTACTAACAAGAACAACACAAGAGACGCAAGATTTATACTAGTTCGGGCCACCGTTGTGGTGTAATACCCTACTCTAGTTTGTGGTGTGTGGATTGCCTCTGGGGCCGACAAAGAACAGTACAGGGAAGAACAGCCTCGCGAGGGTCTGTTCTTGGTGGGTGTGATGAACTGCTAAGTGGTGCCCCATCGCTCTAGCTTGAGGAACGGGTTTCTCTCTCTCTCTGGATTCTGAATGCTCGATCCGATCGTCCTTCGTCTCCCCTCTCTCTGAGTGTGGCTACCCCTATTTATAGGCGAAGGCCCTGGGCCTCTTCCCAAATATTGAGCGGGAAGGGCACCAACAATTGGCCATTTTGAAGGGGAACAGCGGGTACACTTATCCTGACTAAATTTGGTCCTCGCCTGCCAAAGGCTCTGGTGATGACGCCCGCTTGGGCTCCACGATGACTGCATTCCAGCCGTTGGGGCTGGTCTTGGTCTTGTTGCACCAAAACGGATGCCTTTGCTTGATGCTCTTGCCTGCGCTTGCCCCCTTTGCACCAAAGAGGAAAGGAGGACGCTGCGCGGGATGGCGCCCGACTGGCGCCCTCGGTCGTCATGGCTTGCGTCACGGGCACCTCACGAGGTACCCCGCCTTGAGTTCTCCGCCTCCTCATGAGCCAGCCTGACGAGGCCGCGCCCGAGGAAGCTCTTGGTCATCCGCCCCGCGAGGCTTGGCCCCTCGCGAGGGTCTTGAGCTTATGTTGATGAAGATGGGCCGTCCTGGGCCTCCTTTGAGCCACGCAGCAGGCCGCAGGCAGGCAAGTCTGGGGACCCCCGTTCCCAGAACGCCGACAATTAGAGAGGCTAGCAATGGTGGAAGGATGGGAAAAAGTGCATATAATCCATGGACTCAACATTAGTCATAAAGAACTCATATACTTATTGCAAAAATCTAGAAGTTATCAAAGCAAAGTATTACACGCATACTCCTAGGGGGATCGATTGGTAGGAAAAGACCATCGCTCGTCCCCGGCCACCACTCATAAGGAAGACAATCAATAAATAAATCATGCTCCGACTTCATCACATAACTGTTCACCATATGTGCATGCTACGTGAATCACAAACTTTAACACAACTATTTCTCAAATTCACAACTACTCAACTAGCATGACTCTAATATCACCATCCTCATATCTCAAAACAATTATCAAGCATCAATCTTTTCTTAGTATTCAATGCACTCAAAAGAAACTTTCACAAATCTTGAATACCAAGCATATTATTATTAAGCAAATTACCATGCTATTAAGACTCTCAAAATAATCTAAGTGAAGCATGAGAGATCAATAGTTTTCTTTAAAACAAATCCACCACCGTGCTCTAAAAGATCTAAGTGAAGCACATAGAGCAAAATTATAACGCTCAAAAGATATAAGTGAAGCACATAGAGTGAAACTACATAGCTCAAAAGATATAGGTGAAGCCCATAGAGTATTCTATCAAATTCCAATTCATGTATGGCTCTCTCAAAAGGTGTGTACAGCAAGGATGATTGTGGAACACTAACAAACAAAGACGTAGGGTCCTTGGCGTAGGGTCCAAGTCTCCTGGATCACGTTCGGTGAGAAAATCACGTTCCCGAAGGTTTCATTCCGTTTGGACTCCATTTGATATTCCGTTTCTTCGAAACACTAAAATAGGCAAAAAAACAGCAATTCTGGGCTGGGCCTCCAGTTAATAGGTTAGTCCCAAAAATAATATAAAAGTGGAAAATAAAGCCCAATATAGTCCAAAATAGTAGATAATATAGCATGGAGCAACCAAAAATTATAGATACGTTGGAGACGTATCAACCTCCATGACCTGCGCCTAGTTCTTCTCCGTAGCCACCTTGTCGGTGATTGTGTCTCGCCTTTCGGGGGGTATGATCAATGATTTCGATTCCCCTCCCCGCACATAATGTTGCAGGCATATCGGGTAGTGGAGGGGCCAATGGCATGAAAAAAGGAACCCCTAGATTATCAACAACCTATAAAGGGGCAGCTACAGTAGTTAGCATCCCAATCCTTCTTCCACCATTCCATGCCGTGGGTAAACGGTTGTGTCCATGTTCTTGCTTGTTCATCGGGCTAGGCCGTGGGGGCGACGAATCGGTTGGCTGGAGAGGTTGAGTTCTTCGCACATGCCCCAGAGTTCGAACCTTTCTTGGGTCTGCGGACCCCGAATCCAACATTTGGCGCACCAGTTAGGGGCGTGTCAAAGCCTCTTTTCCACCGTCCGCTCCGCCGTCCTTCCGTTGTTCCTATGGCCGATGCTCGCCGTGTCCGTGCCAAGCGCCGGGCCGCCCCCATCGCCCAGACGGTGCCTGTGGGAAACCGCGCCCCTCGCCGCTCTGCCTCCCTGGTGGCTAACGCCGCCACCAACCCTGCTGCCTATGAACAACAGGACTCGTCGCTGCCACCATCTGTGCGGCGCGATGGCCACACCGCGACTCCATCGCCCACTCCGGCCACAGCATCATCGTCTCACGCCCGGCGCGGACTTGCCAACGCGTAAGCCGTGCTGCTCATGACGTGTGAGCTCTTGCACTGTCGTCCGACCAATGACCTCTACGAGGATTGGCTTGGCCGCATCACCGACCTCGTCAGCGCCGCTAGAGAGGTACCTGCGCCGTCTCACTCGTTGCCTCCCCCGCTGTCTCAGGCGGGTGACGTGGACCATGGCGTGCCTCCTCCCCCCTCAGCGTGATGTCATTCCCGAGCCCAGGTGTGAGGCACCCCAGCGCGACCCACTGTGCAGGCGCCGACGCGCGATGAAGAAAGTTGCCAGGTGGTGCAGCGGCCCCATCAAGACCGCGTGCCGCCAGAGGGAGCGGAACGCGAGCGTCAAGATCAGACTCCTCCCCTGCAGATGGCCCCTATGAGCGCGGTAGGTTGTTGTGCTTTCACCCCAGAATTGCACAGCATCGTCTAGCCCAGCAAGTTCAAGCCGGATCTGCCCCCACGCCACAATGGTACTCCTGACCCCGCTGAGTTTCTCCAGCTATACGAGCTGAGTATTGAGGCGGCGAACGGTAACGACAAAGTCATAGCGAACTAGTTCCTCATGGCCCTCAAGGACGGCGCATGCTCCTGGCTTCTGAAACTTCCGGTGGGGTTGATCTCCTCTTGGGACGAGCTCCACGAGCGCTTCATCACCAACTTCCAGGGCACTTGCAACCGCGCTCCCAGGGCGGGCAACCTGTGACGCTTCAAGCAGCAGCCAGGCGAAACCTTGCACAAGTACATACATCTCTTCACCCAACGTTCGCCTCAAGATCCCAAAGGTGTCAGACGAGGCCATCATTACGGCATTCTCTGAGGGTGTCCGGGATGTCAAGATGAAGGAAGAGCTCGCCGTGCATGAGGATTTGTACTCGACTCTGGAGATGTTTAACATGGCCACCTGATGACCCAGAAGTATATGGGATCAATCGTATTCCTTTTGATAAGAGTGTCGAATCCAACGACGAGCAGAAGGAAATGACAAGTGGTTTTCAGCAAGGTATTCTCCGCAAGCACTGAAATTATAAGTATCTAGTAGTTTGATAGCAAGATAATTTGTAACGAGCAAGTAACGGTAACGGTAACAAAAGTGCAGCAAGGTAGCCCAATCCTTTTGAGGCAAAGGACATGCCAAAACGGTCTCTTACGATAAGCAAAGTGTTCTTGAGGGTACACGGGAATTTCATCTAGTCACTTTCACCATGTTGGTTTGATTTGTGTCCGCTACTTTGATAATTTGATATGTGGGTGAACCAGTGCTTAGGTGCTGTTCTTACTTGAACAAACCTCCTACTTATAATTAACCCCCTCTCAAGCATCTGCAACTATGAGAAAAGTATTAAGAATAAATTCTAACCATAGCATTAAATTTTTGGATCCAATCGGTCCCTTACGGAATAGCGCATAAACTAGGGTTTAAACTTCTGTCACTCTAGCAACCCATCATCTAATAACTACTCCACAATGCATTCCCTTAGGCCCAAATATGGTGAAGTGTCATGTAGTCGACGTTCACATGACACCACTAAGGGAATCACAACATACATACTATCAAAATATCGAACACATATCAAGTTCACATGATTACTTGCAACAAGATTTCTCCCGTGACCTCAAGAACAAAAGTAACTAATCACAAATAATAATCATGCTCAAGATCAGAGGGGTATTAAATAGCATAATGGATCTGAACATATAATCTTCCACCGAATAAACCATATAGTAATCAACTACAATATGTAATCAACACTACTAGTCACCTACAAGTACTAAACTATAGTTTTGATACAAACACTGAACACACGAGATGAACTAGGGTTTGAGAGGAGATGGTGCTGTTGAAGATGTTGATTGAGATTGCCCTCCCTAATATGGGAGAGTTGTTGGTGATGATGATGACGATGATTTCCCCCGGGGGGGGGGGAGTTCCCCCGGTGGTATCGCTCCGCCGGAGGGCAAAAGTGCTCCTTCCCAAGTTCCGCCTCGAGATGGTGGCACTTCGTCCTTAAAGTCCTCTCCTTATTTATTCTAGGTCAAAATGACTTATGTACCAGAAGAGGGGCACTGGAGGTGGGTGAGGAGGGCACAACCCACCAGGGCGCGCCTGGGCTCCCTGGCGTGCCCAGGTGGGTTGTGCCCACCTGGCGCCCCCCCTGGTACTTATTAGCTCCAGTATTTCTTATATATTCCATAAAAAATCTCCGTGAAGTTTCAGCTCATTTGGAGTTGTGCAGAATAGGTAGCGTGACGTAGCTTTTTCAGGTTCAGAATTCCAGTTGCCGATATTCTCCCTCTTTGTGTGTACCTTGCATATTATGAGAGAAAAGGCATTAGAATTACTCCAAAAAGTATCATTATACATAAAAAAATATAAATAACAATAGGAAAACATGATGCAAAATGGACATATCAACTCCCCCAAGCTTAGACCTCGCTTGTCCTCAAGCAAAAAACCGAAATCGAAAAACATGTCCACATGCTTAGAGAGAGAGAGAGAGAGAGAGAGAGAGAGAGAGAGGTGTCAATAAAACCAAAATACGGACATAGAAGCATCATGTATCTTATTATAACAGCAACAAATTTTAACAAAAAACTTTAACACATAACTTTTATCATAGACTTCTCATGAATTAGTAACAATTCATCACAACATCGAAGTATAAAGCATAAACTCTATTGAAAACCAACAAACTATGATCTCAGTCAACTTTGCAACTACAATTTCATCATCTTTTCAGGAAGGGTCACATATCGGAGCCTTTTTGGCAAGTCCACATAGTCAACTATCATATAGTCTTCTATGATTGCTAACACTCACCGCATACACATGAGCAAAACCTTTCAACCGGACACAAAGAAAGATAGGGGCTTATAGTTTCGCCTCCCAGTGTACTCACCTCAAGGGTGATGTTAACAATAATAACTCATGCTATCCACATCCAACTGGATATATGTGCCTAGATCTTTCCTCACCACATGATGCTTGCCAAATGAGAAAAATAAAAAGGAATGGAGAGAAAAACTTTGACTCTAGCATAAAAGTAAATAAATAAATAGTAAAAGATAGGCCCTTCACAGAGGGAAGCAGAGGTTGACATGCGCTTTTTGTTTGTATGACAATCTCTTAGTGCAAAAGAACGTCACGTTATATTGCCCCATATGATAGCAACCTTTATTATGCATTCTGTCGCTTTTATTCTTTGCCATCACAAGTTTGTACAACGCTCAATTTTCTCTTACACTAAATGATTTAACACATTTAGAAGCAATTTTTATTGCCTTATTGCACCGATGACAACTTACTTGAAGGATCTTACTCAATCCATAGGTGGACTCTCAAAACAAGATTTGGGTTTAAGGGTTTTTGGATGCACAAGTAGTATCTCTACTTAGTACGGAATTTTTGGCTAGCAAAGATAGGGGGCAAGCACCACATGTTGAAGGATCTATGACAATATAGCTTCTATGTGAATATGAACAAACATAAATCATTATGTTGTCTTCCGTGTCCAACATCAACAACTTTGGCATATAATATTTCGATGGGGGCTCACAATCACAAAAGATGTCCAAGATAGTGTACTTGCATGTGAATCTTCTCTTCACTTATTAATTCTTTCATGATTTGCATCATTGACCAATGCTATGTTTGTAGATCTCCAATAAAATTTTCTACTTATACTCTTCCTTATGTGATGTCATTACTTACCATAAGATTAGCATATGATCTTTTTCATTTATTTCCTTTCTTTTTATTGAACATGAAAGTAAAGAAAAGAAAACTCAAACTAAACTTTATTATATATCTCGCACACGATTACAAGGATAGATCACTAAGCAAACTTTTGAAAAGAAAGGATCGAACTAAACTTTTATTCATCTAAAGCAAAAGATAACTATGGATCAAACAAAAATAACTAAAGGCAAAAGATAGTGGAGGTGATATGATACCGGGGCACCGCCTCCCCATGCTTGGCACTAGCCAAGGGGAGTGCCCATACCCGATACTCAATTTTCCTTTGGTGATGAAGGAGGAGGTGGTGGTGATGAAGTAGAGCCGATCTTGTCCTTCATGATCAAAAGATTCTCCAATCTATGGATGACGCTCAGGAGGGCGATGATATGCTCTTGCAATAGAATATTTTCACGGGTGCAGGTATTCGGTGACTTGTGCGTTGTCTCCTGCTGGATTGATACCTTGGTTCTCAAACTAAGGGAAATGCTTATCTCTACTTTGCTGCATCACCCTTTCCTCTTCAAGGGAAAAACCAATGCAAGCTCAAGAAGTAGCAGTTCTCGTCACCAATACACTCATTGATGGTGGCACGGGACTCAACGTTCTCTCCGTCGAGACGTTCGAGATGCTCCAGATGCATTACGACTAGCTCCTCCCCACCAAGCCTTTCTCAAGGGTGACCGAAGGCTCCACCATCCCCATAGTACATATCCGCCTCTCTGTCACCATTGGCAAGCGCGACAACTACCACACCGAGCTCATCGACTTCGACATCGCCCACATTCGCCTCCCGTACAATGCCATCCTCGGGTATCCGGCCCTCGCCAAGTTCGTAGCAGTGACTCACCACAGCTACAATGCCCTCAAGATGCCAGGAAGTGGCGGCATCATCATGGTCACCTGCGATGAGAAAGAAGTGGTGTGCTCCCTTGAGCGCGCCTCCAGGCCGCATCGGTCAAGAACTCAGATGATGAGGGTGCCATCCGTCCTCCTGAGGCCGTCCCCAAGAAGAAGCGGTTGCTCCTCAGGGGCCGCCTGGAGGCAGGGCGTCTGACGATCAAGCCTCAGGACATGTGCCCACCACTGGGGCGCCTTCCCCACTCGCATAGGGAGGCGCGCCCGGCGCCCCTCTCAGGACGGGCTCAGGGACTCTCCTCTGGAGGGCCTCTGACCTGAGCAACGTCACGAGGGAGGCATTCAGGCACCATGTGGAGGCATGCTTCAATGCGCGCTTCCATGAACAGGGAGCGAGGCTTCGGGTATCTAGGCATGGTTTATGCCATGATAAGTATAGGTGTTCTTGGATTTCTAGTTTGGGCTCATCATATGTTTACTGTGGGCTTAGACGTTCCAGGCGTTCAGTAGTTCATCACCAAGGTGACTGGGGAGCTTCAGGAGGCGCGAGCCATGCGTGGCGAGCGTCGCTCCGCAACACCCAGTGCAGCTACCACCTCTGACGTGGGCGGCGAGCTGCACGTCTGCGTATATCCCAGGCCTCAATAGGGCCGCTCCTCAGGAGCTCTTCTGGCTGTCCCACGTCGGTCGGTGTGAAGGCCGCGCCCACTGCTACGTCTGCATGTCGTTTGTCCTGCCGAATGCAGCTGCCTCGCACCAGCACCACATGTAGAGCATTTTGGCAGCTCGCGAGGCCACGCGCCAGGCGATCCTGACGGAGGAGGTGCCGGAACTTCGTGAGCCCGCCGGACCTCCAGAGCCCCCTGGGGCTCAGGAGCCGGCCGGCTTGTGAGGAGCAACTTCTGCAGTGCGCGTCTTCAGCTACAGCAACACTTCTACAGCGACGTTGCCATGTGACTTTTTGGTTTGTTCAATTGAGGGCGCCCCACGGGCTGCATTATCCTCGGGCTGTCAAGGCCGGCCCCTGTAGCTGCACCATTTCGATTCATGTACTCCGAACCAGTTATGCATGCTCCAATTGTCATGGTTGTTGGTATTTCTCCTGTCGTTTTGTTATCTATGGATTCGCCCCTCGCGGCCTCTGCGCATTGCTAAACCAGCCCCTTGCTCATCCCGCAACGGGAGCTACTAGCACGGCGCCTGTGCTCGGGTCTGTCCCTGCAACGCTGATAAACCTAAGATATTGAGCTCTGGCTCACGGCCTGGCCCGCGCACGTCACCTCACCGGGCCCTTAGTGCCTTCGCCCTCTTCCGGAAAGATCATCGGCAGGATGGCAAGCGCGGTTGCATGCCATATTTTCCTTCTTTTGGCTAACTCGTAGGAACTTCCGAAGCAGGGACCACTAGCAGCTTCACGCATCTCTCGTGGCGCAACACCTCCTGGGGCACCCCCTCAGAGCCAGCCATTCCTTCTCTCACGCGAGTCACTTGCACGTTAAAGGGGGGCCTTGAGCACCGCGCCTCAGGGGCTCCTACTGGCTCTCGGGCCCTCAACCCCTGGCCTTGACCACGGCATCACGACATGGCATACCAGCGGCGCCAGAGCCTTGCTCGAGGGTCGGGACCCGACGATGTAGACCACCCAGACGAGCGAGAGAGATGGGGTTGGCACGAGCCCTGCCCAGAGGCGCCATCGGGAGGAAGAAATAACTTAACGCCAGGCAGGAAGATTATCCTTGCAACAAAGAAATTACCGCAGGCCCGCCAAGATAAGTCACCTCTCGTATGACGACACGAACCTCACAATCAGCATTTTGTCTCTAGCGATCTCGCTCGAGCAAGGACATTTCCCGTTCAGCCTTTCGAGAGCCGCTTGCACGCCAAAGGGGACCTCCTGAACATCGTGCCTCAGGGGCTCTTACTGGACCTGGGCCGCTTACCTCCTGGCCTTGACCACGGCATCGTGACCTGGCATACCAGCGACGACCGAAGCTTGCCTGTGGACTGGGTCATGTCGGCGTAGAGCACTAAGCTATCGCAGGAATGAAAGGGGGAACCATGCCAAAGCGAGAGACGCAAGCACGACATCGAACCAGAAATGATAGCATTGAAGTGCGAGTGTCATAGTTTTTTTACATACCCCCACGGGGCTCGTCATGGTTTTATGCAGAAGTGAAGCAAAAGGAAAAACCCCCTAAGAGCCATAGCCTGGGCGACATCATCAACAACACCGGGATAGCGTTGTTCCTCCCCCTAGGTCCGGGCGTAGCGGCGTGGTGGCTCGTAGCTATTGTCGTCGCTCGAGTCCGGTCCGGATGAGGCGCCGCTGCTGTCGGAGGTGTCGCGAACAAGGACAAGGGAATGTTCACCACCAGTGGCCTAGCCGCCTTGGCCGCCTCCCCTGGGGCAGCATGCCAAGTGCCCGCCTTCCTTGCTGAAGGCCTTGAAGGAGAGCGTCGAGGCTCTGTCGTACTCAAAATGGATGGTGTGGCCTCCCTCCGGGCTGCAGGCGCGGGTGGTTACCCCCCATCCCCGGGTCATGAAGATATCGCCGGAGTCGATGACCTCGACTTCCGCTTCAGAAGCCTGGCTGCAGCATCCATCGCGTAGCAGCCACAACTCGACAGGCCCTCTCGGCGGTATCTCCCTCATGAAGGACCGCGGGAGCCGGATCCAGGTGCGTGGCAGCATTGCCACCCACACCATGAACTCGCGGGTCGTGCCTTCAGCATGGGTCCTCAAGCGGGGTGGCCATACGGCCACCGCTTGTTCTCCTCCGCGGCTCCATTCCTCGCGGCGTCTGCCACCACTCCCATGGGCGGGGCTCCGCGCGCGAGCGTACACGGGGACCGGGAAGCCCGACGGAGCGCGTTCGTGCCAAGGCCGCGTCACCACAGGCGCCGCGGCAATGTCGCGAGAGCAATCAAGCCTCTTCTTCGACGCGAGTAGCTCAGGTTCCACCTGAGGGGTTTTTTCCGTTCTCCGCGGCGGAAAACCCCCTCACTGGCGTCATGGACGCTCTATCATGATGGTGGGACAAAGTAGGAGCAAGCAGCAAAAAGACGAAGATGAGCCGGGGGGTTTCGCCCCCTCTCGCATTTATAGCCAAGGAAGGCCAATAGCCGGCCTCTCGCGGTTCCAAGTGATGATGCTTTTTTGCATGCATCAAGCAGTTGTCAGGTCGGGCAGTTGCTAAGGCAGTGTGGGGAAGTGGAGACGTGATACGTCTCCAACGTATCTATAATTTTTTATTGTTCCATGCTATTATATTATCCATCTAGGATGTTTTATATGCATTTATATGCTATTTTATATGATTTTTGGGACTAACCTATTAACCTAGAGCCCAGTGCCAGTTTATGTTTTTTCCTTGTTTTTGAGTATCGCAGAAAAAGAAAACCAAACAGAGTCCAATTGACCTGAAATTTCATGGAGTTTATTTTTGGACCAGAAGAAGCCCACGGAGTATCAGAGATGGGCCAGAAGAGTCCCAAGGCACCCACGAGGGTGGGGGCGCGCCCTACCCCCCTGGGCGCGCCCCCTACCTCGTGGCCGCCTCGGAGACCCCCCTGACTTGTTCCCGACGCCAAAAATCCCTATAAATATAGAAACCCTCGAAAAGAAACCTAGATTAGGAGTTCCACCATCGCAAGCCTCTGTAGCCACCAAAAACCATCAGGGCCCTGTTCCGGCAACCTGCCGGAGGGGGGATCCATCACCGGTGGCCATCTTCATCATCCCGGCGCTCTCCATGACGAGGAGGGAGTAGTTCACCCTCGGGACTGAGGGTATGTACTAGTAGCTATGTGTTTGATCTCTCTCTTTCGTGTTCTTGATTCGGCACGATCCTGATGTATCGCGAGCTTTGCTATTATAGTTGGATCTGATGATGTTTCTCCCCCTCTACTCTCCTGTAATGGATTGATTTTTCCCTTTGAAGTTATATTATCGGATTGAGTCTTTAAGGATTTGAGAACACTTGTGCTTAACTGTGGTGACAATGGGATATTCACGTGATCTACTTGATGTATGTTTTGGTGATCAACTTGCGGGTTCAGTGACCTTGTGAACTTATGCATAGGGGTTGGCACACGTTTTCGTCTTGACTCTCCGGTAGAAACTTTGGGGCACTGTTTGAAGTTCTTTATGTTGATTGAATAGATGAATATGAGATTGTGTGATGCATATCGTATAACCATACCCACGGATACTTGAGGTGACATTGGAGTATCTAGGTGACATTAGGGTTTTGGTTGATTTGTGTCTTAAGGTGTTATTCTAGTACGAACTCTATGAAAGATCGAACGGAAAGAATAGCTTCGTGTTATTTTACTACAGACTCTTGACTAGATCGATCAAAAATAATAACTTTGAGGTGGTTTCGTACCCTAAAATAATCTCTTCGTTCGTTCTCCGCTATTAGTGACTTTGGAGTGACTCTTTGTTGCATGTTGAGGATAGTTATATGATCCAATTATGTTATTATTGTTGAGAGAACTTGCACTAGTGAAAGTATGAACCCTAGGCCTTGTTTCCTGGCATTGCAATATCGTTTACGCTCACTTTTACCACTTGCTACCTTGTTGTTTTTATATTTTCAGATTACAAATACCCATATCTACCATCCATATTGCACTTGTATCACCATCTCTTCGTCGAACTAGTGCACCTATACAATTTACCATTGTATTGGGTGTGTTGGGGATACAAGAGACTCTTTGTTATTTGGTTGCAGGGTTGTTTGAGAGAGACCATCTTCATCCTATGCCTCCCACGGATTGATAAACCTTAGGTCATCCACTTGAGGGAAATTTGCTACTGTCCTACAAACCTCTGCACTTGGAGGCCCAACAACGTCTACAAGAAGAAGGTTGTGTAGTAGACATCAAGACGCCCACGTCCCATCAAGCACCACGCGTCGACTCGGTCCGCAGGCGATAGGGGCCCGTGGTGCTTCGCCCTTGCCCTTTAGCTTCGCCTCGAAGCCAAGTCCGAGCGCGCCTTGGGCCCGAGGGCTACTGTCGGTGTTCTGGGAACCAGGGTACCCATACTTGCCTGTCTGAGGCCCACGGCGTGGCTCCATCGGCAGCCTGGTATGGCCCATCTTCAGCATCTTCAAAACAAGACCCTCGCGAGGGGCCAAGCCTCGCGAGGCGGACGACGCCAAGACCTCTAGAGGGAGCGGCCTCCTTAGGTTGGCTCCCGAGGAGCGAATATTTCTATGCAGGTGCCCACCTCATGAGGTTGAGGTGACGCAAGCCGTGACGACCAAGGCTAGGCGGGCGCCAGCGGGCGCAGAGCAGCAGGTTTCCTCTTTGGTGCTAAGGAGGCAGATGCAGGTGCGGGGTCCCGAGGAACCAACCAAAGGTTTCCATTCCCGTGCAACAAGACCAAGACCACCAGGACGGCAGGACGGATGTCATCACCGAGCCCACCACGACCAGAAGCTTTGCAGGCGAAGACCACCTTTCATCAGGATAGGACGTACTTCTTGTCCCCCTTCAAAATTGGCCACTGTGGGATCCCTTCCCGCCTTCGTTTGGAGGAAGAGGACCAAGGCCACTATAAATATAGGCTAGCCACCACCATAAGGGGGATCCGATCCTTCCGCACCGCAACACACCACCCCTTCACCAGAGCAGACCTCGCGAGGTTGTTCTTCCTCTGTACTAGTTCATCCACAGCCCCTCGTTAGGCTAATCCACCCAAAGCAGTAGTAGGGTATTACACCGCAAGGTGGCCCAAACCTGGCTAAACGGCTGTGTCCATCTTCTTGCTTGTTCATCGGGCGCCGTGGGGGCTACGAACTGGTTGGCTGGAGAGGTTGAGTTCTTCCACACGCACAAGAGTTCGAACCTTTCTTGGGTCCGCGGAGCCCCAAATCCGACAGCGGCCTCATCCGTACAGGATGGGGACGAGGATGAGGACGAGGATGAGGACGAGGAGGAGAGTGCCTCCTCGCACTCTAAGAAGAGGGAGGCATTCGAGGACGCCGAAGAGGTTCAGCACCCTCAAGGTCTGAAGAGGCAGCACCGGCCCAAGCTCGTCCTGTCTGATAGCTCGGATGAGGAGTCTAAAGTGTCAGAGGAGATCCCGAAGAAGGGTCCCAGGGTCAAGCCCCCGGCCAGCAGGTATGGGGCTGGTATTTTCTGCTACCCTCATTTTTCAGCAATTCATTCTTGTTGGAGGGTAACTCCTCAAAATTGCAGTCCTCCACGCGACCGCCCCGTCGAGCAGACCTCGAAGGGGACGTCCCCACCCACCGAACTGGCGGACAGTGGGTCTATGGCGCATTCCATGCCTCCTCTAATCCCTGAAGAGGTCGGGGAGGTGCGGTCCCGAAGGACTCCTCCTCCTCCGAACACAGAGGGGGAGGTTGATGCCGTGATGGCCGAGATTAACACCTGGTCACTGAAGACCAGGAGGGCGTGTTCCTCCTGGCTGATGTGGGAAGGGAGTCCGGACCGTCCGGACCCCATCAGCCGTCTGCTCCTGAGCCCCCAAGGCCTTCGACAGCATAGGTTCCTATTCCCAGTGGAGAAGGGGCCGGGGAGTCGATGCCAGCGCCGAACACCTCCAAACGGGCAATAGCTGGCTGGTCGGACGCGCTAGAGGAGTTTGTGAACAAATCTTCCATCGTTGATGGGCACCGCACTCTTATGAGTGCGGTCATGCAAGGTGTTCGGTCCGTCCAATCCGGACTGAACAACGCTGTCCAAGGCCTTCTAATAGGCTTTGAGGTAAGTCAAGTAATGTTATTTTCTCATAACGCGGTTGTCACCTTTAGTTTGGGTAGGCTGTGTACATGCCCCCGAGACTCTGCAAGGTCTTCGGAGAAGCCTGCAGAGGATCAAATTTGGTAGGTCAATTAATAATGTCGACATTTCTTTTGCTGGCGCAGGCATCTTCCGTTGCTGCGGCTACTAATGCCACGACACTGGAGGAGATGGATTAGAAGCTCAAGCATTCTGATAAAGAGCTTGACCTTGTCAACAAACGGCTTGACGAGGCGCAAGGTAAGCCTTTTGGTAAGATGTATATTTTCTTGATGCCGGATATTGACGATCTGGACTGTATGCTGATCTTCTATCATGATGATCTTGCTGCCGCCACCGAGGTCAAGGGCTTGGGAGAGGCCCTGAAGAAAGCCGAGGCAGAGTGGTAGCAAAGAAAACGGCCACTGACAAGGCGGTGGCCGAGCTCGAGAAGGCCAAGCTCGCTGGTGAGCAGCACGAGGCTCGAGTGACCGAAGTTCAAGTAGAGCTCCATAATCCCGCCAAGAAGCTGGAGGTCCTTGAGAAGGAGTAGGAGGAGCGATCCTCACAGCTGTCCAAGGTGGATAAAGAGCTCCAGAAGGCAAGGACCGAAGCACGAGGTGTCTGGGAAGAGCTCCGCCAAGTCGGCCGAATTGCAAATGGTAAGAAATACTTAATACAGAGTGTGTTCAGAGGCAATAGATTCACCCTACTGACGCGGGTCTGGCGCTCCGCATGCGTCTTCGCCTAACTTTCGAAGAATGTGGCGGCTGCGGCGAAGCACTATGCTACTCACGAGGAGGACTCCACGCAACTGCTCTTCTGGTCACAGTTTCTGAATTCTGAGTGTGCTCCCCTCCTCAGCAGTCAAATGAAGTAGTTGATGGAGATGCATCGGATTTCCGAGCTGACTGTGAAGGACCTTTGTGTCAGTATGTGGCCCGCCGAGCCCATTCCAGACACCTACTTCGGCCTTGTGCAGAAGCTGCGGGAGGCACCACTCCGGATTGACGCCATGAAGCGCTCAGCGTGCCTTGAGGGGGCGAGGCTTGCGTTTGCAAATACAATGGTGCATTGGCCAAAGATTAATCCAATGGACATGGCCACTGGTCGTCCGCCCAAAGGAAAAGAGCATTGCCGCCCTAAGCAATACTTTGCACAGGTGATGGGTGGCGCGCAGGCGATAGAGGGCTTGTGTTAAAAGGATGTAATGCTTGAATGATTGTATTAAGTTTTTACCAGTTGGACCTTATGCTTTATAATGCGTCTGCCTGACTTATTTTATATTGTTATGATTTTAATTTTGACTCCTATTCGGCCGTATGTTTATTCTGAAAGCTACTAGTCGTAGGCTTCAGCCCCCAGGTGAATGTCACGAGGGCTGCTTTGTCTCCGCGATGTTACCCTTAGCCAACGTCTTGGTACCCGGAGGCGGTAGCGTGTGAGCAAAACTAGACAATCAGACTATTCGGTTTTACTGCTTTCACTTAGCCTTAGGAGCTTGATGGTGGGGGCTAAGGACTAGCCCCCTGTGTTTTGTAGTGTACTTTGGGGTAAATGCCTGCCGTTTCCGATCACGTGGTTTGTGTTAAGACGAACCCTTCGTGTGACACGGGGCCAATGATTTTTAGAGTCAAACCTCGTCATCGGATCGCTGATCAGTTCGCGCTTACTATGAAGGTCAGTTTTCGGCTTTCTCCTCCTGAGGTACTTAACTGGCGAGCCAAAAGTACAATCGCAGGGGTTCTTTCTTTGCCCTCTTAGCCGAACATGCGAAACATAAGGGGAAAGCACAGGAGCCGAGCTACCCAACTATTGACCTAAGACATAGTTCGGAACATTATGCATATAGTGCAATATCCGAGACGCCGAACACTCAGCGGAAAGCAGTGTCGGACTTTGGGTGCCGAGCTCATATGGAAATCGAGCTCTAGATTAGTTAACCTATCATGTTTCCATGTCGGGTTGTTCGAAGAGCGGGGGTCGGAAAGGAAATAGACAATCGCAAGATGCGGATATCCGAGCACCATAAAGGGCATTTTTATTATTTCTCATAGGCTCAAGACGTCTAACCGTACAATTCGAACTGCGAAGGCATTAGTTGTAAAAAAGGAAAAAATTACAGAGTATGACACCCGAAGTGAGCGTTCTGTGTTGTCGTTAATGGTTATGACGCCCGAAGGACCAGACATCTTCAACTTGAGGTACGCGTAATATGGAACGGTATTGAACTTGGCGAACGCCGTTCGGCCGAGGAGGGCATGATAGCCGTTGTGGAAAGGTGCATTGTCAAAGATCAAGTCCTTGCTTCGGAAGTTGTCTGGAGAGCCGAACACTACTTCAAGTGTCACCGTGCCTGTGCAGCGGGCCTCCACTCCCGGGATGACCCCCTTGAAGGTGGTGTTACTGGGTTTGATCCTTGACGGATCGATCCCCATCTTCCTCACTGTGTCTACGTATATCAGATTGAGGCTACTGCCCTCGTCCATTAGGACTCTAGTGAGGTGGAATCCATCAATGATGGGGTCGAGTACTAAGGCTGCGGATCCTCCATGGCGTAAGCTAGTCGGGTGATCCCTGTGATTGGGCAGGCTGACCATGGGATTGAACTTCGGCACTACGGGCTCAACAGAATATACGTCTCGCAGCGCTCGCCTCCTTTCCTTCTTTGGTATGTGGGTTGCGTAGATCATATTCACCGTCTTGACCTCGGAAGGAAAGGGTTGGTGGCCTCCATTATTCGTCCTGCAGGCTCGTCATCGTCCTCGCTCCGTGGGCTTCTGCCCGAGTCTTCGACTATGAGCTTGCCGGACTGCTTTATCACCCAACAGTTACGGTTGGAGTGGTTGGCGAGCTTCTCTAGAGTGTCGTGGATCTGGAAAGTCATGTCTAGGATTGCATCTAATCTGGATGGGCCATCGTCGTTGCCTTTAGGGGCCTTCTTTCGGGGTCCGGACTTCTGATTTCGGAATCCGGCATTTACTGTCGTGTCCCCTCCCTCGCCGTCATTGTGGCGACGTTTACTCTTGCTGCATCGGGGCTTTCCATTTTAGTCCCGAACCTCGGAGGTATCAGGCGTATCGGGGTTGGCATTTTCTTGAGCGACCCAACTGTCTTCACCCACGCAAAAGCGGGTCATGAGAGAAGTAAGGGTTGCCATAGTTCTTCGCTTGTCCTGGCCGGGCTGTCTAACGAGCCATTCGTCCTTGACACTATGCTTGAAAGCGGCCAAGGCTTCGGCATCCGGACAGTCGACAATCTGGCTTTTCTTTGTCAGGAATCAGTTCCAAAATTGTCGGGCGGATTCTCTAGGCTGTTGTGTAATGCGATTTAGGTCGTCAGCATCCGGAGGCTGGACATAGGTGCCTTGAAAGTTCTCTCGAAACACATCCTCAAGCTCTTCCCAACAACCTATAGAGTCTTCGGGAAGGCTATTCAACCAGTGCCGAGCCGGACCTTTAAGCTTTAGTGGCAGGTATTTGATAGCGTGGAGGTCATCTCCTCGCGCCATGTGAATATGGTGGAGGAAATCCTCTATCCATACGGCCGGATCTGTGGTTCTGTCGTATGGTTCAATCTTCACAGGCTTGAAGCCTTCTCAGAATTGGTGTTGCATTACCCTCTCTGTGAAGCACAAGGGGTGTGTGGTGCCCCGAATTCGGGCTACATCACGTCGGAGGTCTTCGGACATCCGAGTCTGCTGCTGCTCCTGGATTCTGTCATTTCGGTTCGGCCAATCATAATATCCTTCCCATTGAGTGGGCGGATCTTCCCTGGGTCCGTATATGGACTTGGTACGGCCTCCTCGAGCGTCTAGATCATGACAGAGGTCGTACTGGTAGGCGGGTCGCACTTGATCCTTGCCGTAACAATGAGGTGGGGCGGCGGGGTGGCCTCGTCAGCTTTTCTGTCCCGCCCTCTAGGAGGGTGGTCCGTCTGTTCGGCGCGTGTGTATGTCGGACGTATTGTCTCTACGGCCTCGTCATCGAACTGCGGCAGCAGTCTTCGCTTGGGATAGCTTTTGATTGGCTGCTCGTGGTCGTACCCTTCTTCAGTGGCTAGGACTGTGGTCCATAGATTGTTGATATGTCCTGTTCCGCCTTGATTTTGCTCTTTTGTTTCTTCAGGCTCAGGGCGGTGGCTAGAAGCCTCCACTTGAACCGTTCCTGCTCCAGCGGGTCTTCGCTGACGATGAAATTGTCATCACCGAGACTGGCCTCCTCTTCAGATAGTGGGAGGTAGTTGCTGTCCTCGGAGTCATCTGGGTTGAACGGGCCCTCCTGCTCTGCGGGGTCATCCCGATGATGTTCATTAGCTGCGGCTCCGGCGAGGTCATCCGTACTATTCGCGGTGCCGTTCTCCGCGGAGTCCACATTGCTCGTATGGCTTCAACGTGGCTTTGATCGACGATGTTGTTTTCGGCGTTTGGGCGGCTCATCTCCGGGCTTGTCTCGGTCCTGATTGGGAGTGCCATCGCCATCCTTGGGAGTGTCCACCATGTAAATATCGTTGGTGGACGTGGCCGACCATCGGCCGGTGACGGGGGGGGGGGCAACATCGGTTTCAGTCATGGCTCCCCTATCCTCGTCCATGTATTCGGCGTTTTCTGAATTATAATCTAGCATATCGGTTAAATCATCAACAGTGGCTACCAGGTGGGTGGTGGGTGGGACATAAAATTCCCCGTAGTATGCCTCAAAGGGTCGATGGTGGCGAGCGGAGGCAGGTCCTCCTGGATGGTCATTTTCTGGATTCGGTCTAGCGCCTCGTTCAACATAGCAAGGGTCGCCGAATTTGAGGGCTCTAGGCCAGATTCCGTTGTAACGGGGTGAGGGGCAATCAATGCCCTGTCCAGTCCTTGGTTTCCACAGGTTGAGCCGAACTCAGGGTACGGTGTCGGATCCTTGAGAGGGCCCGGATTGTCACTGGGGACTAAGGACGGGCGTTGGTTTTTGCGTGTGGTTTCCATGCCGGGATTCGAGATCGAGCTGCTTTGGGCTGGGGTGACCCCTGGCCATCGGTCGCCGGCTCATCGCAAGGGCTTAGAGGAACATTGTGATAGGAAGGTTCGGCCGAGGTTGACTCTTGTCCACCGCCTCCTGATTCCGCCTCGAAGGCCGAGGGCAGGCCCTCCATAGACATGGTGGATCCGGCCGAAGGTGGAGCCTGGCCCCCGCTTGGAGTGGAGACCTCCTGGCTCGAGGCTGTTCGGAGGGCGGAGGCCGATCTACAGATCGGATCAGAGGGGGACTCCAGAGCGGGCGTGACGAGGCCGACAAGGGTGCGGACGGGGGCATTCAATCCGGTGAAGACTAGATCGCCCCGTATGTTCGCAACATATTCAAGATTGCCAAATCAAATTCGGTGTTCCGGAGCGAAGTTGTCAATCCGACCTAAACGACCGGTTGGATTAGCGTGCAACACGATGCTGCCGAACGCGAAGAGTTGACCGGGGACAAAGAAGTCCCCGGATTCGATGCCTTCTCCTATGATCAGGCGAGCCATCGATCCTTCGGGCGACCCCACAACAGAACTCTCAATGAAAGCACCAATATCGGTATCAAAACTGGTAGACCTTGGGGTAGGGGGTCCCGAGCTGTAGATCTGGGATCGATGGGTAACAAGGGACGACGAACACAATGTTTTACCCAGGTTCAGGCCCTCTCGAAGAGGTAATACCCTACGTCATGCTTGATTATATTGGATGTATAGTATGGTTACGGAGTAGATCTACCTCGAGATCAGCATGAGCTAAACCCAACGGTGATGAGGTGATGAATATAGCTCTAGCCCTAAAGACTACAAACCTCGGCTTATATAGACAACTGTAGGGTTAGGGTTACCAGAGATATATTACAATAAGGAATAAACAGATCCTGCCTATCCTTGACTTGGAGGGCACATCGTAGCTTCATAGATCTCCCGTCACTATACGGCTTCACCAGTCCGGCCCATATTCCATGGGCCGGCGTCCTGAGGACCCCTCGGTCCATAACTCCCTCATCGCCCTTGGGCGGAAGGAGGGGGTAGAACCTTAGAGCCCGACACCGGAGTACTGGGCATGAGGGTCTCCAACTGCAGCGGTGGAGCCGAAGCGGACTTCGGCTGGGCCGATGATTGGCCCAGCCCCACTTTGATGACCTCGGGGACTCTGTCCCCTTGGCCTTCTAGGACCGAGGTCTCAACACCAGCCATGAAAGTCGACTCTTCGGCCCCCGTCATGTCAACGTGGGGGGCCAGAGTAGATGTTGCTTTCGTCGGCCCGTCTTGAGCTGGGGAGGAGTAGCAGGATCTGGTATCCCGCTGGCACATGGCAACCTACTTGAGGATTCGATGAGGCGCACCTTTGGCGAACTATAGGAAAATGCTCATGTGAGTTTTATCCTGCTAAGTGTACTTGTTGCAAAATGAACAAAAGAACAGTGACGTACCCTCGGGATGCCGGTTTCTTCCTTCCCATAGCGAGGGGATCATCCTCTAAATTGTCGGAGATTACGATCTTCTCCGACGACTTGCCAGTGGCCCCGGCCGAGGTTCTCCTCAGCCTCTTTTGTCCCTTGGGCCGCGTTCCGGCCTTGGCGTCCGCTGACGCTGCCCTCTTCCCTTTAAGGGAAGGGTTCGCCTCATCCTTATCCTCCCCCACGTCGCCCTCGTGGGTGGAAGAGGTGTGGGTCTCCACGGACTGGGTGACCGAGGTGTCCCTAGTCCTAAGGCCCGCCTTTCCCTTCTGGGACTTCGGCCCCTTGGGGATCACCATGTGCGGCTCCTCGACTAGGAGTGCCGTGAGCAGGGGGTTCTCTCCCCCTCTGGCAGTGGGGTCGGGCACAACATTTGATGCGCCTTAGATGCCCATTTCTACGAATATGAAGCGAGGCTATTCATCAAATCTGTCTCACTTAACAAGAAAAGGAAGAATGTAACTGTGTGTGTCAAACACTTACCGGTGCCGAGGTCCTCCCCTTCCTTGGGGATCTTGTCCTTGGATATCTTGAAGAGACGCTTCCACATGCCAGACAAGGTGGTGTGGAAGAAGTTGAGGAAGGGCCCCGTTTCATTAGGCTTATGCTCCCACGTCAGGGAAGCTCGAAGCTGGAGTGGGAGGAGGCGGCGGTGGAGCATGACGTTTACTACGTCAACTAGCTGGAGGTTTTTCTGTTGGACCACTATTTGATCTTATTGATCAATGCCTCCACCTCCTCTGGGTTCCCCCAGGCGATGCCCTTCTCCCTCTAGGACCTGAGCTTCTTCGGGGGCCCAACCGAAAAGGCTGGGACTTCGGCCTGGACGGCTGCGAGTGGATCGGTGATGTAAAATCACTCCTGCCGCCGTTCCTTGACCATTTTGAAAAAGGTTGCCCTCGAACCAATCGGCCTTCTGGTTCTTGCTGACCATGGCCCCTCCACACTCCGCCAGATCGGAGCCGCTAGACTTCGGCTTAATGCCGAAGATCTTCAGCCATAAGCCAAAGTGCGGCTCGATGCAGAGGAAGGCCTCGCAGACCGTGATGAATGAGGCGAGGTGCAAGATGGATTTCGGGGCCATGTGGTGGAAGTCGAGCCCGTAATAGAACATTACCCCGCGCACGAATTGGTGCAGCAGGAACCCTAAACCTCTGAAGAGGTGGGGGGACGAAGACTACCCGCTCCCCTGGGTTGGGAGCTGGCACTTGCTGGTTGGCTTTGGGAGCGCGGGCGATGTTGGCGGGGATGTATCCCGCACTGCGCAACTCCGTGATGGTGACCCCTGTCATGGTGGAACCACCCAATGCCCTCTGAGGGTGTCAGACATGGTTGGATGAGGAAGCTTGGATGCGACTGAGGAGGAAGAAAGCGAGATTGGATCTGGGCGCTAGAGCTAGAGAAGGCAGCAGACGGGGGAAATGAGAGTGTGCTTGTTTGCATTGTTGGTTTCTTACTCTTATAGGCTGATGAAAAGGCCAAGAGTCCTTCTCGCTACGCCGGTAAAAATGCCACTCCCCCTCAAAATATGTCGTTGTGCGCATGGGGGGAAACAAAATCTTGATAATGTCCCTGATAAAACATGCACGATCTCCATTTTGATGGGACGCACCACTAAAAGGGATGCCTCAGGCCATGATTAGTGGTAAGCAGTAACTGCTTGACCCTTCATGGCTCACGCTGCTTCGATAAAGTTGTCAGGCTAGGGGGCACTATTCACACATACATGGTCGGCCTTCGAGGCTAAGTTACCCCGCCTCCTCGTACAAGGCGTGAGCTCGGCTAAGTCTTGTTTGTAAGACACTACCTCTTTGAAGAACAGTTCAGGGTTATTGAAGTCACAAAGAGGAACTCGTTTATCAAATCAAGGACTCCGGATCCAAGGTTATGTTCATAAAGGGTATCATCCTCGGCGTGGAAGACCAGTTCGGGGGCTACTGACAGTGTCCTGGACTAGGGGGTCTAACCTAGCTGGCCTACTCCTCGGGATGGGCTGGTGAGCCCTCATTCTTCTCATGATGGACTCCGTAAGACACATGCTGGAGGCGTGATCGAGACTACATCTACCCAAGACTTGTCGTACACTCCAAGACTTCTCCTACGACCTCTGTGCCAAGATACCGATCTTGTAACCTTAGATGCCCTACCTGGCATGTATATAAGCCAGAGGGTTTAGCCCGTGGAGGGCACATTAACGCAATCTCATTCACCCAGCCTAGAGTTAGAACACATCTCACGATCTCGAGGTAGATCAACTTTGTACTCGATACATCTCTATCAATATAAACAAGAGCAGGACATAGGGTTTTACCTTCATCAAGAGGGCCCGAACCTGGGTAAACATTGTCTCCCTGTTTCTGTTACCCACGATCTGAGATCCACAGTTCGGGACCCCCTACCTCAAGGTCTGCCGGATTTCACACCGACAGTGGTGGATGGTCGGCTTGATCGGCAGAGTGGGTCCTCGCATTGTTGTGTGTTCGTGTGGTTGGCGTCTGTTGTTGTGTTCGGCACGCCATTTGCGAGAATGGCCTTGACACTATGTGTTTCAATGTTCGGTGTGGGCTTGTTTGATCCTTATTGTTTTGGTTTTTATCTAATTAAATGGGTCGTTCTCTTTTGATTAATTAATGGACAAGGCAAATATTTTGTCTCCGTTTAAAAAAAATAAAGTTATCATGTGGCTTCCCCTTGAAGAAAATCATCTACGTAGTTTTTTTTTCGGAAAAACTAACGCCCACACGTGTGGGCATTTGCAGATCGCCCACACGCCTCCATCACCACTCATTTTGCCACGTATGAATAGATGACATCAACAGAAATCTTTTTGGTTTTCGGCTTAAAAATATTTTATCTCCTAAATAAAAAAGCGAACTAAAAATCTGTTTTCACCATTAAATCCGTCTCGACGAGATCTTCAAAACTAGACCCCATGTTGATATGTTTCGACGAAATTTTTTTTTGCCCAGAAATTGCCATGATGTTTAGACTATAGTTGCCATAGTGCTTATCCTAAAGTTGCCATGTGGCAATTTTAGTTTGTAGATCATGGCAATTTCAGTTTTTTGATGATGGCAATTCCAGTACTTTGACCATGAAAATAATTTTTTATTGAACCATGGCAATTTTAAGTGCATGTATCATGGCAATTTTAGTTTATGGTGCATGGCAAGTCTAATTTCTTAATTATTCGTTTTATAATATGTTAAAATTTATTTTTAAATGTAAAAGAAAATAGTTGAAACATATCATGGCAACTTTAGTGTAAATATCATGGCAATTCATGTGCAATAGACATGGCAACTTTTAACCAAAAAAAAATTCGCCGAAATATATCGTTATGAGATCTAGTTTTGAAGATCTCGTCGCGAGGGGTTTAATGGTGAAAACGGATCTTCAATCGAATTTTTCATTTAAAAGATAAAACATTTTAAAAACTGAAAATCCAAAAAGATTCTCGCATGCATGCATGCGATGACATTGCAATCTATTTGCATTAGAGACGTGTGGTGCGTCTTTTTTCCTGCCACACGTGTGGCAGTTATCGACGTCCTTTTTTTTGCAATAGTGTTTGTGGCAGGAAGATTAATAACGGATAGTGTATTAACTGCTTACGAATGTATTCATTATTTGAAGAGGAGGAAAGGCAAGTCTGGAGCTTGTGCGGTGAAGCTAGATATGGGTAAAGTCTGCGATCGAGTAGAATGAAGCTATTCCAGAGCCATCATGACCAAACTGGGTTTTGCAGATGGATGGATTAATATAGTTATGAAGTGCGTGGAAACAGTCTCGTTCTCTGTGAGAGTGAATGGGGAGTTTTCAGAAATTTTTGAACCAACCATAGGCATAAGACAAGGTGATCCATTGCTACTTATTCCTGATTTGTGCTGAAGGTTTATCATGCCTGCTGAAAAACTCTGGTGAGGCACATCTTCACCGGGGTATTCGTACTGGAATCCACTGTCCTTGGGTCGCGCATCTTCTTTTTACATATGACTGCCTTGTGTTTACACAAGCTACAACTGAAGGTGCGCAAAGACTTCGGGATGTAGCTCAGGGCAACTAGTTAATACGCAACAAGTTTTCCACCAAGGCTCAGAAATCTTGTCAGAAGCTTTTTTTTGGGGGGCTTCCTACAGCGCTAGGCAGATCAACTGACAAACAATTTGAACATATTCCTACTCATATAAAGAAATTGGTCACTGGTTGGGACCCGAAGTTGATGAACAGTTCTGGTGGCCGAATTTCGTGTTTTGACCCTTTTTGGATAGTATTTCAGGATCTGACCCCTGTTTGAATTTTTTTTGAGATTTGACCCTTTTGCTACCGCCAGGGCCTCTGGCGGTAGGGTTAGATAGACTACCGCCACGGCCCATGGCGGTAGGGGTGCGACGGAGGGGGACGGCGGCTGTTTGACTGCGCTGAACGTGGTTAAGCACCTACCTCCAGGAGCCCTGGCGGTAGGCTGTGCGACCACCAGAGCCCATGGCGGTAGGGTCCTGTTCGTGTAATGTTTCAGAACGAAGAATTGAAGGCCTGGCGGGAGGCTGTGCGACCCTACCGCCAGAGCCCATGGCGGTAGGGTCCTGTTTTTTCAGTGTAATGATTACAGAACGAAGAATTGAAGTGCCTCAGCGGTAGGCTGTCGACTCTACCGCCAGGTCCTTCATGTAGGGTCTGTGTTTTATGAATTTAAGTTCAATTGCTTGCTTCTTTTCAAATTCAATATGACAATAATATTATAGCAAGTTTCACAAATATGACAACAATATCACAGATCTCAAACAATTAAACTTGGGCATCACATACACATTAACAAATTTGAAGTGCATAAAACATTTCAAATGAACTTCAACTAATTAGTAAACGGAGTTCCACATAGTTTCACAAATAGCAAACACATAGATCCACAAATAGCAAACACATAGTTCCATGTAGCTTCATAACCACTAGAAAAGTTCAACCAAACGAAGTTCAACCAAACTAAAAGAGCCAACTATCGAAGAGCATAATCAGTTGCTCCTTCCCCTCTTGGAGGTACGGTCCTCATTACTCTTTGAACGAGTGTCTTCGGTCTTCTTCTTGGGCCGTCAAGGAACCGGTCTCTGGAAAGGTTCCGGACTCAGCAAATCCTTCGTCTTCAGATTCCTCTTCTTCGGCAGCTGAGATGCTTGAGACGTTTGAGTTGCTGGAGGTCCATAATCTTCATCGTACTCCTCCTCCCCGTTGCTCTCATCCTCCTCCTCCCCTTCTTCATATGTGGCCTCCTCCTCCTCCTCCTCCTCCTCCTCCTCCTCCCCAACCAACCTAGACGACGAGGGAGCATGGCTCGATGAGCCGATGATACCCTGTGTGGCTACAGGTGATGAGCTTCAACCGACCCAGCTCCCAAGACACCCAAGCAGCCCTACCAGCTTGCGACAACGCTGCACTAACTTCTGCACTCACAATGAAGCAAGGTCATAATAAGTATCAGATCGACCGACCGCAAGTGAACAAGATGCATCTGTTCGAGGAGGCTGAAATTGTACCTTCATCGTCCCCCGACTCGGTCTCAGATTGTGCGCCCGGGAAGATGACCTAGTGCATCCGAGGCTTCAAAGATGCATCTGCTCAGCTTACCGGACTGCAACGGCATAAGTCAGCCACGTTGACGAATAAAATATTTTAAATATGACCGTCGGTTCAAAAGTACCACTCTGTTGATGAGGGGTGCAAAATCCCTAAATCCACTGTGCATGTCTCTGATGCCGGTCTGGTATGCCTGTTCATCGGGGTCAGCCCACTCCAGCTCCGTGATGTCTTCCGCCGTCCATCGAGGCCTGAGACGAAGACGGTGCTTCTGGCCATCATCGTACCACCTCATGTGTCGCCCGGTAATCATCCCGATTAGTCACTCTCCTCTCCACGCCTTTATGCCACCTCCGCCGGTTCCACTCCGTCACATGAGTCTTATGCTCCTCTCCCCATCAGGATCGATCGATTCTTCGCCGCTCATGCTGCAAGGCATAAGCAACAAGAATCATCATAAGCGCAATGATATCATCATAAGCAACAAGAAACATGATAATCTCACGGAGAACAAAGAGCTCACAGGTGGAGCGCGTGGCCGCCGGTATCGGTGGGCTGGCCCGGTGGGGTATGCTGATAAATCCCAAACTGCATGGCCACGCGTTGTGGCAAATGCCACTCGACGGCGTACACACAGATCATGGGCACGATGCACCGCCAGAGACCACGGTCCGCTATGTACATCACGTTCAGATCAAAGTCCCACTCTCGTTCTTGTCGATACGGCCACCAGATTACCTATTACATATACCTTGGTAAGTTCGCACCCTCGGTCAATAGCGGAATCAAAGAGAAAGGTGTTGGGCGAGTTCATATACCTGCGTATGCATCAAAGCGTCCAACTCGTTGGTGTAGGTCTTGTACGAAGTCTTGTTTTAGGCCCGTGTAGAGTTTGACAACGTCCCACTCGTAAGCTACGGTGGGGTTTCGAGTCTCGTCGCATTCTTCGCCATAGTCTTCCCATGGGCGTCTTGGCAACTTCTCCGGACGCCCCACCGGCAGCCACTCCCACATCCAAATGGAGAAGGCCCAGACAAAGCCACCCATATTGGACTTGTCTCCCGTCCTCTGCGTTGCGTCGTCAAGCTGCAAAACATCAAATGAGGATCAGATATAAGAAAATGTCATGGACACACTTTCGTAGGTAGGTACGCAATTAGACACTCTCTTACCGAACGGTATAGGTAGGCGAGAGATGCCGTCCCCCAACTGTACCCTGCATCCCAGTCCGCAAGGAAGAATAGATACGCCCAGTTGGCAGAGTTCCCGGAGCTGTCTGGAAACACGACCTCCGAGAGAATATACCACAGATAGGCCCTCGCGTACAACTCCACAGTGGCCTCATCTGCGCCTTGGGGGCATGTCCTCCGGTGCTCCGAGAACCAGATCAACGGCACACCAGATGTACAGTTACTCTTGGCACCGGGGCAGTCGCCGATGAGGGTGGTGACCCTCTCCTGCCAGTTGGCCCTCTCCACTCGACCGGTGAGTGCATGACCCTCGATCGGCATTGCAGTAATCACCCCCCAGTCCTCTAGGGTCACCGTCATCTCCCCGCATGGCAGATGGAAAGAATGGGTCTCCGGTCTCCAACGGTCAATCAGAGCTGTGAGAGCCGCGTGGACAAGCGTCGGCGGCTGACGCTTGAACTGCAGCACGAAACCCAACAGACGGGCTCTCTTGAAGAACGGCACGTAGCGCTCGTCGTAGTCCATATGCCCATGAACCCCGTGACCCCTCATGCGCAGTGGCTGGAGCGTCTGTCAAAAAGTGAACGCCAAAAATTTAGGAAATCATTTTCATCAATCCGAGAACTTTGATCAAAATTTCTTTCATATCACTTACCTCTCCGTTCTCTATGAAACGGGCACGATGACCCTTGTCGAATGCCCAGTCCAGCATGCAGTACCGTGGGCCGATGTTGTCCGCAAGAGGTGGCCGCCTTAATAGAGTTTCATAAACAAAAGCACCATAAGCATAAGCATACATAAACAAACAATGAACTCAAATCATATCAAGATAAAATTTTAAGCATATTCCTCCAACAACATCTACTACACATGATTGATCAAATCATATCAACATGCATCATATAAAAAAAAACCTCCAACATACATCATAGCTTCATATTTTTAAACAAAATTTTCCAAACAACATCTTCATATCATCATATCAACATGCATCATCAAACTAGGGTTCATCTTCACACTAGATCATATCATCATATCACATGCATCATCAAACTAGGGTTCATCCCTTTATCAACATTACATCATAATTTTTTTAAACAAAAAAAAATTATGAACTAGGGTTCATCTTCACACTAACATATGAACTATTGATTAGAGTACATATCCAATACCACTACTTACTAAAGAACTAAGAACTACAACTACAATCAATCTTACGTGAAAAAAAATCAATCTTAGTTCAAAAACATGAGGGATTTTAAGCAAATAATGCGTCGAATCGGTAGCAAGTTTGCAAAAACTAATTGGAGGGATCGGAGGAGCTTACAGTTCTCTCCTCGGGCCATCTCGATCCGCCAAAACGGTGAAGAATCGGTGAAGATCCAAGGGGGAGTGGAGGAGATGAGAGAGGAGAGAGGGCGACTTGGGGAGAAAAAGAAGAACTGCCGACGGGGGGGGGGGTGGGAGATGGGCGGGCGCTGGGGTTTCGGGCAAATAATCGCGGACCCTACCGCCAGGGTCTGGCGGAATGGTTAGACAGCCTACCGCCAGGGCCCCTGGCGGTAGGGTGCGACGAAGGGGGACGACGCCGCGCGCTAACGTGGATAAGTTTCCTACCACCATGGGCCGTGGCGGTAGGCTATCTAACCCTATCACAGAGGTTCCAGCAGTAGGCAAAAGGGTCAAATCTCGAAAAAAATTCAAACAGGGATCAGATCCTGAAATACTTTCCAAAAAGGGTCAAAACACGAAATTTTGCCAGTTCTGGTCGTGAGGTGCTGATCCCGCCTGATGCTGAGGTCAGGAGGATCCCTATTGGAAAACTTGAAACGGATTCCTGGATTTTTCTGTTCGTTCGTCCTACCGAGCTATCATGTCTGCGAGGGCGACGAGTATTGCATCAAGCTCCTCCATAGAGAGTAACAATTATTGGAAAACCTTGTGGAAAATGCCAGTGCCATCAAAGGTGCGAAATTTCTGGTGGAGAGTGATTAAAAGGTTTATACCTTGTTTGTCGGTGCTCCATCAGAGACATATTGAGCCTAGGGAATTCCATCTTGAATGTGGCAGGGAGGAGACTATTGTACACGCTATCTTCAAGTGCATTTGGGCCAAAAGATTCTGGAAAGAGATTAAGATTTTTGCAGGTGTTAAAATCCCGCAACTCATGCCTTCATGGTCGATTGATATCTTGTTCGAGGATTTTATGCCTAGGTCTGAAGCTGCGATTATTATGTGTGGTGTGTGGTCTGTATGGTCCTCTAAAAATGCAAGGAAACATGGTGAAAAAGAGTTACGATACTCTGTTACAAGTTCTGTCAGATGGACTCTGGATGTAGCAATAGATTTAGCAATCAGTGGCAAGGAGAAGAAACAACACAAGAAATTGTTGATGCATTGGCCTAAACCACCACCAGGGGTAATGAAGGTTAATGTTGATGCTAGCTTCATATGGGCACAGGCGTTGTGGTATGACAACGCAGCGAGCGTCATCGTAATTAAGGCATATGCAGTACGGAATGGTGTCCGTTTGGCTTGTGATCTTCGTATGCAACATGTGACCTTAGAAACTGATGCCCAGAAACTGATACACCATATGCAGTACGGAATGGTGTCAGAAGAGGGACGATCTGACATTACTAGTACTCTGCAAGAAGTAAAGCAGATCAGTGAGGGATTCCAGAGTTTCCGTCTTAATTTTATTGGGAGAGAGGCAAATGGTCGCACATCTGTGTGCTGGGCAGGCTAGCTAGCAGTAGTAGAAGGAGATGCTTATGGTTAAATTGCGTCCCAGGGTTTCTTGATGCTTGTTAAAGGAACGATTGTAATCCTCCCGTTAAAGCTTAATGAAGTGTTTTGATGCGCAAAAAAAAGAGTTTTGGACGAAAAAAGAACCGGCAATCAGAAGCCAGGTACAGTGTGTTCATCCCCAGTTGAGCATGCATGACAAAATTAAGATAATACATACATGTTAGACTGTATAGCTTCTGTATTTACGTGTGTATACTGTAACATTGTATACCACCTTATTATATATATGTGATAGGCCATCCCTAGAGGGTTGTGCTAGTTCCCCCAAAACTATTGTCTTACATGGTATCACGCTAGGTTACGTACGCTTCCGCCCAAAACCCTAACCGGCCGCCACCGCCGCCGCCGCCGCACCGCCGCCGCCGCCGCCGCCGCATCGCCGCCATGTCGTGCGCTGCTGCGTCCGGATCCACCACCGCCGCTTCCTCCGGCCTCCTCATGGCGCCTCGTCCCGGCGGCGGACGCCGCCTCCTTGCGATCTCCGATTGGGACGCGGAGCGTGGGCTCCCTCTTCGCGCTCCCGCCGGCTGCCTCGTCACCCGGACAGGTGCTCGCGGTGCACACCGCCGCCACCCAGTCCGTCATGATGGCGGGTCTTGCGGCGTCGACCGCGGCCGCCGCGCCCCTTACACCCTCGCCGGTTGCCCCTCTGACTGTCTCCACGGTGCCCGCACCTCAGCCAGTCTCCTCGATGGGATCGCAGCCGCCGCCGCCGTTTTTCACTTCGGCTATCTCATCACCATTAAGTTGTCATCGGACAACTACATCTTCTGGCGCGCGCAGGTTCTTCCGCTTCTTGGGAGTCATTACCTGCTCGGCTATGTCGACGGCTCTCTCCCTTGCCCTCCCGCGCTGGTGGACGGCGTGCACGGTCCGGTCTATAATCCGGCTCACCGTGTTTGGACAGGGCAGGACCAGGCGAACCTCTCCTCCATCCAGGGGTCACTCTCTCCGGCCGTCGCTGGACTCGTCGTCTTCGCTAAGACGTCTCATGAGGCATGGACTATCCTCGGCGCTTCGTTTGCGCGCGATCCGCAGCGCGTGTCTCGCACCGCCGTCAGCTTGGCGAGTGCGAGAAGCTTGATTCCACGGCCACGGAGTTCTACAACAAGGTCAAGGGCCTTGCTGACACGTTGGCCTCCATTGGACAACCGCTCACCGACTCCGAGTTCAACTCCTTCATCGTCAACGGGCTCGACGTGGAGTATGATGCTTTGGTCGAGCTCATCAATGAGCAGGGCAACTCGACTCCCATGGAGGCACATGAGGTCTACTCCTGCCGTCTCCTTACCGAGCAGCGTGTCGAGGCGCGCCGCTCCAAGGCCAGTCACGGCTCCCTCTCTGCGAACGCCGCCACTAAGGGTGGCTGCAACTCATCGAAGGGGCCGCCCCCTGCTTCGTCTTCGTCCTCCTCGGCTCCTCCCGCGTCTGCAACCCTACCAGGGGCCGGTGGTCGACGCGTGTGTCAGTTGTGTGGCATTGAGGGGCACTGGGCCTCCAAGTGTCACAAACGCTTCCAGCGGAGTTTTCTTGGTCTTGGCAATGACGGCAAGGATACACGCAACTTTGCCCGTCAGGTCGCCATGGCTGATCGTCCGGCGCCGCAGAAGCAACAGGGACACACTCAGTCCTACTCCATCGATCCACACTGGTACATGGACTCTGGGGCGACAGAGCACCTGACAAGCGAGATGGGGAAGCTTCACACTCGTGAACCCTATCATGGCTCCGACAAGATCCACACCGCCAATGGAGCAGGTATGCACATCTCTCATATTGGTCAAGCATCGCTTCTCACTAGACATGCCAATAGGAGTCTTCAGCTTCGCAATGTTCTTCGAGTTCCTTCTGTGACACGTAATCTTCTTTCAGTTCCTAAACTCACACCTGATAATAATGTGCTTTGTGAATTTCATCCTTTTGATTTTTTTATTAAGGATCGGGGCACGAGGGACATTCTTCTTAGTGGGCGGCTCTGCCAGGGCCTCTACCGTCTGGAGCATCCTGGCGTCGCTCGCGTTTTCAGTGGAGTTCGGGTATCTCCGTCACAGTGGCATGCTCGTCTTGGTCACCCGGCCACACCTACTGTCCGGCATGTTTTGCGTCGTCATGAGCTTCCTAGTGTGTCTAGTAATAAAGATGTAGTAGTGTGTGATGCTTGTCAGCAGGGGAAGAGTCATCAACTTCCTTTTTCGGAGTCCAGTCGTGAGGTGAAACATCCTTTAGAACTTGTGTTTTCAGATGTATGGGGTCCTGCTCAGACTTCTGTCAGTGGTCACAATTATTATATCAGTTTCGTTGATGCTTATAGTCGCTTTGCCTGGCTTTATCTTATTAAACGTAAATCTGATGTGTTTGACATTTTTGTTCAGTTTCAAAAACATGTTGAACGCCTTCTCAAGCACAAAATTGTTCATGTTCAGTCGGACTGGGGCGGCGAGTATCGCAACCTCAACTCCTTCTTTCAGTCGCTTGGGATCGCTCACCGTTTAGCATGTCCACATACACATCAGCAGAATGGTTCATTAGAATGTAAGCATCGTCACATTGTTGAAGCTGGTCTTACTCTTTTGGCCCATGCATCTGTTTTGTTTCGGTTTTGGAGTGATACTTTCACCACTGCATGTTTTCTCATCAATCATACTCCCACTCGTGTTTTGAACATGAAGACTCCCATTGAAGTTCTTCTTAATGAACAACCGGACTACACCTTTCTCAAGGTGTTTGGGTGTGCTTGCTGGCCCCATCTCCGTCCATATAACAAGCGCAAGCTCGAGTTTCGTTCCAAGAAGTGTGTATTTCTTGGTTATAGCTCTCTTCATAAAGGATACAAATGTCTTCATGTGCCCACTAATCGTGTCTATATCTCTCGGGACGTCATGTTTGATGAGCATGTATTTCCCTTTGCCAAACTCCCTGTATCCACTGCCGAACCACCACCCATGCATTCATCCTCTGTTGCTTCTGACCAATTTGAAGATGTTGCATATTCTCCTCTATTGTTGCCTAACCATGGTGCAGGCATTGGACGTGGGGCTCGTTTGGAGATTTTAGAGGCACCATTGCCTCCTTCGTCGCCATCGCTTTCCTCGTCGGCACCTTCAGCTGTGCACGACGATCACATGGTGCCACTGCATGGCCTCGGTCCCCGTGCCCATGCACGGCCGATCGCTGCCCCGGTCCTGTCGCCCGCTTCGTCGCCTCTGGCTTCTGGGCCGGCATCGCCGCAGCCGCGACCCGCGACCCCGGTCACGCCAACGACGTTTGGGCGGCCTCGCCGCCCGCTTTGTCACCAACGGCGATCGGGCGGCCTCACCTGCCCCCGTCTCGCCCATGGCGTCTGGGCCATCGCTACCGGGGCCGGCCTCGCTCGCCCTCGTTTCGCCCATGGCATCTGGGCCATTGCCATCGGGGCTGGCTTCGCCCAGGCCGGCTTCGGCCCCATGCAGCCCGGAGCTGTCTGGTAACGGCTCTCCTGAGGCGTCGTCTGGTCCTTCGTCGACCACGACGCCCCCATCGACCTCGACTTCGCTGGCTCCTGTTGCTGCTCTACGTCCACATACGCGCAGCCGGAGTGGCATCTTTCAGCCTAAGCAACGTACTGATGGTACCGTTGCCTGGTTAGCTGCATGCATGACTGCTGCTCTTGCAGATCCCTCCTCCGAGCCACGCACGTATCAAGCTGGTATGCCCATTCCTCATTGGAGAGAGGCCATGGAGCAGGAGTATCAAGCTCTCATTCGCAATCAGACATAGACTCTTGTTCCTCCGCCATCACGGGTTAATGTCATTGATTCTAAATGGGTTTTCAAAGTGAAGAGGCATTCTGATGGGTCCATTGAGCGCTACAAAGCTCGTCTTGTTGCTCGTGGTTTTCGACAGCGTTTTGGTCTTGATTATGAAGACACCTTCAGTCCAGTGGTCAAGCCTACTACCATCAGGCTTCTTCTCTCTCTTGCCGTTACTCGAGGTTGGTTTCTTCGTCGACTTGATGTTCAAAATGCCTTCCTCCATGGTGTGTTGGAGGAGGAGGTCTATATGCCGCCTCCGGGTTTTTTCGATCCGGATCGCCTCGATCATCTCTCGCTGTCTGCATCCAAGGCACTTTATGGTGCAAGCAGGCTCCTCGTGCTTGGCATGCTCGTCTTGCAATGGCCCTTCGTGCTCATGGTTTTGCATCATCAACTGCTGACTCCTCACTATTTCTTCTACAGAGGCCTGAGGTTACTATGTACTTGTTGGTCTATGTAGATGATATTATTTTGGTCAGCTCCTCTCAGTCGGCTGCTACTGCTCTTGTTCGCTCGCTTGGTGCTGATTTTGCGGTCAAGGACCTTGGGAAGCTTCACTACTTCCTTGGTGTGGAGGTTACTTCTCGGGCTGATGGTCTTGTTATGACGCAGAAGAAGTACTCTCTGGATTTGTTGCAGCGAGCTGGGATGCTTAAGTGCAAACCGACGACTACACCCATGTCTACCACTGACAAGCTCACTCGCTGTTGATGGTGCGCTCGTCTTCTTCGATGCGACGGAGTACATGAGTATTGTTGGTGGTCTTGAAGATTGACGATCACACGACCGGACATTTCCTTTCTCTGTTAACCGAGTCCGCCAAGATTCTGCAGTCACCCGTGATACTCATTGGTCTGCTGTTAAGCGTATCTTGCGCTACATTCGATTCACGGTGGCTCATGGATTGCATATTCGACCGTCCTCCTCGGCTGTCTCTCGGCATATTTCGATGCAGATTAGGTGGCAATCCGGATGACAAAGCGATCCACGGGGTTATCTGTGTTCTTTGGCTCTAATCTGATTGTTCGAGTGCTCGGAAACAGGCCACCGTCTCAATAAAGATGAAGCTGAGTATAAAGCTGTGGCCAATGCCACTTCGGAGATTATCTGGGTACAGTCTTTGCTTCGGGAATTGGGTATATCCCAACAACAGTCTCGTGTCCTTTGGTGTGATAACATCGGTGCTACATACCTCTCTGCAAATCCGGTATTCCATGCCTGAACGAAACACATTGAAGTTGACTATCACTTTGTACGTGAACGTGTCTCTCAGAAGCAACTACAGATCAAGTTTATTTCTTCCAAAGATCAACTTGCAGACATCTTCACCAACCCATTGCCTTTACCACAGTTTGAGGCTTGCAGGCGCAATCTTACCCTTCTAGATTCTTTAGGAAGTGGCTAAGATTGAAGGAGGGTGTTAGACTATATAGCTTCTGTATTTATATGTGTATACTGTAACATTGTATACCACCTCATTATATATATGTGATAGGCCATCCCTAGAGGGTTGTGCCGGTTCCCCCAAAACTATTGTCTTACAATACATTAATTTCAGACTGGTATACATGAACATTACAAGGAACTTCCACAAGATTACAAGACGAGTACAAAACTACTCTGTCTTGTGATTCTCCTCGATGATCGATCAAGAAGAAGGGTTACAGATGAGCGACCGCGAGAAGAACATATTAAGCACGCAGGCTGTCATGTCGGAGCAGTTGTAGCCCGTCAGCTCCGTCAGCTCCCTGTTCCACGCGAGGACGTCGGGCGGATTCAGGGTCCGCCTCGCGAGGAAGATCGCGGACGCCGCCACGACGGACGGCAAGATGCGGAGGCACGTGTAGTTGAGCAGAGACTGATCAACGAGGCGAGTCGCCAAGGTCTTGTCCTCCCCCTGGGCGTACCTCATGAAGTGGCCCAGGAAGGTGTGCGCCGTGGGGCCGCCGAGCTGGTACCCGAGCGCCTCCACCATCTCGCGCTCCATGTCCAGCACCTCCTTGCCCGTGGCGAACTCGCCGTACCTGGCGATCTTGTCGGCCTTCAGCTTCCACACGGCTTTCCGGTCCTCGTATTTGGCGGCGACAAAGACGGCTGCGGCACCCAGGAGGCGTAGCTCGTAGCCGCTATCAGTCGTCAGTGCTCGCACCGACAGCACCCGGTCGACGTAGGCGACGGCGTGGTGGAGCGTTCCGTCGGCCAGATCATGGTCTTGGACGAACTTGTCCATCCATCCGACGAGGGAGGCGCGCGCTGCCTCGCTCACCCGATCCTGCTGCACCTTCTTCAAGTAGTCCGGTAGCGGCCGCTCCTCGGCGTTCTTCTCTGTCAACCGGAGGTTGTGGTCGATGTCGTCTTCGTAGTCAGGGCACAGCCGCTGAAGCTTTGTGGAGGCGGCGGCGACGCAGGAAACCGGCGCTGGTGCCGGCGCCGTGGGCTTTGAGAACTTTGGTGGCATGGGTACCTCGCACGGCGCCGGCGGGAGCACCCTGGGACGGCAGGCACCGAAGAAACCGGGAGGCGGAGGTCGACGAGCTGGCACGTCGGCAGCCGGGCGGAAGCAAGATCCAATGCCGAAGAAGCCTGGAGGCGGTGGTCGACGAGCAGGCCTGTTGGCGGCCCGAGCGCAGGATCCGACGCCGAAGAAGCCGGGAGGCGGAGGTCGAGCAAAGGCGCCCGCGTAGGGATCCATGGCGTACTGCATCATCTCGATCGCCGGGAGCAGCGACGGAAGATGGATAGTTGATTGTGCGCTGGGCACGGTGTTGGTGGCGTGGGAGGAGGAAGGGAGCTGGCGTCTGTAACGCTATGCGCTATGTGTATGTATGTATATATAGTTCCAGTGCATTTATTCCGCCGAATCGACCGTGTCCGACTCCTACGAGGATACGAGGTACAGGACAGAGGGAGAGGGAAGAGTTTCTTTCCTGCTGTACCTCGACGCGACGCGGCGACGCGGTCTCCCTTCTTTTTTTTCGTGGCGCGCACTCCCCCTCGACGCAACGCAGCGACGCGTCTCCGGTCCGAATCCGAGCACAGCTCAAACACACTGCATTTATGTTTCCTGTTACACCCAACCCAACGTGATCAAACAAGCAACTGCTCCCTCCGTTTCAAATTACTCATCGCTGAAATAAATGTATCTAAAACTAAAATACATCTAGATACATTCATAAATATGACAAATAATTCGAAATGGAGGGAGTAAATGGCAAAAAATCGTGGGACACGCACCTGTGCATCCTTCTCCAACCGTTTCATATGTGCCACGGTCCAAAAATTGTTCTGGCGGAAATTGGCTAAAAAATGGATGCAAATTTGGGACCATATCAACACGAGACAATATACATATTTTTCTTGTACATACTTCATCCAATTGTTCTCGTACGTCCCTCTTTTTGTGCCTACGGTGCATCTCCTCTTGTTCAATCCTGTTCGAACCTTTGAGCTTTCAATTCTTCGAGTCATCTATTTTTTTTTCTTTCAAGAGTTAATTGCAGAAAATCACCACATTTAAGGTAATTTTATGCAAAAATCATTGTGTTTCTAGTAAACATTTTGCAAAGTGAACTGATCAGATGATTTAGCCCATTAAATCACTTTCTGACACATGGGACCGGACTATAAGAAGCTGACTTAGCAAAATAATTACACACAACCCCTAGTAGATCTAAAAAAGCAATCAGCCCCCAAGACATATCCGGCAGAGCCCGCTGCCTCGATCCCATCAGATCAGGAGAGCCCGAGCTGGCCGACCCCCCGCGCCACTCCGGCGATGTCGCCGCCGCCGACAAGCACGCCAGCGACCACCGCTATATGCTTCGTGCGGCCCCGAGATGAGGCTAGTACCTGTCACATCTCGTGCGCGTCCGCCTCGTCGTGGATCCTCCGGGCGGGATGAGGCAGTCGTGTTGCTCCAGGCCGCCGCGCAGACTCCACGGACGAGGCTGTCGTGTCGGCGGGCAGCAGCAATGCCACCGGGGACCTGCGACCGGGATGCGCCGCCGAACTACTCCGAACTCCGACAACGATGAGCTCCTGGGCGCCGCGACCCATCCCACTTCGGCGAGGCCGAGCTACAGCGCACCCGCAGCCCTGTCCATCATCAACGGCACGTGCACCTAGTGGACGACACACATCGCAGAGGAGATGAGGAGAGGCGAGGCCGGCAACGGGCTTCTGGGGGAGCAGGGATCGGTTCGAGAGTAGGGGTTGATTGCTTTTTGTTTTAAGATTCAGGTATGTGCATGTAATTATTTTGCCAAGTCAGCTCCTTAGAGTCCGATCCCACCTGTCAGAAAATGATTAAATGGGCTAAATCACCTGATCAGTGCATTTTGCAAAAAGATTACTAAAAACACGATGATTTTTGCACAAAATTAGGGACTAGATGGTTTTATGCAAACCTTGCCCAAATGTGGTGGTTTTCTGCAATTAACTCTCCTTTCAATCATTTGATCGTCTTCTTTCTTTTTTCCCGTACAATTAATTTGCTTTACCTAATGTCAACTCATTAGTTCGTCCTGTTTTGTCATTTCGCATGTCATCGTCTTTTCCATCAGAAATTGCTATACCCCTTTTCCCAACCTTTTATTTTTCCTATGATACATGATATCGTCTCTCAAATATCCATTCTTCGATTCATAATTTTTCTTACCAGGTACCACAATTTTTTCGTTCTTCCAACGGAAATGATTTTTCCATTCATTGTTACTCCTAGGATTTTAGTTCTTTTCCTATCAAGCTACCAAACTTACTTTCTGTTTCCTCATGAACTTAGCCCATCCTTTAAGTTATGTCCCACGGAACTTGCATCTGTACGGTACTTTGAAACTTACCAGCATACAACAGTCTCCGTCGTTTCTGTCCTCCTACTTAAATTTCTAATATTTTATTTTTGCTAGATTTTTATGCGTGGATGTCTCGGATGTATCGTCCACTTCAACACTAGATCGGTTATTGTTGAAGATTCTCATGTCTGGGAGGTGCAACCTAGCTGCAGGAATCGGCGGGCTTCACCAACATCTTCCTCCTCCACTACATTGATTGTTGGTGTGATCGTCGTTACCTATACCTTTGTATCGTTCTTGGGCATGTTTGGGCGTGGTAAAATGAATGTTGCGTAGCACGTTCCCCTACTAGAACATCATCGGGCTACACATAGTGAGGTGATCCAACAATCGAACTATACAACTCAATTTGGTTATGCATTGGTGACAAACTATTCTAGGGCTCGGAAGAAGATGTTTCGGGGATTGTGTGATATGGATGGTGCAAAACGGAGGAGTATGAAGTTGAATACTGATGCATTCTTCCATGATAACTCCAGAATAGGAAGGAAGGGTGCAATTATCATTAGACAATCACAACCATTCTTTTATGGCGGGAAGCTTTGGTATCCCGTTCGTTGACGACAAAGTGACAACCGAGACTCGAGCCCTCCTAACGGGTTAATTCTTGCAGAAAAAAATGGATGCAACAGGGTCTTGGTCGAATCAGATTGCATGGAGGTCGTCGAGGTAACGCAATAAGGTAGTAACTGTATTGGCTCCATGGCATGATTTACAGGAGTATTCATTTTTATGTCATAAATTTTGGTTAGGTAATGATTAATCATTGTCTTAGAGAGGCTAATAGGGCAGCTTGTGTTCTAGCTAGCAAATAGGTGGATGCACAAAATATTGTGGGTCGTCCGGATTTTCAAGGTTTTTTTAACACGGATTTTCAAGGTTATGTAATCGTAGATGGTGTATCTCTATTTTTAAACGTAATATAATCCACCAAGAAGGCTTTCCACTAAAAAAAAGCAACTAAATACATGGTTTATTAGCAAGCTATGTCTTACGAGTTCCGTTATGTTTGCGCCATTAAAACGTGATGTTTGCTCCATTAGGACACCTCCAACGCGGCTCACCAAATTGGCCTCAATTGCCCAGAGCTGACAGTCCAAACACTTTTAGGCATCCAACACGGCCCACCAAATCAAGCCGGACCGGTCCGAACGTCCAGGATCCTCTCGATCTCTCCGGCGTACCGTCAATCATAGACAATAATCCTAGAAATGAAGGATACAGTCGAAGGGACGGGTTATCGGGTTATCCACGGTCACGTCCGAACGTGTTTGCACAGTCCAAATCGTTGTTCCGTTTAGTGATCCGTGGCTGGAGATGCCTTATTTTCAATAAAGCGGACGTGTCTACACGTCCAAACACAAATACATGGCAGCTAAATTTCTATGCATTTGCATTGTCATACTAGTATGACATGACATCTTCCCATACTAGTGCGTGTTAATGGAATGAACAAAAAGAAGCCGGGTTTATGCATCGTATACGAAGCTCTTCATATAAGTCAGTGATCCACACAATTTCCAGATGCGTGACATATATGAACTTCATTTTCCATGAAATAAGTATAAGGGCATATTCAACGCGGAACCTCAAACCACCCGCAACTATTCGGGCCGAATGGTCCGGACACATTTTGCCATTAACATGGTACACCATTAGTCCGGGCGTCCGTTTTCGGGATCACTGCCCGTACGCTTCCTCCACCCCGGACCTACCCAAAACCTTTTCGCCCGAAAAACCCTTTCCGCATGAAGCAATTGTCGCGCATTCATGTCGGCCAATGCTGCTCCAGAACGGACGGACGTGGCTCGACGGCATTCATTGCGGTCAGAGCCACGTGATCAGACTAGCGGACGGCGCCACTTCAATGTGGACACAGCGACCGAGAAGTCTACTCCAGCCGTTGCACCGCATTGAAGCCGGCTTCCCGTCCCTTCGCATGGTCTGGCCGCGCCTATATAAGCAAGGCTCCGGCGCCGTCCACACCACACCATTCTCTGATCCTCTCCACCCCCACCCTCTCCGCCCCTCTCTTCTTCGGTGCAGGCCAGACCACCATCTCCATGCCAAAGTCATGGCCGCACCAGCAAGCGGCAACGACTCTGGATCTTCGGGGTTCAGAAGTTGGCTCCGCCGCTGTCACTCTCCAGGGCCCTCGTCCTTCATGGCCCCGGCTTCTCCAAGAAGGAGGTCGTCATCTCCTCTAGCGATGAGGAGGACCAACCACCGCACGAGGCGCCCTCGCGGAGGCCACAGTCATGAACGATGAGTTCGTGCGGCAAATCAAGCCCTTGACAGAGTGGCTACTCCACAACCGTGATCTGATGCCACCCTCACCCCCGCCAGCCCTCGTGAAGGAGCCGCCCTCAACGGCGCGCTACCATGTGAAGCGGGATCAGCCCTCACTACCTCTCCGCCACGTGAAAGTGGAGCCGGCATCCCCCAGCGCAACCGTGGCGTCCAAATTGGGTATCACGTGAAGGACGAACCGGCGTCGCCGCAACAAACACGGGAAGGCCGCGAAGGAGGATGTCGAGCGAGGAGGACAGGGCGAGAGCCGGGCGGCCCTAACGTCCTTTTAACTTGTAAATCCGCGCATGGGCCACATGCCCGAAGCTATAGGACAACAGTTACACAAAAACCGGGTAAAGAAAAAACAGTTACACTAAAACAATTAGTAGCTGAATTAGCTGCTGCAGGATACACTAAATCGTTATTATTCTAAAAAGAATAGTATACACTAAAGCAATTCTATAGCACGACTACAAAAAAACTATAGTACAGTAACACAAATGAGAAAGAAAATTCGCATCAGATCACATCATGTTTGCAAATGGTATTATAATGTTATCGAGCTTAGAAGGTAGTGCCCTGGTGCCAGCCTTGGAATGTTCCGCAGATTCCAGGGCGCGGGATGTCTGGAGCACCATCTCTGAATGGAGCCGCAGGCAGTTCATGGCCATCTAGGAAACAAACGTGGGGCATAGATATTTAGTAACAGGTGGATAGAGAGACTGCATATCCAACATCTTAGCAATTCGTTTCTCTTTACAAAACACTAAGAGAATAGTCGCCCAATGAACATAAAAGATGGTTAGCTACTTAGCAACTAAGAACTGTGAATTTTAGTGACGATAAAACCATACATCCTACCCACTGACGATCAACTATTTCATATTAACTCCTCAGGCTGTATAGAAGGCGTACAATAGGTATTTAGAGCTGATATTTATGACCGAAAAATAAAAATGATTGTTCTACTCACCGATGTGCACTCTGTATCAGGATCAGCTTCAGCAATACGCAAGGCCCATGTACGTATCCATTCTAAACCAGTAGAAATGTCCTGGTTGCCTTCTATAAGAACTGATGCAACATATGACGGGTGCAAGGCTATCAATACACAAGAAGCTGCAAACAACACAGACCTTCGCACATATGCTTCAGCATGTTGCGAGACCTCCCTGTAGAATAAAATTTCATGTCAAATCACGCCATTTGGTTGCCAAATAAGAATATATGAAATGTTTATCCTGACACAGAATACCTGGCTCTTATCATATCCAGAAAAGCTGGGGCAATGGCTGGTGCTTCCGGATGCATTGCCATGCACTTCATACAGACACCAAGCATGTATATCAATTTACCTAGGACAACAAAATCCCGATTGAGCAAGTCCACCCCATGTCTTCTCTTGTCATATCCTTCCATGACCGGGAGCATAAATGCAGCAGCATACAAAGGAAATCTGTTTTTTGACCGCTCCACCTGCGAATCTTTTGCTTTCCCAAGACCCCATTTGCGAGATTTTCCTGATTTAACCTGGCCTGGTCTAGATGGAACTTCTCTTTCATACCGGTGTGACCAATTTTTCAAAAGTGATCCTGTTTCTGATACCTCTCTCCAAGGGCTTGCCCCAACAGGTCCGCTGTCCCTAGGAACCAGCCAAGACGGAGAAGTATCAGATATCAAGTTCCCATGCCGCTGTTCACTCTTTACAATTTTAGTTTCAGCAAGCTCCTGTGCTGCCTCAGTCATAACATCAATAACTAAAATACGCTGACTTATATCCACACTCGATGAATATAGCAATTTGGTAAGAACATCTAGTGATTCAAATGGGCTGGTTACCAGCAAAGCGACTAATGCCTTCTGTCGCTTTTCTTCAGCAGAATCTTCCTCGCCTTCCATCGCGACATCAGAACAACGAACATGTACCAGTGCTTGAACAAGATCACCCGAGCAGTGGCGCAGCTCATCAGGTGATGCCCTCACAAGCTTTTCAGCAGAACTAAGAGCGCTTTCAACCTTGTGAAGACAAAAGAAAGAAAGGTCAGGATCATGTAGTAGTTTTGTCTGGAAGGTATTCAAAACACCAAATGGAAACTTACACCATCTAGATCGTCAGGTTTTCGCAGCGCAGCTGCAAGATCACTTAGATGTGTGAAATTCTTCTGCAAATCAGTGTCATCATCTGACAGATCATACGGCTCCAGGGATGAATCACTGGAAGCATCAATGTTAATGCTTTCCTCGTCATAATGTTCCTCAAAATCTATAGCAGCGCCAGACATTTCATCAGAATCTAGTTTTGACTTAATCTCTACGATTTTTACTCTGTTATCTGAAATATCATGCTTGATAGTCTTTCCCTTTTTGTCACCAGCATGTTTCCTGTTCTTACGTGGACATGGTTTTGATTTGCTTCCAAATTCTACATCATGTGAAGGAGCTGTGATCTCCTTTGGAGAGAGAACCCCAAACTCCCAGTCAACATTCTCAGAACAGTCATCATCAAGGTAAAGAGGATTTTTTGGATCAACGACTTTAGAAAATGTCAATGCAACAGCACTTGCCATCTTCCGGACTAAATCAATTGGGCTCTCTAACCTACCTATAGTCAAAACAATATTCGGTGAGTAGATATTATGATTGTGCTTACTGTATCATGGTAAACAAACACAAGGGAAGAGAAGTACTTACAGCTTACTCCTTGAAGAATACAATTTAATACATCTCTATTCATTTCTAATTCTTCTTTTGACATGTTCTCCAAACATAACCCTATTGCTGCAGTGATATCTACATACTGATTAAGGAGAACAATGCCAAATGATAACTTGCATGAGAAATGAACAATGTAGTTTTAAGTGCATCAATGGATACAAGCTTGTTGCTCCACTGAATATGACTGAACAAACTCTTTCTTGGACCAAACAGTAACCAAACTTTGCAATGTAACCAGGAAGTTTGATGTCCTTCGCATTTGAGCTTCTGCGACTGAATTTGGTGGGAATTCAAAGACAGCATAATGAAGAATCCATCTCAGGCAGCATAACGGAAATGTTTTCCAAAGCAAAAATTTGTCAATAAACATTGCCCTGAAGAAAGCATTGTGGAAAAGAAAACATATAAGAAAGAAGCTATTTAATAAATTGCTACTACCTCCGTCTAGGTGTGTAAGTCATCTTACGAAAATCAGGTATTCCCAAAAGTCTAAGGCGCAATACATTAAATTCCATCCTCGTTTTCACCCCAGCCTTGTGCTACTGTCCACGAGAAATATGCATGATAGAAAGAGGAGGCACCCGCACAAGAATGACCCGTGCATGCATCGCAGCTGGACGTTGATTAGGCAAGAAATTGATGACAGTCTTGCATGCATTCACGTAGGTGGCCTGAGAGAGCTCAAACGGCATCCTAATAAGTAGCAAACCAATGCTGATTTTGCTTCCGCTTAAAACAGCGCTGTGATTGGAAGTTTTTCTAGTTGTGGTGCTGCTCCTCCTCCAATCTTAAGCTACCTAGGTCGTGCTGCTCCTTCTAATGTGACTTACTCACCTAGATGGAGGGAGTAGTTAGGACATACTGAATATAGTTGAACATACTCCCTCCAATCCATGCATTTGTCCTTCATAGTAAAATAGAAACAGCAAATTGTCCAAGAAAAGGGCCTGAACGATATTTTTTACCTTATCACCTAACATGCTGACTAAGAAAAAAAAAGAGCTTAAAGCCTTAGACATGACTGTATCAACAAAATCTAGCTTTTCAATCCCAGAAAATATTAGGTCCATGAGCAAATACTCCCTCCGCTCCTAAATATTTGTCTTTTTAGATATTTCAAATGGACTACCACATACGGATGTATATAGACATATTTTAGAGTGTAGATTCACTCATTTTGCTCCGTATGTAGTCACTTGTTGAAATCTCTAGCAAGACAATTATTTAGGAACGGAGGGAGTACTACTTTATGCTTATGCATCATGTTTCGCCCAGATATCTGTCTTCTGTATCAATGTCTTATAGATTCACTATTTCATGAAGGACCGTCAAGGCCATAGTCAAACCGACAAGGGACAAGCTTATTGGATGTTTCTGAACATGGCAACACAGAATTATATAACAATGATGGCATGCATAATATGCCACCACAAAATAATCGCTATCCATTAATAACTAAGACACACAAAACACAGCCAAAGATTTAATGAACACACAGCAGGCAGATTAACATGTACTTCCTCCATTCCAAAATACTTTAAGTTTTAGGTTTGTCCTAAGTAAGACATCTTTATGTTTGACCGACTCTACAGAAAAATATATTAATATCTACAGCATCATAAAATATATAATTTCAAAATATATTTTATGGTGAAACTAATATGATGTTGTAGATATTGGATATTTTTCTATAGACTTGGTCAAACTTATATGACTTAGGACAAACATAAAACTTCAAGTATTTTGGAACAGAGGTGGTAGTAGTCAACATCCCCAGAACAATCTTCACAGAAAGAAAAAGGTAATCATTGAAATACTGTTTTGCATAGTTGTCAAATTGGATATTTTGAACTAAATCCTGGCCAAGGAAGCCTTCACGTATAAGTTTCCTATGCAAAGTAATGTAGCATGCCAAATACAAAGTGAAATAAGGAAGTAGCTAAGCAAGAACAAGCATATACAATGTTTAGCAGAATTAAAGTGCGCATAGGTACTATCTCACCTCATAACAGCAATATGCATGATACTCTGATTAAACAGAGTCCACAAAATCCAGTACGCTTCTTCATCATTTAAATGATGTGATGCAAGTTGGCGCAACATCTCTTCAGTCAATCTTTCAATAGAATGCTGATCTCTCAATGCTTCAACCACATTGAACCAAAACCGAGACTGAGGAACATGCTTGATCATGTCAGGAATTATCGTCTTACAGTCTGGTGCTACACATCTTTGTAAGTGATTGCGGATCATAGGGATCAATTCAGCAACTAAAATGCCTGAAAAGACCAATGCATCTTATCATACATACAAAGAATGAAAGAAATGATTTGATGCCTAAACAGAGAGTACAAATCTTATGAACTATAAATTGTTATGGACCAGGTACTTGCTATGCTAGCTATCAAGAGATCCCACTCAATGCCCGAATCTAGTCAAATTTGCAGAGATGGGGAGTGCGGACAACAGCGCAGAAACAACACTCGAGTATCAACAGCGGATTAGTGCCAAATACATGAAAGCAACCAAATGATTGATGTGCTGGTTAATTGGTTATCATATCCATACCAAAAGGATTAGAAAGGGGGGAAGGAAACTGCTACGTCACCCAAGCTATAGTAGCAGATAATACAAAAGGAAAATCAGCATGCCAAACTGAAGCATAAAGGGTTGAATGTACTGCAATTATTGTATCCTACCAAACATAACTACAGCACGATATCATACTGCACCAACTAGAATCAGGCACACAGTTTCTTAATTGATTTTGTCATTCGTAAATGTATATTTCAGAACAAGCAAGTCAACAGCACACATAAACTTGCATTCTGAGATATTAAAACTTACCAGTAGATCCACGACGGCTAACACGGGATAATACTTCACCCACAAAGAGCAACACAGAACTTAGTGCATCCTGTTCGTTAAACTCTTTGTTAGCAGACGACTCGATAGCTGCTTCTTCCGCTCGAACAAGAAGTTGGCTGACAACACTCTTGAAGAATGACCTTGTCTTATGTTAAGGACTTAAAATCCAAGTGGTAAATATTGTGCAAATAATGGGGAAAATAATTAAGTGAGCAATCTCCACCCTCTCCCTACCAAACCCACTGTTTAAACTGCGGCCCACTCACACCACAACAGACCACAAAGATGTATTCTGAATAATTTGGGATGAAAGATATACTGTACAGAAAAAGGATACGACGCTGTGAGCGCAGATGAGACTCCCATTCTTGCTTTATCTGGAACAGATGCAAGTAGTTGTGCAAGCCTTGAGATGAAAGTTGTTCTATCTGGGTTGAGAACGCCATCATTATGCTTATTGAGAAACATAAACTCTGCAACAATCTGGCCCACCCCCTTATTCTCAAGCAAGCATAATATTAATAGCCTACAGCGAAGGAAAGAACATAAAATTATTAATAACAAGAAAAAATAACTAACGGTAATGCATCAGAGTATGAGCTGATGGAGTACACGCCTACATGGGTAGTCAAAGAGATTTTGAGTGGACTCGGTTTCTACTTTTAAATTATTTTCTTTGCTTAAAATGATAAGAAATACCATAGGAACAAATTGTTGAATTGTGCAAATCAATTGCTCCTCATAATGCTATATTGCTTCCATGCCAGATGTTCCACAATGCGACCACCCTTTCCACATATGTGTTAATTCCACTAAATCATTCAATAGCTTTCAGCCTTTCACCAACAATCCAGAAAAGGCTAACTAAATATGTTATGAGATTGTATCAACTACTTCCGCCTTTCTTTTTTATTTGTCAATGCTGGACATCAATAGTCTCCAACACACATCTGTGATCATTGTTTTTCCAATTATTGCTACTCCCTCTGTTCACTTTTGTAAGTCGTTTCAGACAACTGAAATTGAGCTGTTTTGCACACTGTCTGAAATGTCTACAGCGCCTTATAAAAGTGAACAGAGGGAGTAGCAAAATTAACCAATATCAATATAACATGCTTCTGATGAAAAAATCTAACAGAATATTTTTCATCTCACAAGTCCAAATACTTTATGTCCATCTGTAGTTGCACTGGTTCCGAAATGACAAGTAGAAGAGTTTCAAGTGATCTGCATCTGCATACTCATTATTTTCGTTATATTGTACTATCTCTTGTTTCTTCAGCAACCATCAGCGATGGTTATCAGAAAATGTGTCCATGTTGCTTCTGCTACTGCTAGGTAAATAAGATACCCAGGAGTACGTGCTAGGATCTGCACAAAAATCCACGTGCTTAATTGTTTGGCACCACGTAGCTCAAGTATAGCATGCAGTAAAAAAATAACCTATCAGGGGAAAAGGGCATGACACTAGTTAAGACTTGCATAGTTCAAGTGTTGAACTGTCATACAAGATTTGTGTGTGCTAAAATATAAGTTTTGGGGGTTGTCAATTGCCTAAGAAACAAGAGACTTAATTGATTCGAGATCGAAAAAGTTGAACTGACACAAAGACTCAAGTGTGATGGCATAGCCTAAGTAGAGGGCTGCTTCAGAATAACACCTTTCAATGTTCAAACAAAAAATGTTATGATCCTCCTTAGAGTTTTCATTTTGAGATAAAGCTGGAACAAGAGCCTGAATCACTTCAGTAGGAGGTCCTCTGACAAAAAAGGAATCATAGACTTCCTTCCTCACAGTGTTGTGAATCTGCCATAGCCACTTCAAAGCAATATCTGGACAACCAAAGCATGAAAGTGGGATCGTAAACAGAAACCATATGCCTGGTATTAGCAAAGTGCAACAAGTTTAGTAAATGAACTAAGTGTACTGAACACTCTAATTGTTCATGGGAGGAAAATATACAGAAACCCCTATTCAATACAAGGACTGCATAAATTCATGAGATTAATGAGTGATGCAACAGAAGACTGATTGTATGGCATTGCCGTTCCCAGATCATGTTGATGGTGTATGTGTAATGAATACTTATGTGCAGATGGTGATCAAATACCCCAGCAATATTATGCATGCGTGGAGTGAGAAGTTTGGCAAGTGCACTTACTGCCAAGTAATATCTTAGACATGGTAGGAAATGCTGGACCATGATAAAAAGCACGCCTCCAAGACTCCCTTTCATCATGGCTGAGGCTCAGAACACTGATAATCTGAAAACAGAGGAAATAGATGCATCATCCCTGCTCTGTCATGGCAAAAAGGGCTAGAACTCCAATTTTATATCTCTCAAATGTGCAACTTGGTCTTCTGTAACGAGTGCATTACCAAGGACTCAGGTCTATAAAGGATTAAAGGTGTAGGATTTAAAGTGGATTACTGTACTTGAATGAAAAGTTATACACACCAAAAACCTGCACGACCCAAAATACATCGACAACAGATAGAAAGAACAAGGTTGCTAAACATATACGGTATAAAACTAGGACCTCAGCACTCCAGGTATTGCAATCTGCTCGCGTTTTATGTGATCGTTCATGCTCCAAGGTTTGTTTATGCTTATTTATTGAAACAGCTTATGAATAACTGTAGTATAGTTAGGGGGCAATTCTTGAGTAATTTCCCCAAAGTCCAATCTAGGTTGTATATTTGAGATAATTATTCTAGCCTCCTGGAGAATCTGGACTGTGCAAAAACGGGACTTGCAATTACTCCAGTTTGTGTTTTGACTTGCAGCAGCCTCCTGGAGTATTCTAGGCATGAAAACCTCATTGTTATGATCGAATGCATGGAAATAAGGCTTCAATTCTCACCTGGCTTTTGATGGGCTCGTCCAAGGTGCCTGCAGGAGAGCGCACACAGAGGAGAGCGCGTCAGAGACCTCCAAGGACGCGAAGGAGAGATGAGGGTGGGGGTGAGTGGGGCTAGGATTCAGAGCCTCACCAGCGACAGTGGCGGAGTCCACGGGGAAGAGGAGGACAGCAACGGCGTGGATCGCGCGGACCACCTCACCGGCGCTCGACGCTATGGCGACTGCGTCGGCCGCCTCCGCCACCCTGTCCATGGCCAGGGCTTCCAGGCGTGCGACTCCGCCGCCACCCTCCGGAGAGGCCGCGGCCGCGGACACTACCATGGCGCTGCTTGGCTTGCTCGGCATGAGAGCAGTAGAGGAGCTACACAGAAATAGCTGGGCGGGATGGGGCGTGGAGAGATGAGACGGTGCGCGGCTGGCCGGGACGAGCCGCCGGAGGGGATGGAGCCGAAAACCCTTGGCAGCGTGAATAGAGGTTGCCGTTTTGGCTAAGGGGACGCGCTAGGTGTCATCCGGCCAATCCCACTCCAAGATCAGCCGGGTCCGTGTCAAGCAGCTGATCTTGAGGACAGCGCGTGGCGCAGTCCGATGTTGAAGATTTGCATCGCCCCGGTGAGGTGATCCGTAGTGCTACCGATCTTTCTCACGTGCGTGACCCCAACACCACTTCCACGTCTCTTTAACTAGTATACTAGTACTACTGTGTTCGCCTCTTGTACCTACCCTGCCTGCCATGAATAAGCGCAGAAGGCACATCCATTGAACGGACAAAGCGAAGCACAACAAAGATGAATCGACCTGCTGATCATTGCAACATTTGTTCCGTGACTCCGTGAAAAATCATCCATCATTGTAATATTTAGAAATACAAGTCTAAGAAAATTGTGTGAGCTGCAGTCGCCTGACACGGAGAAGAGCTATGTCTTTTGCGGCAGCCGGCGATTCGACTTTGAAGCACGGGCTAACTTTCTACGGGTGGCGCCTATTAGCAGCATCCGTCTTGGCTTGCGATGGTGGAGCCCAGCCTTGTAGCATCTCGTCCCGGTTTACAGTGGTGACGCCTAGACTTGCAGCGTTCTCATACCCGTCTGGTGCTAGTGAATCAAACATTTTGCAGCGGCGTAGGTCCCTGCTTGCGGCATTCCGTTCGAGCTTGCGGGAACCCGGACAAGGCTTCATTGTGACGTAAGTCCCCGCTAGCAATGGCAGCTATGCCAGACCACAGCTTTCCATCCTAGCTTGCAGGTTGCAACAAGGCTGACGAGGCTTTGTAGCGGGGCGTCTCAGATTGCCCATTGACGAGCGGATCAGATTGGCCTCCTGACGTGCGGATAGGGATCGGCTATCTCCAGAGCAGTTGAATCCTATGTGCAACAACCGTCCAATATGGCCATGTCAGTCGATTCAACTACAACAAGTGGTTTGCAACGTGACCCATCTTGCGCTCAGCATGTTTGTAACATGATCCATGTTGACTGCGATGTGACGTTTGCAACATGACCCATTGTAACATTCCAAAATTCTAAATTTTGGAATGTTATAATAAATAGATAGATTTGATTGATTGTTTGATTGTTGTGTGATTGATTGACTTAAAGTGAGTGAAATTTGAAACTTTTGAAAGTTAAATGAGAGGGAATAAAAGGACTTTCCCAAACTTTCATTTTGGCATCTCCGTGAATTCAAATTCGTTTCACCACAAAACCCTGGAGAGAAGATGCCATAACTTCTTTCATTTAAATAAATGAAAAGGGTTTCGAAAAGATTTGAATTTCATTCAGAAAATATTTTCAATTCATAAACTTCATGCAACTAAATGATTTTCATGAGAGAAGAAAATGACTTCTTCAAATTATATGAAATATGAGTTGGAAGTTTAGAAGGATCAATTTAAAATCCTTTTGAAAATTATTTTCAATTTGGAGTTATTTGGGTTTTATTAAAATTATTTTTCTCCAAAGACAAAATATATGTAAAATAGGGTAAAATGATTCCCTACATCAGAAAATTGGAGAAATAAATTTGAAATCATTTTGGTATTTTTAAAATGATTTTTATTGGGTTTTATTATAGCAGCAGCACTCTTTGTTTTATTTGAATTTTTATGGATTTTATTTAATGATATAAAAATGTTCATGCCATAGAAAATCTTTTTCTGAAAATTTTGATATATTATATGCCTATATAATATTTTACTTTATTTTCTTTCTTTCCTTTTCTCTCTGTTTTAAAAAAAATGTTAAAAAAACTCTCTTTTCGCTGATTGGGCGGCCCAGCTCTCAGTGCTGTGCCACGGCCCAGCCCACGCCGCTTGTCCGCCTCGTCCCCAAGCACGGGCGACTCCCCGCCAAGACGCCGCCGAGTCGGCCGGCTCGCACGCCCGCCGCCTTACCCGCCTCCTCCATGCCTCGCCTCTCCTTAAATATCCCACGAGCTGCCCTTGCCTCCTCTTTTCGAGCAGCGCCTTGCCACAGACTTTGCTTTTGCTCCTCGCCACGCCACAAGATCAAGACTCGCTGTCATGAAGCCGCTAGCGCGCCATACCATGTGACCCCCAGCAAGCCATGCCTTTGATCGCTTGCCGCCGCCGCCACCGGAGTTGACCACCGACGCCGGTCCGATCCACCGTCGACCCGCCTGAACCGGTAGGAATCGCCCGGTTCGCCCGGTTTTTTTAGTTGTTTTAGTTCTGGTTTTCATCTTAAAACCGTTTTGATTAGGTTTACTTATTTAGAGATCGTTCGGTTGTTTAGGTGCTTCAGTGAACGTTTTCGTTAGTTAGGGTTTTCGTAGCGAACGTTCGTTTGGTAGACTTTTTCTTTTTCTTTTTAATTTTCGGCCAGGGACCCATCTGTGAATACTTTATTTACAGATTAGCCCCTGTTTTTCAAACTAGCACAACTTTTTACTCGTTTGTCCAAATTCAACGAAACCAACGCCCACTTCTTCGTTATGATCCCCTCTATCCAGATAATCAACTTAAACATGTTTTTGAAAATTTAAAATTTGTTTTTCAAACAGATTTGTATTCAAACTTCTTTTGATCATAACTTGAGTTTTATAACTCCGATTTAGTTGATTTTTTTGCAAGTCGAAGCTCTTAACCTAAACTTTCTGATAAGGCCATTCACATAATTTTGTTACTGTTAGAAATAGTTTTTTGTTGCAAGAGTTATTTGCTTGGTTTTGAAGTTTTCTGAATTGTTTTCTTTGTTCTTTCCGATCTTTGGAGTGATTGCTTATGTGTGATTGCTATTGCTTGCTCACGATAGATTGACTGGAGTGTGACGAATAGAACAATCATGAGTTATGAGTGTGAATCATCTACATCAACAGTATAAGGCAATTTCACACTTTGATCATATCCCTTTTATACCCAGTTTTATGCATTAGTTTCAATCCTCAAACATTGCATGGTTAGGATTTGATAACACGTGGGTATTGGAAAGTAGTTGATGAGGTAGGAACCTATTGTCCTGCATTCAAACCTGGGGAGTTACTTCTACGTTATGCTTATACTACTGATATGCTCGTAGACGTGGTTTGGTTGAGTGTATTCATGACAGATGTGAGAGTTATCATTAATGGTTAACTTAAGGTGGCAACTTTAATACACATCTGGGTGGATTGGTTGGGGCACCCTAGAGCACCCAGTGGTTTGCCCGGGCACCTGGAGAACCCAGTGCTTGCCCAAGGGGATCCCGGAGGACCCGTGTGATCACCCTAAGGAATGCCACCCATGCTCAAAGGGATCATAAGATTATTCATGCTAGAAACTTCCGTGTGCAGCCACAAGCCATTATGGGCTCTGGCATAGTTGAGTAAGTTGTGTGAGCTCTTGAAGAGGTGGACTAGCAGATGTAGGGGGATTGTAGGTGTACCAGTCTGCCCGGAGTAGAGAGTAAATGTTTTTGAAAGATTGTGTCTCGATCATCCGTTTCTCAAACACCCTGTAGTGGGAGAAATTCAATGGAGGAGATTGAGACTTGTGGGGAAAAGTGCGCAAACCTCTGCAGAGTGTACAAACTAATCATGATTAGTCGTGTCCCCGGTTATGGACATCTTGAGTATCTGGTTCTTGAATTATCATGTTGATCTCATCACTCTAATTTAGTTAATTTGTTGGGTTGATGATTATGTTAAATTGGGGTTGAGTTGGAGGAACCTTCTCAATGTTCTCAACCAATTTTGATAGTTAAATAAAATATATTCCTTTGTTGTAGGAAAAAACTGGCTTTTTGCAAAAACATTATAACCATAGAGCCTCCACCAGCCATATATGCATGTAGTGATAGCTATTATTCATCATTGCTCTACAGTGTGAATTTGCTAGTACATTCAATGTACTGACCCTTTGTGGCTACAACGTCTCATGTTGCAGGAATCTTACGACGAGTAAGTGATATGTTAGGGTTACGATTTCTACACTCAACTTTGCCGTTGGAGTTGATGGGAATCCACAACCTTGTTGTTACTTCCGTTGTTTTGAAGTGAGGTAATAGTATATACGTATTTTATACATGTGATTTACCTCTGTTATAAATCCTCGAGTACTGTGTGTGTCAGCATACCAAGCCAGGGATGACACTTAAGCACAGAGACTTGACCGTCTGAGGTCGGGTCGCTACAAGATGGTAACAGAGCACATGTTGACTGTAGGACGTGACCCCTAGAAACTGGCAAGCCCATAGGAAAGCTTTTCTTTACAACTTCTTTTTTAAAAGATCTGTTAACTCTCTTCTCTTCTGAGCTTATTCAAAAAATTCCCTTTTAAGTGAGACTATACCCCTTTCCCTTTTTGACCACACGAGGATTTGACGGATGAGACCACTCCAAGAAGTACAAGATAGTGGAAAACTAAGACCACTTCGGAATGAAGAGGATTTTACCGTGCTTTATAATAATGGAAACTACAACGATTGAAGACTCCGAAGACTAGGAAAATTTGAAGGCCCTGTAGAATTTTCCAGATTTGTATGACCTAGGAAGGCACCCTTATGGAACTTGGCAGACTATGGAAGCTGTCAATACCTGAGATCAAGGTGTATCGGAGAAAGACCAGAACATGGAGCATCAGAACTCAAAGTTTTGTCAATAAAACCCTAAGGCAGGAGATATCAATTATGGAATGAAAGCTCATGGCAGTAACATGGGCATAGACACGGCTAACCATGGAGTTACTGCCCGCTTATGCTATTGTCACCATGCGGAGTTAAGCATGCAGACGCATGGAAGGATTGGATGGTAGAAGGCTGATGGAGCATCTGTCAGCAAAGGATGCAGTTTTAGCCTTAGATGTTGCATCGCCAGGATCTGGAGTATTACATGAAGAATTTTAGAGGGACCTTTAGGAAGTCATATTTGACAAGGAGGCAATTCATGAAGAACTCAGGAACCAGAAGCTGAAAGTAGCCAAGCTGGAGGAGCTAAAACCTCGAGATACCGGAGATTTGTCAGGAAGTGAAGGACAGTAGAACCATGGTTCATGCCAAGGATGTTGAAACCCAGAAGTTTGGAATGCAACTCCAGAATATTAAAGGACGTCACGAGAGACTTCGCGTCAACGGAGATGATCTGGCAAAAGAACTTGAGAAGGACAAGCACGATCGGAAGAAGCCATCGGAGACATGAACAAGACTTGAAGAGTTTGATGACTTTGAAGATTTATTGACCTTTAGAAGACCAAACCTGTTGGGGATATAACTATTAGTATGACCCGCCAGGAGGTGTCGGGTTATACTTAAGACGACTCATGAAGCCCAAGACGACTCCTGGAGATGGCGGGATAGTTAAGGGCCCAAGGCCAAAAGGGTGACTTAAGGCCCGTAGAGATAAACCGCCATATGTGTGTAACTTGTATTATAAGGCAGGAATAGAGAGAAACCGAGCCGGACACTGTTTATGAGCCGGCCGGGACTCTATGAGCCGCTGGGCGTCTACCTCTGTATATAAAGGGACGACCCGGCTGCGATTCTGGGCAAGTAACATCAAATTGAAAGCTAGGTCAAGCGGATTTGCTCCCTGGTTATCGAGACATAAGCAATCCCACTCAAAACTGGAACGTAGGCTTTTACCTTCACCATAAGGGGCCGAACCAGTATAAACCCCATGTCCTTTGTCCCGATTAACCCCTTCTTGCTTCCTAGTTGCGATGGCTCCACGACTAAGTCCTTTCGCTAGGACATCTGCCGTGACAATTCCACGACAGTTGGTGCCCACCATGGGGCCAGCGCACGGTGGATTTGAGTTCTTGAAGGGCAGCTTCGAAGGGCTCAAGGGATACGCTGTGGGCCGGATGACCAAGAGTCGTCGCGGCAAGCTCTACATCGACGACGCAGGCTGGGGCCCCGACGCCGGCTCAATTGAGTACGGGTACCGGGTCCCCTTCGGCAGAATCTGTTGGGGAACGTAGCAGAAAATTAAAATTTTTCCTACGGTTTCACCAAGATCCATCTATGAGTTCTACTAAGCAACGAGTAACGAGAGAGAGTTTGCATCTACATACCACTTGTAGATCGAGTGCGGAAGCGTTCGAGGAGTGGTGATGATGAAGGCGTTCCCAACGTGATTCCGATCACCGATGACCTAAGTCTTGAAAGGACAGCACCTCCGTGTTCAACACACGACGGGGACGATGGCGTCTCCTCCGTCTTGATCCAGCAAGAGTGAAGGAGAGGTTGAAGAAGACAATTCCAATGGCAGCAGACGACGGCGTGGTGCAGCTGGTACTGATAGTTCTCGGCGAGGCTTCGCCAAGCTTGCGTGGAGAAAGAGAGGTGTTGGGGAGGGAGGGCTGCGCCTTCAAGCGTGTTAGCAGCCCTCCCCCACCCCTCTATTTATAGGAGGAGAGGGTCAAGGGGCGGCCCTCTAGGGAAAACCCTAGGGGCGGCCAAGGAGAGAGAGGAGGGTGGCTTGCCCCCAAGCTGAGGCGCCCCTTTAGGGTTCCTCCTCCCAAACCCTAGCCGCATGGGCCTAGGTGGGGAGGTGCGCCCAGCCCACCGGGGATGGCTCCCTCCCACTTAGCCCATGTGGCCCCCGGAGAGGTGGCCCCTCCGGTGGACCTCGGAACCCTCCAGTGGCCGGTACTTTACCGGTATACTACGAAACTTCCGAGTCCGTTTAACCACTTTCCATATATAAATCTTTACCTCCGGACCATTCGGAACTCCTCGTGACGTCAGGGATCTCATCCGGACTCAGAACAACATTCGGTAATCACATACTTGTCTTCCTATTAACCCTAGCGCCACCGAACCTTAAGTGTGTAGACCCTACGGGTTCGGGAGACATCTGCGACATGACCGAGACTACCTCAAGTCAATAACCAACAGCGGGATCTGGATACCCATGTTGGCTCCCACATGCTCCTCGATGTTGTCATCGGATGAACCACGATGTCAAGGGTTCAAGTAACCCGTATTCTATTCCCTTTGTCGACGGTATGTTACTTGCCCGAGACTCGATCGTCGGTATCCCAATACCTCGTTAGTCTCGTTACGGCAAGTCACTTTACTCGTACCGCAATGCATGATCCCGTGACCGGACACTTGATCACTTTGAGCTCATTATGATGATGCATTACCGAGTGGGCCCTAGTGATACCTCTCCGTAATACGGAGTGACAAATCCGATCTCGATCCGTGTCAACCCAATGGTCACTTTCGGAGATACCGTAGTGCACCTTTATAGTCACCCGATTACGTTGTGACGTTTGATACACCCAAAGCACTCCTACGGTATCCGGAATTGCACGATCTCATGGTCTAAGGAAGAGATACTTGACATTGGAAAAGCTCTAGCAAAACGAACTACGATCTTTGTGCTATGCTTAGGATTGGGTCTTGTCCATCACGTCATTCTCCTAATGGCGTGATCCCGTTATCAATGACATCGATGTCCATAGTCGAAACCATGACTATCTGTTGACCAACGAGCTAGTCAACTAGAGGCTTACTAGGACGTATTGTAGTCTATGTATCCACACGTGTATTACGATTTCCGGATAATACAGATTATAGCATGAATAAAGACAATTATCATGAACAAGGAAATATAATAATAATGCTTTTATTATTGCCTCTAGGGCATATTTCCAACAGTCTCCCACTTGCACTAGAGTCAATAATCTAGTTTACATTGTGATGAACGAACACCCATAGAGTTCGGTGTTGATCATGTTTTGCCCATGAAGAGGTTTAGTCAGCGGATCTGCGACATTCAGATCCGTATGCACTTTACAAATTTCTATGTCTCCATCACGAACATTTTCACGGATGGAGTTGAAGCGACGCTTGATGTGCTGGTCTTCTTGTGAAACCTGGGCTCCTTGGCAAGGGCAATAGCTCCGGTGTTGTCACAGAAGAGTTTGATCGGCCCCGACGCATTGGGTATGACTCCTAGGTCGGTGATGAACTCCTTCACCCAAATTGCTTCATGCGCTGCCTCCGAGGCTGCCATGTACTCCGCTTCACATGTAGATCCCGCCACGACGCTTCGCTTGCGCTGCACCAGCCTGCTCCACCATTCAACATATACACGTATCCGGTTTGTGACTTAGAGTCATCAGATCGTGTCGAAGCTAGCGTCGGCGTAACTTTATTCTGACGAGCTCTTCGTCACCTCCATAAACGAAACATGTCCTTTGTCCTTTTCGTACCGGGATATTCTTGACCGCTGTCCGGTGTTCCTTGCGGGATTACTTTGGTACCTTCCTACCAAACTTACGGCAAGGTTTACATCAGTCCGGTACACAGCATGGCATACATAATAGATCCTATGGCTGAAGCATAGGGATGACACTCATCTCTTCTTTATCTTTTGCCGTGGTCGGGCATTGAGCCGAGCTCAATCTCACACCTTGCAATCTGAGCAAGAACCCTTTCTTGGACTGATCCATTTTGAACTTCTTCAAAATCTTATCAAGGTATGTGCTTGTGAAAGACCTATGAGGCGTCTCGATCTATCTCTATAGATCTTGATGCCTAATATATAAGCAGCTTCTCCAAGGTCCTTCATTGAAAAACACTTATTCAAGTAGGCCTTAATGCTGTCCAAGAATTCTATATCATTTCCCATCAAGTATGTCATCTACATATAATATGAGAAATGCTACTGAGCTCCCACTCACTTTCTTGTAAACGCAGGCTTCTCCATAAGTGCATAAACCAAACGCTTTGATCATCTCATCAAAGCGAATGTTCCAACTCGAGATGCTTGCACCAGCCCATAAATGGATCATTGGAGCTTGCATACTTTGTCGACATTCTTAGGATCGACAAAACCTTCCGGCTGTATCATATACAGCTCTTCCTTAAGATAACCGTTAAGGACGCTGTTTTGACGTCCATCGCCATATCTCATAATCATAGTATGCGGCAATTGCTAACATGATTGAGACGGACTTAAGCTTCGCCACGGGGAGAAAGACTCATCGTAGTCAATCCCTTGAACTTGCCGATAACCCTTAGCGACAAGTCGAGCTTTATAGATGGTGACATTACCATCGCGTCCGTCTTCTTCTTAAAGATCCATTTGTTTTCTATTGCTCACGATCATCGGCAAGTCGGTCAAAGTCCACACTTTGTTTTCATACATGGATTCTATCTCGGACTTCATGGCTTCTTGCCATTTGTTGGAATCTGGGCCCGCCATCGCTTCTTCATAGTTCGAAGGTTCATTGTTGTCTAACAACATGATTTCCAGACAGGATTGCCGTACCACTGCAGTGCGGGCGTGTCCTAGTGGACCTCTGAAGTTCAGTAGTAACTTGATCCAAGTACCTTGATCATCATCATGAATTTCCTCTTCGTTGGTGTAGGCATCACAGAACATTTTCCGAGCTGCACTACTTTCCTGTTCAAGAGGTAGTACTTCATCGAGTTCTACTTTCCTCCCACTTACTTCTTTCGAGAGAAACTCTTTTCAAGAAAGATTCCGTTTTCGGCAACAAAGATCTTGCCTTCGGATCTAAGGTAGAAGGTATACCCAAAGGTTTCCTTAGGGTATCCTATGAAGACGATTTTTCCGACTTGGGTTCGAGCTTTTCAGGTTGAAGTTTCTTGACATAAGCATCGCATCCCCAAACTTTTAGAAACGACGACTTAGGTTTCTTCCCAAACCATAATTCATACGGTGTCGTCTCAACGGATTTAGACGGTGCCCTATTTAAAGTGAATGTAGCTGTCTCTAGAGCGTATCCCCAAAATGATAGCGGTAAATCGGTAAGAGACATCATAGATCGCACCATATCCAATAAAGTGCGATTCGACGTTCGGACACACCGTTCTGTTGAGGTGTTCGGCGGCGTTAGTTGTGAAACGATTCCACATTTTCTTAAGTGTGTACCAAATTCGTGACTTAAATATTCTCCTCCACGATCCGATCGTAAGAATTTTATTTTTCGGTCACGTTGATTCTCTACTTCATTCTGAAATTCCTTGAACTTTTCAAAGGTTTCAGACTTGTGTTTCATCAAGTAGACATACCCATATCTACTCAAGTCATCTGTGAGAGTGAGAACATAACGATATCCTCCATGAGCCTCAACGCTCATTGGACCGCTTTACATCGGTATGTATGATTTCCAACAAGTTGGTTGCTCGCTCCATTGTTCGAGAGAATGGAGTCTTGGTCATCTTGCCCATGAGGCATGGTTCGCATGTGTCAAATGATTCATAATCAAGAGACTCTAAAAGTCCATCAGCATGGAGCTTCTTCATGCGCTTGACACCAATGTGACCAAAGGCGGCGAGTGCCACAAGTATGTGGGACTATCGTTATCAACTTTACATCTTTTGGTATTCACGCTATGAACATGTGTAATACTACGCCGAGATTCATTAAGAATAAACCATTGACCATCGGAGCATGACCATAAAACATATCTCTCATATAAATAGAACAACCATTATTCTCGGTTTAAATGAGTAGCCATCTCGCATTAAACGAGATCCGGATACAATATTCATGCTCAAACTTGGCACCAAATAACAATTATTAAGGTTCATAACTAATCCGTGGGTAAATGAAGAGGTAGCGTGCGACGGCGATCACATCGACTCTGGAACCATTCCCGACGCGCGATCGTCACCTCGCCCTTCGCCGATCTCCGCTTATTCCGCAGCTCTGCTGTGAGTTACAAATATGAGCAACGGCACCGGTATCAAATACCTGGAGTTACTACGATTCATGGTAAGGTACACATCAATTACATGTATATCAAATATACCTTTGGTGTTGCCGGCCTTCTTATCCGCTAAGTATTTGGGGCAGTTCCGCTTCAAATGACCCTTCCCTTGCAATAAAAGCACTCGGTCTCGTGCTTGGGTCCATTCTTTGACTTCTTCCGGCAACTTGCTTGCAGGCGCGGCAACCTCCTTGGCGTCCTTCTTGAAGTTCTTCTTGCCCTTGCCCTTCTTAAACTTAGTGGTCTTATTGACCATCAACACTTGATGTTCTTTCTTGATTTCAACCTCGGTGACTTGAGATAGAGAACACTTCAGAATGGTCTTTACCATCCCCGCATGTTGTAATTCATCACAAAGCTCTTGTAGCTTGGTGGGAGCGATGGAGGATTCTGTCAATGACCGCCTCATCGTGGAGGTTAATATTCATTTGGGTCATACGGTTGTGCAACCCGGACATCTTGAGAATGTGCTCACCGATGAACTGTTTTCCTCCATTTTACAACTATAGAACTTGTCGAGATGTCATATCTCTCGACCGGCGTGAGCTTGGAAAACAAGTTTCAGCTCTTGAACATCTCATATGCTCCGTGATGCTCAAAACGCTTTTGGAGCCCGGTTCTAAGTGTAAAGCATGCCGCATCGAGCGAGGGAGTAATCATCAAGACGAGACTGCCAAGCATTCATAATGTCTTGGTTCTTCGACGGAGCGTCACCTAGCGGTCCTTCTAGGGCGTATTGTTTCTGGCAGCTATGAGGATGATCCTCGGGTTCTTGACCCAGTCCGTATAGTTGCTGCCGTCATCTTTCAGCTTGGTTTCTCTAGGGCAGCGTTGAAGTTCAAGTTGACATGGCGTTGGCCATTTGATCTACAAGACATATAATTCAAAAGTTTTAGACTAAGTTCATGATAATTAAGTTCATCTAATCAAATTATTAATGAACTCCCACTTAGATTAGACATCCTCTAGTCATCTAAGTGTTACGATCCGAGTCAACTAGGCCGTGTCCGATCAACACGTGAGACGGACTAGTCTCGTCGGTGAACATTCTCATGTTGATCGTATCTTCCATACGACTCGTGTTCGACCTTTCGGTCTCCGTGTTCGAGGCCATGTCTTCACATGCTTAGGCTCGTCAAGTTAACCCTAAGTGTTTCTGCGTGTGTAAATCTTGCTTACACCCGTTGTATGTGAACGTAAGAATCCATCACACCCGATTAACACGTGGTGCTTAGAAGCGACTTAACTGTAGCAACGGTGCACGATTAGGGAGAACACTTCTTGAAATTGTTCTAAGGATCATCTTATTTACTACCGTCGTTCTAAGTAAACAAGATGCATAATCATAATAAACATCACATGCAATTATAAAGTAGTGACATGATATGGCCAATATCATATAGCTCCTTTGATCTTCATCTTCGGGCTCCATGATCATCCTGTCACCGCATGACACCATGATCTCCATCATCATGATCTCCATCATCGTGCCTCCATGAAGTTGTCACGCCAACGACTACTTCTACTTCTATGGCTAACGCGTTTAGCAATAAAGTAAAGTAAATTACATGGCGTTCTTCAATGACACGCAGGTCATACAAAAATAAAGACAACTCCTATGGCTCCTGCCGGTTGTCATACTCATCGACATGCAAGTCGTGATTCCTATTACAAGAACATGATCTCATACATCACAATATATCATCATTCATCACAACTTGGCCATATCCGTCACATGACAATTGCTGCAAAAACAAGTTAGGCGTCCTCTAATTGTTGTTGCATCTTTTACGTGGCTGCAATTGGGTTCTAGCAAGAACGTTTTCTTACCTCGAATAACCACAACGTGATCTTGTCAACTTCTATTTACCCTTCATAAGGACCCTGTTCATCGAATCCGCTCCCACTAAAGTAGGAGAGCGGACACCCGCCAGCCACCTTATGCAACTAGTGCATGTTAGTCGGTGGAACCGGTCTCACGAAGAGCGTGTAAGGTTGGTCCGGCCGCTTCATCCCACAATACCGCGGAAGCAAGAAACAACTAGTAACGGCAAGTAAGTTGACAAGATCACGCCCACAACAAAATTGTGTTCTACTCGTGCAAAGAGAACTACGATAGACCTAGCTCATGATGCCTTTGTTGGGGAGCGTTGCAGAAAATTAAAATTTTTCCTACGGTTTCACCAAGATCCATCTATGAGTTCTACTAAGCAACGAGTAACGAGAGAGAGTTTGCATCTACATACCACTTGTAGATCGAGTGCGAAGAGCGTTCGAGGAGTGGTGATGATGAAGACGTTCCCAACGTGATTCCGATCACCGATGACCTAAGTGCTGAAAGGACAGCACCTCCGTGTTCAACACACGTACGGGACGATGGCGTCTCCTCCGTCTTGATCCAGCAAGAGTGAAGGAGAGGTTGAAGAAGACAATTCCAATGGCAGCACGACGGCGTGGTGCAGCTGGTACGGTAGTTCTCCGGCAGGGCTTCGCCAAGCTTGCGTGGAGAAAGAGAGGTGTTGGGGAGGGGAGGGGCTGCGCCTTCAACTGTGTTAGCAGCCCTCCCCCCCACCCCTCTATTTATAGGAGGAGAGGGTCAAGGGGGGCCGGCCCTCTAGGGAAAACCCTAGGGGGGGCGGCGGCCAAGGGAGGAGAGGAGGGTGGCTTGCCCCCCAAGCTGAGGCGCGCCTTAGGGTTCCTCCTCCCAAACCCTAGCCGCATGGGCCTAGGTGGGAGGTGCGCCCAGCCCACCGGGGATGGCTCCCTCCCACTTAGCCCATGTGGCCCCGGAGAGGTGGCCCCTCCGGTGGACCTCCGGAACCCTCCCGTAGCCCGGTATTTTACCGGTATACTCACCAAACTTCCCGAGTCCGTTTAACCACTTTCCATATATAAATCTTTACCTCCGGACCATTCCGGAACTCCTCGTGACGTCCGGGATCTCATCCGGACTCGAACAACATTCGGTAATCACATACTTGTCTTCCTATTAACCCTAAGCGCCACCGAACCTTAAGTGTGTAGACCCTACGGGTCCGGAGACATCTGAACATGACCGAGACTACCTCAAGTCAATAACCAACAGCGGGATCTGGATACCCATGTTGGCTCCACATGCTCCTCGATGTTGTCATCGGATGAACCACGATGTCAAGGGTTCAAGTAACCCGTATTCTATTCCTTTGTCGACGGTATGTTACTTGCCCGAGACTCGATCGTCGGTATCCCAATACCTCGTTAGTCTCGTTATCGGCAAGTCACTTTACTCGTACCGCAATGCATGATCCGTGACGGACACTTGATCACTTTGAGCTCATTATGATGATGCATTACCGAGTGGGCCCTAGTGATACCTCTCCGTGTACGGAGTGACAAATCCGATCTCGATCCGTGTCAACCCAATGGTCACTTTCGAGATACCTGTAGTGCACCTTTATAGTCACCCGATTCGTTGTGACGTTTGATACACCCAAAGCACTCCTACGGTATCCGGAATTGCACGATCTCATGGTCTAAGGAAGAGATACTTGACATTGGAAAAGCTCTAGCAAAACGAACTACGATCTTTGTGCTATGCTTAGGATTGGGTCTTGTCCATCACGTCATTCTCCTAATGGCGTGATCCCGTTGTCAATGACATCGATGTCCATAGTCGAAACCATGACTATCTGTTGACCAACGAGCTAGTCAACTAGAGGCTTACTAGGGACGTATTGTAGTCTATGTATCCACACGTGTATTACGATTTCCGGATAATACAGTTATAGCATGAATAAAGACAATTATCATGAACAAGGAAATATAATAATAATGCTTTTATTATTGCCTCTAGGGCATATTTCCAACAGTCTCCCACTTGCACTAGAGTCAATAATCTAGTTTACATTGTGATGAACGAACACCCATAGAGTTCGGTGTTGATCATGTTTTGCCTTGCATGAAGAGGTTTAGTCAGCGGATCTGCGACATTCAGATCCGTATGCACTTTACAAATTTCTATGTCTCCATCACGAACATTTTCACGGATGGAGTTGAAGCGACGCTTGATGTGCTCTGGTCTTCTTGTGAAACCTGGGCTCCTTGGCAAGGGCAATAGCTCCGGTGTTGTCACGAGAAGAGTTTGATCGGCCCGACGCATTGGGTATGACTCCTAGGTCGGTGATGAACTCCTTCACCCAAATTGCTTCATGCGCTGCCTCCGAGGCTGCCATGTACTCCGCTTCACATGTAGATCCCGCCACGACGCTTCGCTTGCAGCTGCACCAGCATCTGCTCCACCATTCAACATATACACGTATCCGGTTTGTGACTTAGAGTCATCGGATCGTGTCGAAGCTAGCGTCGGCGTAACCTGTTACTGACGAGCTCTTCGTCACCTCCATAAACGAGAAACATGTCCTTTGTCCTTTTCGGTACTTCAGGATATTCTTGACCGCTGTCCGGTGTTCCTTGCGGGATTACTTTGGTACCTTCCTACCAAACTTACGGCAAGGTTTACATCAGTCCGGTACCTGACATGGCATACATAATAGATCCTATGGCTGAAGCATAGGGATGACACTCATCTCTTCTTTATCTTTTGCCGTGGTCGGGCATTGAGCCGAGCTCAATCTCACACCTTGCAATCTGAGGCAAGAACCCTTTCTTGGACTGATCCATTTTGAACTTCTTCAAAATCTTATCAAGGTATGTGCTCTGTGAAAGACCTATGAGGCGTCTCGATCTATCTCTATAGATCTTGATGCCTAATATATAAGCAGCTTCTCCAAGGTCCTTCATTGAAAACACTTATTCAAGTAGGCCTTAATGCTGTCCAAGAATTCTATATCATTTCCCATCGAAGTATGTCATCTACATATAATATGAGAAATGCTCTGAGCTCCCACTCACTTTCTTGTAAACGCAGGCTTCTCCATAAGTCTACATAAACCCAAACGCTTTGATCATCTCATCAAAGCGAATGTTCCAACTCGAGATGCTTGCACCAGCCCATAAATGGATCATTGGAGCTTGCATACTTTGTCGACATTCTTAGGATCGACAAAACCTTCCGGCTGTATCATATACAGCTCTTCCTTAAGATAACCGTTAAGGAACGCTGTTTTGACGTCCATCTGCCATATCTCATAATCATAGTATGCGGCAATTGCTAACATGATTCAGACGGACTTAAGCTTCGCTACGGGGGAGAAAGACTCATCGTAGTCAATCCCTTGAACTTGCCGATAACCCTTAGCGACAAGTCGAGCTTTATAGATGGTGACATTACCATCCGCGTCCGTCTTCTTCTTAAAGATCCATTTGTTTTCTATTGCTCGCCGATCATCGGGCAAGTCAGTCAAAGTCCACACTTTGTTTTCATACATGGATTCTATCTCGGACTTCATGGCTTCTTGCCATTTGTTGGAATCTGGGCCCGCCATCGCTTCTTCATAGTTCGAAGGTTCATTGTTGTCTAACAACATGATTTCCAGGACAGGATTGCCGTACCACTGCAGTGCGGAACGTGTCCTAGTGGACCCTCTGAAGTTCAGTAGTAACTTGATCCAAGTACCTTGATCATCATCATGAATTTCCTCTTCGGTTGGTGTAGGCATCACAGAACATTTTCTGAGCTGCACTACTTTCCTGTTCAAGAGGTAGTACTTCATCGAGTTCTACTTTCCTCCCACTTACTTCTTTCGAGAGAAACTCTTTTCAAGAAAGATTCCGTTTCGCAACAAAGATCTTGCCTTGGATCTAAGGTAGAAGGTATACCCAAAGGTTTCCTTAGGGTATCCTATGAAGACGCATTTTCCGACTTGGGTTCGAGCTTTTCAGGTTGAAGTTTCTTGACATAAGCATCGCATCCCCAAACTTTTAGAAACGACAGACTTAGGTTTCTTCCCAAACCATAATTCATACGGTGTCGTCTCAACGGATTTAGACGGTGCCCTATTTAAAGTGAATGTAGCTGTCTCTAGAGCGTATCCCCAAAATGATAGCGGTAAATCGGTAAGAGACATCATAGATCGCACCATATCCAATAAAGTGCGATTCGACGTTCGGACACACCGTTCTGTTGAGGTGTTCCAGGCGGCGTTAGTTGTGAAACGATTCCACATTTTCTTAAGTGTGTACCAAATTCGTGACTTAAATATTCTCCTCCACGATCCGATCGTAAGAATTTTATTTTTCGGTCACGTTGATTCTCTACTTCATTCTGAAATTCCTTGAACTTTTCAAAGGTTTCAGACTTGTGTTTCATCAAGTAGACATACCCATATCTACTCAAGTCATCTGTGAGAGTGAGAACATAACGATATCCTCCGCGAGCCTCAACGCTCATTGGACCGCACACATCGGTATGTATGATTTCCAACAAGTTGGTTGCTCGCTCCATTGTTCCGAGAATGGAGTCTTGGTCATCTTGCCCATGAGGCATGGTTCGCATGTGTCAAATGATTCATAATCAAGAGACTCTAAAGTCCATCAGCATGGAGCTTCTTCATGCGCTTGACACCAATGTGACCAAGGCGGCGAGTGCCACAAGTATGTGGGACTATCGTTATCAACTTTACATCTTTTGGTATTCACGCTATGAACATGTGTAATACTACGCTCGAGATTCATTAAGAATAAACCATTGACCATCGGAGCATGACCATAAAACATATCTCTCATATAAATAGAACAACCATTATTCTCGGATTTAAATGAGTAGCCATCTCGCATTAAACGAGATCCAGATACAATATTCATGCTCAAACTTGGCACCAAATAACTAGATAATAAAGAGCGCATAAATAAAAAGTAGGGGCTGTTTAAGTAAAGACACAATAAAGTAAATATAGCGAGTGTGGAAAAATGTTGGTAGGAGTTTTGAAATTGTCCCTAAGAAATTGACTACTTTACTAGACCGATAGCAAGTTTTATGTGGGAGAGGCCACTGCTAACATGTCATCCCTGACTTGGAATTCTATGCACTTATGATTGGAACTATTAGCAAGCATCCGCAACTACTAACGTTCATTAAGGTAAAACCAAACCATAGAATTAAGATATATTGGTCCCCCTTCAATCCCGTATGTATCAATTTCTATGCTAGGTTGAAGCTTCTGTCACTCTTGCCCTCCAATACATAGTCCTATCAACATACAAATAACCCTATGGCGTGATCCACGCGCGCGCTCATATGATGGGCACCAAAGGACAGCAACATAACCACAAGCAAATTAAATCAATCATAGTAATTCACCAATCACCGATAGGACAACGAAAATCTACTTAGGCATCATAGGATGGCAACACATCATTGGATAATAATATGAAGCATAAAGCACCATGTTCAAGTAGAGGGTACAACGGGTTGCAGGAGAGTGGACCGCTGTAGATAGAGGGAGGAAGGTGATGGATATGTTGGTGAAGATGGCGGAGGTGTTGGTGTAGATCGCGGTGATGATGATGGTGGCCACGGCAGCGTTCTGGCGCCACCGGAAGAGAGGGGGAGAGGGGGCCCCTTCTTCTTCTTCTTCCTTGACCTCCTCCCTAGATGGGAGAAGGTTTTCCCCTCTGGTCCTTGGCCTCCATTGCATGGGAGGGGCGAGAGCCCCTCCGAGATTGGATCTGTCTCTCTGTCTCTCTCTGTTTCTGCGTTCTGGTGTTCTGCCTTTTCACCATTTCGTATATATATGGAGATCCGTAACTCCGATTGGATTGAAACCTTCGCCGAGATTTTTTTCTTCTGAAAATTAGCTTTCTTGCGGCCGATGAAGAGCAGCAACTGCCTTACGGGTGGCCCACGAGGGGGGCAGGCGCGCCCTCCTGCCTTGTGGCCACCTCGGGCACCGTCTCGCATTGATTCTTCCTCCCATATTCTCCAGATATTCCAAAAATATTCTCCATCCGTTTTTATCCCGTTTGGATTCTGTTTGATATGGGGTTTCTGGGAAACATAAAACATGCAACAAGCGAGAACCGACCTTTGGGCAATCGGATCAATATGTTAGTCCCAAAATAGTATAAAAGTTGCCAAAAGTATGTGAAAGTTATAGAATATTGGCATGGAACAATAAAAAATTATAGATACGACGGAGACGTATCAGCATCCCCAAGCTTAATTCCTGCTCGTCCTCGAGTAGGTAAATGATAAAAAAGATAATTTTTGATGTGGAATGCTACCTAGCATAATCTTGATCATGTATCTAATCATGGCATGAATATTAAGACATGAGTGATTCAAGGCAATAGTCTATCATTTGACATAAAAACAATAATACTTCAAGCCTACTAATAAAGCAATCATGTCTTTTCAAAATAACATGGCCAAAGAAAGTTATCCCTACAAAATCATATAGTCTGGCTATGCTCCATCTTCACCACACAAAGCATTCAAATCATGCACAACCCCGATGACAAGCCAAGCAATTGGTTCATACTTTTTAACGCACTTCAACTTTTTCAACCCTCACGCAATACATGAGCGCAAGCCATGGACATAGCACTATAGGTGGAATAGAGTAATATAATGGGGGTTATGTGGAGAAGACAAAAAGGAGAAAGTCTCACATTGACGCGGCTAATCAACAGGCTGTGGAGATGCCCATCAATTGATGTCAATGCAAGGAGTAGGGATTGCCATGCAACGGATGCACTAGAGCTATAAGTATATGAAAGCTCAAACTGAAAACTAAGTGGGTGTGCATCCAACTTGCTTGCTCATGAAGACCTTGGGCATTTGAGGAAGCCCATCATCGGAATATACAAGCCAAGTTCTATAATGAAAATTCCCACTAGTAAATGGAAGTGATAACTCAAGAGACTCTCTATATGAAGAACATGGTGCTACTTTGAAGCACATGTGTGGTAGAAGGATAGTAATATTGCCCCCTTTTTTGGCGGGCTTCTTTGCCCCCCTTTTTTATTTAGGCTTCTTTGCCCCTCTCTTTTTTTGGCGGGCAATGCTCTAATAATGATGATCATCACACTTTTATTTACTTACAACTCAATATTACAACTCGATACTAGAACAAAGATATGACTCTATATGAATGCCTATGATGGTGTACCGGGATGTGCAATGATCTAGCGTAGCAATGGCCTAAAAAACGGACAAGCCATGAAAACATCATGCTAGCTATCTTACGATCATGCAAAGCAATATGACAATAAATGCTCAGGTCATGTATATGATGATGATGGAAGTTGCATGGCAATATATCTCGGAATGGCTATGGAAATGCCATGATAGGTAGGTATGGTGGCTGTTTTGAGGAAGATATAATGAGGCTTATGTGTGATAGAGCGTATCGTATCACGGGGTTTGGATGCATCGGCGAAGTTTGCACCAACTCTCAAGGTGAGAAAGGGCAATGCACGATACCGAAGAGGCTAGCAATGATGGAAGGGTGAGAGTGCGTATAATCCATGGACTCACATTAGTCATAAAGAACTCATGTACTTATTGCAAAAGTTTATTAGCCCTCGAAGCAAAGTACTACTACGCATGCCCCTAGGGGGATATATTGGTAGGAAAAGACCATTGCTCGTCCCCGACCGCCACTCATAAGGAAAACAATCAATAAATACCTCATGCTCCGACTTCGTTACATAACGGTTCACCATACATGCATGCTACGGGAATCACAAACCTCAACACAAGTATTTCTACTAATCCACAACTACCCACTAGCATGACTCTAATTTCACCATCTTTATATCGCAAAACTATTGCAAGGAATCAAACATATCATATTCAGTGATCGACAAGTTTTATGTAGGATTTTATGACTAACCATGTGAATGACCAGTTCCTGTCATCTCTCTAAATAGATATAAGTGAAGCAAGAGAGTTTAATTCTTTCTACAAAAGATATGCCCATGCTCTAACATATATAAGTGAAGCAAAAGAGCATTCTACAAATGGCGGTTTTCTATGTGAAGAGAAACAGGCAATCCAAACTTCAAATGATATAAGTGAAGCACATGAAGCATTCTATAAAGCCATACTCAAAAGATATAAGTGAAGTGCAATGAGCATTCTATAAATCAATCAAGTACTACCTCATACCAGCATGGTGCATAAAAGAAAAGTGAAACTAAATGCAAAAGACGCTCCAAGATTTGCATATATCGCATGAACAAAACGTATCTGAAAACATACCGATACTTGTTGAAGAAAGATGGGATGCCTTCCGGGGCATCCCCAAGCTTAGACGCTTGAGTCTCCTTGAATATTTACTTGGGGTGCCTCGGGCATCCCCAAGCTTAAGCTCTTTCCTCTCTTCCTTCTTCTCACATCGAGACCTTCTCGATCATCGAACACTTCATCCACACAAAACTTCAACAGAAAACTCGGTAAGATCCGTTAGTATAATAAAGCAAATCACTAGTCTAAGTACTGTTGCAAACCAATTCATATTTTGTTTTCGCATTTTAGCTACTGTAATATAACTTTTTCATGGCTTAATCCACTGATATAAATCGATAGTTTCATCAAAACAAGAAAACTATGCATGAAAAACAGAATCTGTCTAAAACAGAACAGTCTGTAATAATCTGAACATTCACCATACCTCTGGTACTGCAAAAATTCTACCAATTTAGGAAAAATAAACAATTTTTATAGAAAGATAGTGCAAAAAGTTTCAGAACCATTTGACGTTCCAGTAAAAAATTAAAAATCGCGCACTACAACCAAAGTTTCTGTCCTCCACCGCACAAACCAACAAGCATTGTAAACATCCTAAAGGCAAACCTTGGCACATTATTTTTATAATACAATGGAATTATACAGGGGGTAATTATTTTTGTTGAAAAGTTTCTGTAATTAAGATTCACAAAGTTTCCATGGGCATGAACAAAGTTCAAGGATGTCCCCCACTTTCACAATGCTCGTTTATCTCACTTTCACTTTTCTTTTTGAAAAGTTTTGGGTGAGGGAGTCCTGGATTAGGGGGTCCCCGGACTGTTGGACTATGAAGATACAAGATTGAAGACTTCGTCCCGTGTCCGGATGGGACTCTCCTTGGCGTGGAAGGCAAGCTTGGCAATACGGATATGTAGATCTCCTCCCTTGTAACCGACTCTGTGTAACCCTAGCCTCCTCCGGTGTCTATATAAACCGGAGGGTTTAGTCCGTGGGGCAGAACAATCATACCATAGGCTAGCTTCTAGGGTTTAGCCTCTACGATCTCGTGGTAGATCAACTCTTGTAATACTCATATCATCAAGATCAATCAAGCAGGAAGTAGGGTATTACCTCCATCGAGAGGGCCGAACACAGGTAAAATTTGTCCCCGCCTCCTGTTACCATCCGCCTTAGGCGCACGATTCGGGACCCCCTACCGAGATCCACGGTTTGACACCGACATTGGTGCTTTCATTGAGAGTTCCTTGTGCCGTCATCATAAGGCTGGATGGCTCGTCTCGTTGTCAAGGACAACATCACCTCTGGGGAGCCCGGCTATAGGCCAAACTCTCCGACTAGGCGGTTTCGTCATGACCGCCTGTTCGTCCGTTCTTCGACGATGACTTCCCGGGTCATCGAAAACAGCCTCCACGTCGGCTCGGAATTCGCCGAGCAGTTGGATCCAATGGAGCTCTCTTCCTTGAATGAGCTCTTGGATCGCATCGCCGCCTTGGGAGTCGCTACAGACTATGATCAGACCGGGCTTAAACCCGACCAAAGGGAGATTAACTCTCCGCCGGTCACCCATCAGATAGCGGTGGTGGAGGAGCAACGCAGTGATTCTTCTTCTATCTTGAGGACAAACTATGTCCGGATTCCCAAGCTCTCCGAGCCGGATACCCGTCTACGGGAGGACATGGCCCAAGCCTTGAACCTAGAATTAGGCAGCGGGCCAGACCTATTGGGCAACATCCCGGAGCCTGAACTGCCAAGCTCGGAAACTCCTCCGCCCCTGGGTCTCAGATCGGGTCAGAGTTCGGACCTAAATCCACCCACCCACCCAGATATAAGTGATCTTTCCCACATTAGACAAGAGCCCCAAGAGACAGTACACCACTATTGGGCCAGATTCCTCCTTGTAATGAGCAAGGTTAAGGACTGTCGCGAGGAAGACGCAATTTCATTCTTTTGCAAAAATTGCACGGACAGGGGAATCCTCAACGCCATAAGTCGCCGTGACATAGCACACTTCGCTGACTTTGCGGCTATAGTACGGAACTACTGTGCGATGGAAAGCGCCTGGAAAACCCAAACAAAATTTTGGGATCCTCCGGCTCTCATGAAACCCCCCCGTCCGAACTAAAGGGGTGTACTCTCGTAAGTCACCCGATCCAATTACAAAGAAACAAAAGCCCACTACAGGGCATGGAACCGTATTGGAGGGATGGCTTAATGGGCCATGCAAAATTCATAGTACAGCGGATACCATGCCAACACACAACCATAGAGCGTGTTGGGTACTCCGGCAGGTGGCCAAGAGCGGTGAGGATCTCCTCATCAACAATACGTAGAGCACCATCCCGTGGAAAACAACAACACAGTATTGACAGTCTTCGAGACCTTCGCCTCAAATAATAGGCGTAAGCGAGCACTCCGCAGCCTTGCCGAAGTCTGCCACGTGGCAGCAATAAATCCATGGAGAGATACGGCTATCACCTTCAATGCCGGATTGAACCTAAATTCGAACAGCCCGAGCACCAGCCGCCTTGGTCCTTAGTCCAATTGTGGGCGGCTTCCGCTTACTAAAGTGCTCATGGACGACGGCGTGATTAAACCTCATCTATGAGGAGACTCTTTGAAAAATTGAAATAGACAAAAGCCGCATTGATCAAAGCAGCCACGACCTTGGAGGAATCATCCCTAGTCGGGAGGCACGATGTCTGGGAAAATCACACTAGATGTGGTATTGACGCCGGAGAATTATAGGTCTGAAGAAATCACATTCCAAGTGGCCCCGTTCAATAGCGGATACCACGCCCTTCTAGGGCGGGAGGCATTCATGATCTTCCAAGCTATAGCCCATTACGGGTACATGAAGCTTAAAATACCCGGGCCCAATGGAATCATCACTCTAGCTAGTGATCCGGACATAGCACTCCGCGCCAAAAATAAAACAGCCGCACTGGCCCTCGAGGCGTTATCTGAAGCCCTCGGGGCCGAAGAATTAACTGCGCTGTGCTCCACAGTGGATAGGGACGATGTGATACTCGACAAAAGATCCAAGTCCACCTCTTTTAAACCAGCGGATGAAATAGTCAAATTCCAAGTCCATCCAACGGACCCTACAAAAATAGCATCCATCGGGCACTGTTAAACCCCACAGTAGAAGACGCGCTACGAAAGTTCTTGCGCGCGAATTGGGACATCTTCGCCTGGCATCCTTCAGACATGCCAGGAATTCCACGCAGGCTGGCCGAGCATAGCCTTAACATTCTAAAGGGATTAAAGCCGGTCAAGCAAACTCTTCGACGCTTCTCTGAGCCTAAGCGACAAGCCATGGGAGAGGAGCTAGCCAGGTTACTGGAGGTCGGATTCATTCGAGAAATAAAACATCCGGACTGGCTAGCAAACCTGGTGATGGTACCAAAGAAGGACAAATCCTGGCGCCTATGTGTCGACTTCAAGGGCCTTAACAAGGCTTGCCCCAAGGATCCCTTCCCCCTCCCTCGCATCGATCAAATTATCGATGCTACCGCAGGACACGTCTCATTGTGTTTCCTCGACGCATACTCCGGATACCATCAAATTAAGATGGCGGAGTCCGATCAAGCTGCAACGGCATTTATCACTCCATACGGCCCCTTTTGTTTTAACACCATGCCTTTCGGGCTCAAAAACGCCGGTGCAACCTATCAACGCATGATTCAGACATGCTTGGAGACACAGATCGACAAAATAGTGGAGGCATACATAGACGATGTGGTCATTAAAACCAGACACGTCGAATCCTTAATAGACGACTTGAGGCTCACGTTCGACAATCTCCGAACATACGACATTAAGCTCAATCCGGAAAAATGCGTCTTCGGCGCGCCCGCCGGAAAGCTCTTAGGCTTCATCGTCTCCAACAGAGGAATCGAAGCAAATCCGGCTAAAATCCGAGCTCTGTCACAGTTGGCCATCCCAACAGACCTCAAGCAAATCCAGAAACTAACTGGATGTGTGGCTGCCTTAAGCCGCTTCATCTCCTGATTAGGAGAAAAGGCACTGCCTCTTTATCGCCTTCTTCGACGCACCAAACACTTCGAGTGGACGGATGCGGCCACGATCGGATTAGAAGAAATAAAAGCTGTTTTGGCCACAAACCCAATCTTGGCCACGCCAAATGTCGACGAACCAATGCTATTGTATATAGTGGCAACACACCAAGTTGTAAGCGCGGTGCTCGTCGTCGAACGAGAGACGGATGGACATAAGTTCCCGCTTCAAAAGCCGGTATACTATGTATCCACTGTCCTCACTCCATGCAAATCACGGTACCCACATTATCAAAAGATAGCATCCGCGGTCTTCATGGCATCCCGGAAACTACGACACTACTTTCAAGAGTGTTCAATTACGGTGGCCTCTGAAGTACCACTCAACGACATAATAAACAATCATGAGGCCACGGGTCGGATTGCTAAATGGGCTATTGAGTTCCTCCGGTTCGACATAATATACAGACCACGGCGAGCCATTAAGTGACAAGTACTGGCTGATTTCATCGCCGAATGGACAGAAGCCGAACTCCCTAAAGAGTACGACGCGTACTCCAATTGGATCATGCACTTTGACGGCTCTAAAATGCTAGTTGGTCTGGGGGCTGGCGTCGTCCTGACATCCCCCACCGGAGATACAGTCCAATACGTACTCCAAATACTATACACAGACTCCAACAACGCAGCATAATATGAGGCCCTGTTACATGGTCTCCGGATGGCAGTCGCCATGGGCATTCAACGCCTGGAGGTGCGTGGGGACTCAAACATCGCAACATCTCAAATAAATGGAGACTTCAATGCCAAGGATCCAAAAATGGCGGCTTATCGTAACGCCGTCCTCAAAATGTCAGCTCGGTTCGAGGGGCTTGAATTCCACCATGTGGTCCGGGAAAACAATCAGGCGGCGGATATCCTCGCCCGCATCGGTGCTAAGCGCGACCCTGTCCCACCTAATATCTTCTTGGAAAGGCTGTTTAAGCCATCCGTGGTATGGGAAGGAGAGACCAGTAACAATAGTCCGGACCCAGCCACAACACCAGACACCAAACACTCTGACGTAATCGGAGGCTCTGCCACCAAAATAACACCTTCGGCCCACGTGATTATGGCCGTCATCGCCCCGTGGACAGAACCCTTCTTGGCTTACCTAACTAGGCAGGAACTACCTGAGGACCCAAACGAGGCACGTTGCATTGTGCGACGGTCTAAAGCCTACAAGTTCCACGAGGGAGAGCTTTACAAGAAAAGCGCTACCGGAGTCCTTCAAAGGTGCATCTCCGAAGAGGAAGGACGACAACTTTTGGCAGAAATTCATGCTGGACTTGGCGGCCACCACGCCGCAGCTCGGGCCCTTGTAAGCAAGGCCTTCCGACAGGTTTTATTGGTCGACAGCCCGGGCAGACGCATAGGACCTCGTTCAACGTTGCGTCGGTTGCCAGCTTTTTGCAAACCAAAGCCATATGCCACCTACCGCTCTCCAAACAATCCCCATCACTTGGCCCTTTGTGGTATGGGGGCTTGATATGGTCGGACCCCTTAAAGGGGGAAGCCATAAGAAAAAATACCTATTGGTCATGGTGGACAAATTCACCAAATGGATAGAAGCCAAACCAGTTAAAACGGCCGAATCCGGACCAGTGATAGACTTCATATCCGGGGTTGTACACCGTTATGGTGTTCCCCACAGCATCATCACCGATAACGGCTCGAACTTTACAGCCGACGAGGTAAAACTTTGGTGCAGCAACATGGGCATCAAGCTCAATTATGCTTCTGTCTATCACCTGCAAACTAACGGTCAAGTCGAGCGAGCAAATGGTCTTATCATGAGCGGCATTAAACCCAGGTTAGTGCGATCCTTGAAGGAATCTGATACGCATTGGGTAGAGGACCTCGACTCCGTACTATGGGGGCTGCGGACCACGCCGAATCGCACTACCGGATACACACCGTTTTTATGGTGTACGGCGCAGAGGCGGTACTGCCCTGCGACATAATTCATGACTCACCTAGAGTGTGCATGTATGAAGAGAAAGAAGCCGAGCTTGATCGGCAGGACAACTTGGACGCCCTGGAGGAGGAGCGTGACATGGCAAAAGCCCGTTCCGCATTCTATCAGCAACAGGCTCGAAGGTATCAAAGCAGCGAAGTACGGGCCAAAACATATAACGTTGGCGAACTCGTTCTACGCCTACCGGAGAAGAAAAAGAACAAGCTCAAGCCCAAATGGGAAGGTCTCTTCATTATTGACCAAGTTCTGACCGGTGGAGCATACCGTCTGCGGGATGCATCGGACAACCGACTCGAGCCAAACCCATGGAACGCAGCCAGACTCCGAAGGTTCTACGCCTAGTGCCGGACTCTATGTTCGTCTCCTTACCTCTGTCAATTTTTTATATATTCGTTATCTATCTTTTCTTTCTCTCTTTCTTCCCTTTTTTCTTCAAGGCCTTAAAAGGCTAAAATGTGTCTTGACTACACAATCTTGACGCGCTAGCCGCGCTCATGATACCTGGGGGCTTCTTATATGGAATCTTAATATAGCTACGTCCTGGGATCTCGGCCCCACACATGTGTTACTTTTCACGTGTACCTTTTTTCGCCATTATATGCATCGATATGACTTAAGTTTTGGCCAAGCTGGGTTGACTGGTTCTTGTGTTTATGCCCTACGTTCCTGTTAATTCGGCTAGGGCGTAAGGGGAGCACCTCTGCGATTGTTACTGCCGGGTCAGCCGGATGTGTACCTCAGACTGGGTGAAGCCGAAAGCTAGCGTTCTTAAGGCAATATTCGGTCGGTGAACAAAAGACGATTTTTATTTATTGTACTACATGCCCCCAGATGTTTATATCCTGCGTCTCTTTTCGCAGTTCGGACATGCACATTAATGCATGCGTACCCAGGGAAAGGAACCCTTAACGGAACTATTCTCCCTGGAAGATGTTTCTTACTATCCATGTAATATAACATAGCTAGTTGGGTACTTGTCTGTTCAAGCACTTATGACCCCTACGCCTGGTTTCCACACGTACTCCGGTTTTCACATAACTAAGCGGGTATTCGCATACACTCCGGACTGTCGGGTCCGGAGGTCGAAGCGAAAAGGTCCGCCATGACAAATGATTTACAATCCGGCTAGAGACAATATATGTCACTTGAAGTACACAGTCACTTAGACTGACTAAATTCTTCTTCTATACCATCCAACAGGCTGTCTAGCCTACAATCCTGTTGGGAATACTTTGCGGCTAATTCTACCTGGTCATACACTAAACTGACAGGGATCTCTTTCCCATCAGACCCCACAGGTCCAACCTCGGCCATGTGGTTCGGGTCAGCCTTGGTATATCGCGTCTTCACCATGGCCCAGGCTTCCCTTGCACCTTGTCGGCAGGCTGATATCTTCCATAATCGGAAGCGCCACCGCACTCCCTTGAGCTTCTCTACAAGCTCCCCCATTCCTCCTGGCAGGGAGGCGGATGGCCACAAGGCTTGGGCAATGCCCTGCATCACCCGCCGAACTTGTTCGTGCAGTTGGGAGAGCTCTGGCAGAAGATCACCTGCAGACCCGGGCATTTCTTTGGTGGGACGACCCATCAGCATACCTATAGATATAACTCTGTCAGCCGGTTTCTTCGCCGAACTCTTTAAAAGTTTGTTCAAGCACTTACTTAAAATGCCGTGTCGAAGCCTCTTATTCTCCTTTACGGAGTCAGCAAGCTGGGCTCGAACATCTTTCAATTCAACGCCTTGCCGGGTATTGGCGTCTTGGAGATCGTTTTTCTCCCGCCTAACCCGTGTAAGCACGCGCTCGCCAGCCTTTAGCTGTCGTTTAGCATGTTGCTCATCCCCTCGCACGACCTCCGGATTCACTCCAGAGTCATCTGCAGAATCTATTGTTAGATTTGCACACATGCCGCATGCTACCTGGTACATGACATTCTTTGTAATGGAAACAAGTGTTACCAGATGGGACCTTCTCGGACTCCTTCGCTGCGGTAACTGCGGCCTGAAGCTGGGCTTTGCACTCCTCCAGCTCTTGAGACAACTGGGTATTCTTCTCCATAAGAACCTATGCAAAAAATGATCCTTAAATCAGTTGTGCCAACTGTTTCAAGTCTCGAGGGCTCTTGATATACATAATTATTAGATTTTCTTACCAGTATATCCTTTACATACTGGTCCGTGGCTCGCAAGACCATTTTGAGCAGCTTCGGATGTCGCGTCTCTGAGTTGAAGGCATCAAACGCCTCTTGGGAGAAACAAGCGTCGCGAGTACGGCCCGGCGGCGCTTTGTGATTCATGGCGCTCTCCACTTCGGAATTCGTAGCGGACAGCCTATCCGCATCCTCTGTAGGAGGAACATCCGGTGTTGGCCCCATGTTAGCGTCCGCCCCTAAGTCCGGCTCTGGAGCCCGACTGGTGGAGGCGCGGCCGGCAACCTCTCCGGATATAGCCCGGCGAGCGTTTTTCCTACTAGGAAACATGGACGTTATTATATTTTAAAAGACGAGAACCACGGAGCGAGGTTCTTTTTCATACCTCTGCGACGGCGTCTCAGTCCTGACCGCCTTCCTTTTAAGCCTACCCGGCTTCGGTGCCCCTTGTTGGTGAGTCACTGTGGGTTGGGCATGGCGTCCCAAGGGCCTTCCCTGTAAGACACCATATGTGTGTGGTAGGTGAAGTGCAGAAAAAGGGATCCTTCTCGGAAGTTGGGACTCCGGTTTTACTTACATGCGATGCAGGGAGTAGTCCAGGATAATTGGCTACGATGGCCACCAGGGCACCGTCGCAGCTTAATTGATAGAACGTCGTGTCAATGAGCTCCACAAATGTGTCCGGATCTTCTTCGAGTCCGGGGTCGAGGGCCCGGTCAGGGTCCTCTAGTTGTGGAGGCGGGCTGTGGACCTCCCTCACATCTTTTCGTAGTTCCTGCTATGAAATGGCAAGGTAAATACTTATGACGAAGAATGTGGGAAGGTTTGGAGTAAAAAGTAGCAGCTCACCCAGTTTGGGGGGTTGTACATGGAGAATCCATCCCGTGGCTTAATGCGGATGAACTCCTCTTCCTCTCCTTTATATAAATCGGACAATATTTTCAGTAGAGCAGCGATGGAGTCCGGTCCCTTACGGCCGCAACGGGTAGCATGGTCTTCGCCATTGAAGTGCCACATGGGTTGACCCCGATATTGAAGTGGCTGCACCCCCCGCATTATACATATTGACATAACCTCGATTATTGTCAATCCTAATTGGGCCAGCGTCTTTATCCGGCCCATCAGGTAATGGACTTCTCCGTTATCTTCCTCCTGGGGGCTCCGAGGGCGCCATCTGCGGCGTTTCTTCATGGGAGCGTTGTCGAACTCACGAAGGCCCATCCGAATAGGCTCCGGAAGGGGGACGTCCTCCATATAAAACCATTCCGAAGGCCAGTCTTCGGATGTCTTCTTCGTAGTACCGGACAGGTATCCGGTCCTGGCGATGCGCCATATTTCGGCTCCACCCACTTGATATATTGACCCCTCCTGTGTACGGGGTACGAGGCATAATAGCCTCTTCCATAGCTTGAAATGAGCTTCGCAGCCCAAAAACAGCTCGCAGGGCGACATAGCCAGCGATGTGTAATATGGAGGCGGGAGTAAAGTTATGCAGCTGGAGGCCGTAGAACTCCAGGATCCCGCGGAGGAACGGATGAATTGGAAATCCAAGCCCCCTTAATAAGTAAGGGACAAGGCATACCCGCTCCCCCATGGATGGGTTGGGAAAGCTCTCCGCTTGCTCCCCGCCGTTGTAGGTGGCGAGTCCGGCTCGAACGGGGACCATATATGCTGGAGGGAGAAAGCCCTGGGTGTGTAATTCAACTAATTGGCTGTGGGGGACGGAACACTTCTTCCAATTGCTTGGCTTAGGGCTACGGGAGCGAGAGGAGGAGCTGCGATGGCCGGCCATGATGGGATGGACTTTCCCGGGCGCACTCCGATGGATACTCGTTGTGGGAGGATGGTGTGATCTGGATCTGAGGATCCTCGTCTCTTTAAATAGACGATTTACTTACATGGTTAGGGTGGCAAGTGTAAAAATGCCCCGACTTCTCGCATTCGCTCGACATGTGGAGGATAGCCATTATTGGGCACAGAGTCCAAAGAATGCAACATTTATGGGAAGCCGGACACTACTCGACAGGTACTCAGAATTTGGAGAAGAACCCGCCTTGCAATGCCGAAGACAATCTACGCGCCGGACTCATCGTCATTGAAGCCTGGTTCGGGGGCTACTGAGGGAGTCCTGGATTAGGGGGTCCTCGGACAGCCAGACTATATGCTTTAGCCGGACTGTTAAACTATGAAGATACAAGATTGAAGACTTCGTCCCGTGTCCGGATGGGACTCTCCTTGGCATGGAAGGCAATCTTGGCAATACGGATATGTAGATCTCCTCCCTTGTAACCGACTCTATGTAACCCTAGCCCCCTCCGGTGTCTATATAAACCGGAGGGTTTAGTCCGTAGGACAGGAACAATCATACCATAGGCTAGCTTCTAGGGTTTAGCCTCTACGATCTCGTGATAGATCAACTCTTGTAATACTCATATCATCAAGATCAATCAAGAAGGAAGTAGGGTATTACCTCCATCGAGAGGGCCCGAACCTAGGTAAACATCGTGTCCCCCGCCTCCTGTTACCATCCGCCTTAGATGCACAGTTCGGGACCCCCTACCCGAGATCCGCTGGTTTTGACACCTACATTGGGTTCCCCTCTTTATTTTTTTGTTTTTAAACTATATAAAAGCACACAACAGAAATAAATGACCTCTAAAACTTCCAGGTTGTCTCCCTGGCAGCACTTTCTTTAAAGCCATTAAGCTAGGCATATACTGCTCAAGTAATGAATCCACCCGGATCCCAAGGTATATCAAAGCCAATTTTAATTAACAATGATATGTAATTTAGTAGTGAGCACAAAGTAACATATATCATGTAATGACGAAGTCTAACTCTCTTCTATGCATCGGCATGTCATAAAAGAACAATTCGTGCACACGTAGTAAAGGCCAATGCATAGTATAAACAGTTTCTTGCAATTTTATCATGTTGGAAACATAGAGAGGCGGAGATGTAGTTCCTCTCTCATAATAATTGCAAGTAGAAGCAGCAAGCACATGCATATTATATCTATCAAAATCATCATGTGTAATAGTAAAAGGCAACCCATCAATATAATCCTTAATAAGTACAAACTTCTCCAATATAGTATAATCGGGAGAATTCAAAAAGATAATAGGACTATCATGCGTGGGTGCAATAGCAACAATTTCATGTTTAACATAAGGAACTATAGCAAGTTCATCTACATAATCATAATTCATATTGGCATCTTGGCCACAAGCATAGCAAGCATCATCAAAAAGGGATATTTTAAAAGAATTTAAGGGATCATAGCAATTATCATAGTAATCATCCTTCGTTAAGCACGAAGGGAAATTAAACAATGTATGAGTTGCAGAGTTACTCTCATTAGAAGGTGGGCACGGGTGATCAATCCGCTCTTCCTCCTTTTGTTCTTCGCTCTCCTCCTCATCTTTTTCATCCAATGAGCTCACACTTTCATCAATTTCTTCTTCCATAGACTCCTGCAAAATATTAGTCTCTTCTTGGACAGCGGAGACTTTCTCAATAAATGCATCAATATCGACATTATATTCATAATTCTCATAGCAATATTTAAGCATAGCTAAATTTTCAGGTCTATAAACTGAATCATCAAGATCTTCAAACTCTTTAAACATAAATTCAATTTCATAAGCACCCATCAAAGCAACGAATTCTTCTATTTGTTCCACATCATAGTAATCATATATACCATTAGCGTAAGAAGCCAAGGTTTTATCATCATTAAATTTGCATGAAAAGGGAAGGTGTGGAGCCTTCATCCTAGAGCAACAAGTATAATCATATCTCAAGCATACTTGCCGAGCATACCACTTCAACATATGAATTTGATCCCATAATAGTTTCCCTTTTTGAGTCAAGCGATAATCCCTAAAGTATTCACGTTGATCCAACGTGTCTCCCCTTACATAATTGAATGGGGTTTTCTCAGGATTATCAAAGTAGTACATAATATCTTTCACATAATGAGCATCGAGGGTTTTAGGAGGTTCCCCATCTCCATGAGTAGCAAGTAAACCTAATTTTTTGGTATTTCGTGTTCCATATCCATAACTAAAGATAGAAAACAACTTAGAACAACAAATAAAAATTACTTAGTGATAAAGCAAACAAGCACACACGAGAATATCCACCCCACGCAATGACTCCCGGCAACGGCACCAGAAAAAGGTCTTGATAACCCACAAGTATAGGGGATCAATTGTAGCCTCTTTCGATAACTCTGTTGGAAAAGGCAGTGCCTAGGAGGTGCTTAGGCACGCCTAGGCGCTAGGCAATGGCCAAACGCCTCGCCTAGGGCATAAATGGAGGTCTAGGCAAGGCAATCATGGAATTGCCTACCCAAGCACGAAATCATGCCATATACTACACTGATATGCCAAACGGGTTATATTCCAATGGCAGTAGATGGTAATTAACTTATTTATATGCCCTAAACTAATATCAACACCCATATAGTAATCACAAATACAATATGAGTAAAATCTATATTACCGCCTAGGCCGCGCCTAGGGCGCTTAGGCACCGCCTAGGCACTAGGCGAAGGCCAACCGCCTCGCTTACGCCTACCGCTTTTTCCAACCTTATAGATAAGTAAGAGTGTTGAACCCAACGAGAAGCTAAAGGTAGAACAAATATTCCCTCAAGTTCTATCGACCACCGATACAACTCTACGCACGCTTAACATTCGCTTTACCTAGAACAAGTATGAAACTAGAAGTACTTTGTAGGTGTTGTTGGATAGGTTTGCAAGATAATAAAGAGCGCGTAAATAAAAAGTAGGGGATGTTTAAGTAAAGACACAATAAAGTAAATATAGCGAGTGTGGAAAAGTGGTGGTAGGAGTTGTGAAATTGTCCCTAAGCAATTGACCACTTTACTAGACCGATAGCAAGTTTTATGTGGGAGAGGCCACTTCTAACATGTCATCCCTGACTTGGAATTCTATGCACTTATGATTGGAACTATTAGCAAGCATCCGCAACTACTAACGTTCATTAAGGTAAAACCCAATGATACGTCTCCGTCGTATCTACTTTTCCAAACACTTTTTCCCTTCTTTTGGACTCTAACTTGCATGATTTGAATGGAACTAACCCGGACTGACGCTGTTTTCAGCAGAATTGCCATGGTGTTATTTATGTGCAGAAACAAAAGTTCTAGGAATGACCTGAAACTTCACAGAGATTATTTTTGGAAATAATAAAAAATACTGGCAAAAGAATCAAGGCCAGGGGTCCCACACCCTTTCCACGAGGGTGGGGGGCGCACCTGCCCCCCTGGGCGCGCCCCCTACCTCGTGGGCCCTCTGGAGCTCCACCGACCTCAACTCCAACTCCATATATTTGTGTTCGGGGAGAAAAAAGTCAGAGAGAAAGATTCATCGCGTTTTACGATCACGGAGCCGCCAAGCCCTAAACTCTCTCGGGAGGCTGATCCGAGTCCGTTCGGGGCTCCGGAGAGGGGAATCCGTCGCCATCATCATCATCAACCATCCTCCATCACCAGTTTCATGATGCTCACCGCCGTGCGTGTGTAATTCCATCATAGGCTTGCTGGATGGTGATGGGTTCGATGAGATTTATCATGTAATCGAGTTAGTTTTGTTAGGGTTTGGTCCCTAGTTTCCCCTATAATTGTGGGTTATCAAGACTATTTTCTGGCGCCGTTGCCGGGGAGCATAGTTCTATTATTTGTGTCACTTGGGATTTATATCTGCTGGTCACTATGAAGAACTTGAAAGACGAGAAAACAAAAATTTATCCCTCAACTATGAGGGAGGTAAGGAACGCCATCTAGCTCGCACTTGATTCACCTTCATTTTGAGTAAGCTTGCGACACCTAAACCTGCTTACGCTATTCATTACGATATATGCATGTTATTGATGATGCCACTTCTGCTATGCATGATACTTATGATGAAACTACTTCTATGCTTGATACTACCGTGCCACTTGGTGAATTTCTTGATGAACAACTTGCTAGGGCTAGAGAGAATGAAATTATTGAAACTGATAATATTGATGAAAGTGATGATGAAGGCTCTCCCAATAAATATGAATTGTCTGTTGTGCCTGAGGGCTATGTTATGAATGAAGAAACTACTAGAGACTTTCTTGCTTGCAATGATAGAAGTGATCTTAAGAAATTATTAGCTAAGCTTAAACAAAAAACTCTGAATGCTAGAATGAAATATGATCCTGCTTATGCTACTTCACCTATCTTTGTTACTGATAAGGATTATGAATTCTCTATTGATCCTGATACAATTACTTTGGTTGAATCTGATCCTTTCTATGGCTATGAATCTGAAACTGTTGTGGCACATCTTACTAAATTAAATGATATAGCTACCCTGTTCACTAATGATGAGAGAACTCGCTACTTTTATATCCTTAAAATATTTTTGTTCTCATTAAAGGGTGATGCTAAGATATGGTTTAATTATCTTGAACATGGTTGTGCGCGTAGTCCCCAGGACATGATTTATTACTTCTCTGCTAAATATTTCCCTGCTCATAAGAAACAAGCTGCTTTAAGGGAAATATATAATTTTGTGCAAATTGAAGAAGAGAGTCTCCCACAAGCTTGGGGAGGCTTCTCCAATACTTAATGCTTTGCTGATCATCCTCTCAAGAAAAATGAAATACTTGATATCTTTTATAATGGACTAACCGATGCTTCCAGAGACCACCTAGATAGTTGTGATGGTTCTGTTTTCAGGGAAAGAACACCGGATGAAGCTAAAATTCTATTGAATAATATGTTGACAAATGAAAATAATTGGACACTTCCTGAGCCAACTCCTGAGCCTATTCCTAAACCAACTCCGAAGAAAAGGGTGTTCTATTTCTCGATCACGAAGATATGCAAGAGGCAAAGAAATCTATGAAAGAAAAGGGTATTAAAGCTGAAGATGTTAAGAATTTACCACCTATTGAAGAAATACATGGTCTTAATTTACCGCCTGTTGAAGAAACATATGATCTTAATTCATCACCTATTGAAGAAACACATGGTCTTGATAACCCGACACAAGTAGTAAAGGTAAATTCTCTTTATAGATATGATAAAGCTGGAATCCCGCCTACTAAGTTTGCTAGCCAATGCTTAGATGAGTTTGATAATTTTATGGTTAAGCAAGAAGATTTTAATGCTTATTTTGGTAGACAACTAAAAAAAATGCTTATATGATTGAACACTTGGGTGATTATATGTCTAGAGTTAAAGGTGAACTTAAACTCATTAGTAAACATGCTTCTATGGTTACCACTCAAGTAGAACAAGTACTTAAAGCTCAAAATGATTTGCTCAATGAATTGAATAGTAAGAATAATGACTATGCTGTTAGAGTGGCTACTAGAACTGGTAAAAGGACTCAGGACCTTTGTATCCTGAAGGCCACCCTAAGAGAATTGAGCAGGATTCTCAAAGAAATAATATTGATGCACCTAGTCCTTCTAAAAAGATGAAAAAGAAAAATGATAGGACTTTGCATGCTTCTAGTGAACCTGTTGTAGACACACCTGAGAATCCCAATGACATTTCTATCTCTGATGCTGAAACACAATCTGGTAATGAGCATGAACCTAGTGATAATGTTCATGTTGATGCTCAACCTATGTGACGCCCGGATAATTAAGCTACAGTAATCCTCTGCTAATGATGCCACATCATCACTTTACCGTTGCTAATCCTCGCTTGATTCAAATCTTAATTCAAATTCAAATTCAAATTTAAGTCCAAAATTCAAAGTTCACAAACATGGAAACTAAAATGTTGGTCATGTGACAAATATTCACTTCTTAATTTTGGTGGTGAACCAACATTTTGTAAAGTGTTTTAGTGCGCTAACATAAAATAAAACAGTAAAAGAAAATAGAATGCTTGAAGTTTAAATAAAAACAGAAAACAGAAACCCCCCGCCTTCCCTCGTGGGCCTCGTGGCCCAACTGGCCTTTGCCGGTCAGGCCGGCCCGTTCCACGACGCCCGTGGCCTTTTGGCCAACCCCGAAACCCTAACTGCTACCCCCACTCCCACCTCGCTCCCCCACGATTCCCACTCCCCCCCATGATTCACATCTGGATCGCGCTCCTGGCGTCCTCCCTCCCGCCGCCAGGCGCCTCCATGCCCGACCTTGCCGCCGCTCCAGAGGACGGGCTCCCTGCCGAGAGCGCCCCACCTCCCTTCCCCTCGCTCTCCCTTAGCATCGCCGCCCTCCACGACGCAGGCGCACGCCACCACCTTGGCGCTGCCGCGGCGCCCGAGCCGCTCAACCCCCGCTCGATCTGGGCACCCGCCCGCGCCCAGGGGCTCGATCCGGCGCCGCCCTGCGCCTCCGAAGCCGGCGCTGCCTAGTTGCCGCCATGCTCCGCTACCTCCTCGGCGCCGCTCCATCGCCTCTCCCTCACCGACGCCAACGCCCCTCGTCACCCCCTTCCCTGCTCGTAAGTGAGCGATGCCGTCCCCTTTCCCCCTCTCCTTCCAGCTTCGGCACACTCCGGTCGTGCCCCACGCGCCTATCGCCTACGCCCGCTGACGACCGCGCCTGCGCTACCCCGCTCGCCTCCCATCGCGCCTCTAGCCTGCGTGCCCGCGCCGCTACCTCCGCCACCGCCGCACCGCGCCGCCACGTGCAGCTGGTCATCCCCGTCGCCTCCGCACCCGCTTTCGCCGCTGCTGCCGCAAGCTGCTTTGCTCCCAGTGCTCTGCGGTGGTGCCACCCACAGCCCGCTTGGCTTAATTGCCGCCGTCCGCGATAGCCCTGCTGCCCCGGCCTGACCTCGCCCCTTTCCCCGTCGGTGTCGTGCCGGCCGGTACCCCTCTCGGTCCGCGGCGCCCGCTCCTGGGCTGCACAGCCCCTGGCCTTGTGCCACTAACCAGGGGGCCCCATGCCCCTATTAAAAAAAAGACGAAAATGGAAAATAAAAGTAAATAATAAAAATAATTATTTAATTAACTAGTAATTTGATTAATTAATTAATTTGCTTAGTTAAATACCTAATTAACTTTGATTAATTAGCCTAATGAACATATTTAGTCTAATTAAACCTGCTTAATTAAACAAGTCTATGACAGTGGGCCCCATTGCCCTGTTTGACCAGTCAACGTTGACCCAGTCAACAACTGACTAGACTGTTGACTTTGACCCTGACCCTACTTGTCAGACACTATGGCTCGCACTTCACTATGTGACAATAGTATTTACTGATTAGATTTTGGAGTATAAATAAATCAATAAAAGCTTTTAAAACTTCGGAAAATCATATAAATTAATCTGTATCTCGGATGAAAATACTTTGTACATGAAAGATGCTCAGAACGACGAGACGAATCCGAATACGCGGTACGTTTACCTGTCAGGTGCCTCTAACTATCGAACATGGAACATTGCCCCCTCGGTCATCACATCGACACAGTCCGAACCGGAAAACATTCCCGCTTGAATTCCCCCTTCACCTATATCGCGTAGTACTGCGTTAGAACACGCCTAGCGCTGCTTATTGCCTGTCATGCATCTGTTTGCTCTATATTTACTGTTTCTTCCCCCTATTCTCTCCGGTAGACCCCGAGACCACTGTTGATGCCCCTGTGATCGACTACGTCGACGACGACCCTTCTTCCCTTTCAGTGGAGCTTCCAGGCAAGCCCCCCCTTTGATCATCTCGATATCGCCCATTCCCTTCTCTCATTCTTGCATTAGATTTTGCTATTGTAATTGATTGCTCCTATTCTGATGCATAGCCTGCTTTTGTAACCTGCTCATTGTACCTTACCTGCTTATCCTAAACTGCTTAGTGTAGGTTGGTTAGTGATCCATCAGTGACCCCCACCTTGTCCTTGTTGCCCCAGCTTCATTATCAACGACTCGATCAATGTGATCGACTACCAGAGACCGACACCGCACATCACATCATGCCCCTTTTGTTGCTCGACTCTGCAGAGCTACTATCGAGTGCCGATGGTGATCCCTCATAACGCACTCCTGATGATAATTCTGTAGTGTAGCTATTCGGTCGTGGTCATCAAGGGTGGTTTCCTCTTTCACCATTCGTGATACGGCTCTGTCGTTCAACACCTCAAGTGCGAACCTCGAGGGTGGTCCCTCTTACGTTCACCTTGATGATTACATTGAGTGGAATCCTCAGAGGGTGATTCCTTGGGTTTTCCCCTTGATGTTTGGACACACGGATACCTTGACATTACTTGAGACCTTTGGGAAAGTCAGGCGGGCCCGGAGAGCACCGGCAAGATGGTTACGAGGCACGGCCGGGAAGTCAGGCAGCCCTCGAGTGGGCTGGGCTTGCCCTTGCTGTATTTCCTCGAGACGGGGCGACGGGGTCACATTATTGTGAGTCTCTGCTCGTCTCCATAAACTAATAATACTCTATGGTTTGGGTATTTGTTCTGAATTGGCCTTTGGCCTTTACGCACTAACCACCATGCGAGAATAGTTATGGGACTCGACGTCGTGGTATCAGCCGAAGCTTTGTCAGACGTCCAGTTCAGCATTGCGGCACGACCTGGTCGGCGCCCTAGTGGAGGTGGCCTCTATCGCTCCGCGCGCAACGATCCGGAGTGCAATGGGCGATGGGCCCAGACCCCGGAGTGCTTAGGATGTAGACCGGCGGGGACCTCTTTGCTGAGCCTAGGTAGGGCTACGACGTGTTGATCTTCCGAGGCCGGGTATTGACCCAGAAAAGTGTGTCCGGCCAGAGTAATCAAGCGTGTTGGAAAACGTGGTGCACCCCTGCAGGGAAGATCTTTATTCGAATACCGTGTCCATGGTAATGGACGTTCAGACTTATATCTTTATCTAATACAACTAAAAATGGATACTTAAGTTATGTGGCTCCGGGATTGCTTTCTCGCAGGGAGTCGAGGAAGGATCTCTGGGCATTATTACTACAACATGCTTGATAATTAAACTGCTATTCTTTACTCTGCTTTATGTTGCAAGATGCTTGAAGATGCTAGTCTTCGATAGGCTAGGACTCCCCCCCTATTCTGGCATTCTGCAATTCAGTCCACACATACAGCCCTTTCATTTGATACCAATGCATACTTAGTTTGGATCTGATGCTTGCGAGTACTTTGGATGAGTACTCACGGTTTCTTTGCTTCCCCTTTTCCCCCTTCTTTCTTCTTTCTGGTTGTTGCAACCAGATGGTGGATCCCTGGAGCCAGATGCCACCACCGACGGATACTACTACATGGAGGCCGCCGAAGATCAGGAGTAGTTAGGAGGTCCCAGGCAGGAGGCCTTGCCTCTTCGATCGTTGATGTTTGTGCTAGCCTTCTTAAGGCATCCTTGTTTAACTCATGTCTGTACTCAGATATTGTTGCTTCCGCTGACTCTTGTGTATCGAGCTTGTATTCGAGCCCTCGAGGCCCCTGGCTTGTAATATGAAGCTTGTATTTTTTCATTTTGTGTCTAGAGTTGTGTTGTGATATCTTCCCGTGAGTCCCTGATCTTGATCGTACACATTTGCGTGTATGATTAGTGTACGGTCTAATCGGGGGCGTCACAAGTTGGTATCAGAGCCGACTGCCTGTAGGATCCCCCTTTCCAACTCCTTGGCCGAAGTTGAGTCTAGTCTTAAAAAAACAGTTTTACTAACATGGCTGTGTGGCTTACGGGCCCACGTCGCCATTGGATGGTATTAGGACCTTTTTACTCCTCATCTATACTTTGGGGCTCTGACCTCTCGTCTATTCGGGTTAAATGGTTTTGCTAACTCTAACTCTAGGTTCTCGTAAATACTTTCTCCCGGAGAGCCCCTCACTCCAGATGATTGCTTGGTCCACCAGAAGACTCTGAAGACACTCTCCGATGTTTTCCCAAGACCCATGTGCCCTTCTCCGTTGCAATCCCTACCACCGATAAATCCATATGAGTAACTACATACATTGTCATTCATACCTTCATCCCTAGTTGCTCTTGTTATTGCAAGATGCCCCCAATTACTCTCTGATTGTCCTGAGAATCCATTGGGCCTACTACCTTGTAGTTATTTGCCACATGAATAACCCTAGGATAATTACTCACGCTTGTCGAGTATCCATTCATCCACAGTTGTTCAGGTGTTTCGCAAATTACTTTGGAATACCATCTGATCTTCCGATAATCCTCTCCAACTATTGCTCTGCAAATACTTGGCTGCTTGCATTATGGATACTTTCCATATGTCTGGCAATATTCGGTAGTATCCTTTGTCATCGTAATTTCGACCATTTGATTCGTTTTGTTAGTGAATGATCGCAATCATCAGTCCGAATTAGAATTCTTCCTTACGGCTCAGACGTCACCCCTGACATGAGCTGGTGTTCGACAAATCAAACCTTGATTGATTGTCGATCTATGTCTATTCAACTTACCTGTCTTTGATCAGAGCCTCTGCTTCTGATCCACCATTTTGGAAATCATATTTCCTTTGCATTTGAGCTTTGAATTAGTCAGTTGTCTCTGTAATGTGATATCCTTGCATTCTTTCTTCTTCTGGGTGAGTATCGATGCTCACATCAGATCCCTTGTGGACCACCAGATCCTTTGTTGGGGTTTTATCTGACAGCGTCCTTCTTATTCAGTAACATTGTGAGCTTTTCCTCGGATACATAATGCCTTTGGTAAATTGTATCCCCCGCTCTTGTCAGCCATACTCTGCTTCCGAGCTTGAGTTATTTTACTCGTGAAGTTTGTGGTTATGTTCCCAAGATGCCCCAGTGGGTTGGACTTATGTCTTCCCTAAATCCGTGTGAACCGGAAGTTATGCGGGTTATGTCTACTAGCGTTTCTTCGGATAACATTTCAACGCTACAACTTCCTCGAATGCGAGAAGTGAATGGAAGGTTATGCATTGATGAAGTGGGAGTCGACCTTGAACCTTTGTGTTCATGCCCATGAACCCGATGTGGAACTTAACATGGAAGCTTCTGGTAATAATATTAATCCCCTTGTGATAAGTTCATCTTGTATCTATATTGGTCCTTGCAACCGTGGTTCCGACCATGATTGATCTCCCTTGATTCCATTTCTCGGACAAGTTAAAGTACTTGTCTTCTTCAGATCGTTTAACCTGTCCAACCTCTACTTTGATCTACCTTCGAGTATTACCCTTTGGTATCTCGAGAATATCACGGAACTACATAACTTCTTATGAGTTCTTCCTCAACTGTTATTTCTCGCCGATTCAAAATTTTCCACGGGTTCTGAGTTGGTAGACACTCGAGGACAGCAATAACTGATTCGAGTCTACACTTTCCTTTCCATTGTTATGTTAACCTTTCTTGTAACATAACATATTTGAGCCGTAATAATTCGCTGCTTATGTAAATGCCTCGATAAACAACTCTGTCAGTAAGACCTTGTTACTATTGTTGATGACATCCTGGTAGCCGCCGATGGACGAGAACTTTGCCTACTGGTCCGCCTTGCCTTGCGAGCAGGAAAATGGTTCTCTTCGTCCCTCGCCCTTGGTACCAACATTGTTGCCAACATAACTGACAGTCTATGCTCTGACATGCCTTGCTATCAGCGCCCTTTCTACTTTTAACTCACATGGTGGGCCCATAACCCACAGTTCCACAGGATCGAAACCTGACTCTCCTGTACAACATTGACTCCAAAATATTCTTTGCACTTGGCTTCGTGTGTAAATCAGGAGCCACCTTCCTAGTGATCTATTCTGGTATTAGACGCAATACTTATTCCCATTGCTCTGAACCCCCTTTCACCCTCTGTTTCAGGCAATGAACAATTGCCTACCTGCGAAGCTTCTTATTGCACCTTCTTACCTTGCTCTCGATGACTTTCTTAAATTTTCGCTCGAGAGATGCCACTATGCCATGTTCACTGGGATAGCCCCCAGTTACCTATCATGTGATGAGGTCCGTCCTTTCCGAGTCTTTCCCCCTACTACACCCCTTAAATCTCGGGACGAGATTTCTTGTAGTGGAGGAGAATTGTGACGCCCGGATAATTAAGCTACAGTAATCCTCTGCTAATGATGACACGTCATCACTTTACTGTTGCTAATCCTCGCTTGATTCACTTAATTCAAATTCAAATCAAATTTAAGTCCAAAATTCAAAGTTCACAAACATGGAAACTAAAATGTTTGTCATGTGACAAATATTCACTTCTTAATTTTGGTGGTGAACCAACATTTTGTAAAGTGTTTTAGTGCGCTAACATAAAATAAAACAGTAAAAGAAAACAGAAAGGTTAAAGTTTAAATAAAAACAGAAAAAAGAAACCCCCCGCCTTCCCTCTTGGGCCTCGTGGACCAACTGGCCTTTGCGGCAAGGCCGGCCCGCTCCCGCACGCCCGCTGGCCTTTTTGGCCAACCCCCCCGAAACCATAACTGCTACCCCCCTCACACCTCGTTCCCCCACGATCCCCACTCCCCCCACGATCCACATCTGGATCGCACCCCTGGCGCCCCCCTTCCGCCGCCAGGCGCCTCCACGCCCGACCTTGCCGCCGCTCCAGAGGACGGGCTCCCTGCCGAGAGCGCCCCACCTCCCTTCCCCTTGCTCTCCCTTAGCACCGCCGCCCTCCACGACGCAAGCGCATGCCACCGCCTTGGCGCTGCCACGGCGCCCGAGCCGCTCATCCCCGCTCGTCTGGCGCCCGCCACGCCGAGGCTCGATCGCGCCGCCTGCGCCTCCGATGCCGGCGCCGCCTCGTTACCGCCGTGCTCCGCCACCTCCTCGGCGCCGCTCCATCGCCTCTCCCTCACCGACGCCAACGCGCCTCGTCGCCCCACTTCCCTGCTCGCAAGTGAGCACTGCCGTCCCCTTTCCCCCTCTCCTCCCAGCTTCGGCACACTCCGGTCATGCCCCATGCGCCAATCACCTACGCCCGCTGATGACCGCGCCTACGCGCGCGCCTGCGCTACCCCGCTTGCCTCCCACCGCACCTCTGGCCCGCGTGCCCACGCCGCTACCTCCACCCACCGCCAAGATCCGCTCGCGCCGTCGTGCCGGTCGTCCCGTCGCCCCTTCCCGCTTTACGCCGCTGGTGTCGCCCGGCAGCCGCCGCCTGGCTGCCTTGCCGTCTGGTGATGGCCCCTGCTGCCCCGGCCTGACCTCGCCCCTTTCCCCGTCGGTGCCGTGCCGGCCGGTGCCCCTCTGGTGCTGCGGCGCCCACTCCTGGGCTGCACAGCCCCTGGCCTTGTGCCACTGACCAGGGGGCCCCATGCCCCTGTTAAAAGAAGGCGAAAATGGAAAATAAAAATAAATAATAAAAATAATTATTTAATTAATTAGTAATCTGATTAATTAATTAATTTGCTTAGTTAACTACCTAATCAACTTTGATTAATTAGCCTAATGAACATATTTAGTCTAATTAAACCTGCTTAATTAAACAAGTCTATGACAGTGGGCCCCATTGCCCTGTTTGACCAGTCAACGTTGACCCAGTCAACAGCTGGCTAGACTGTTGACTTTGACCCTAACCCTACTTGTCATACACTATGGCTGGCACTTCACTATGTGACAATAGTATTTACTAATTAGATTTTGGAGTATAAATAAATCAATAAAAGCTTTTAAAACTTCGGAAAATCATATAAATTAATCCGTATCTCGGATGAAAATACTTTGTACATGAAAGATGCTCAGAACGACGAGACGAATTCGAATACGCGGTCCGTTTACCTGTCAGATGCCTCTAACTATCTGAACATGGAACATTGCCCCCTCCGGTCATCTGTCTGACACAGGTCCGGAACCGGGAAAACATTCCCGGTTGAATTCCCCCTTCACCTGTATCGGGTAGTACTGCGTTAGAACACGCCTAGCGCTGCTTATTGCTTGTCATGCATCTGTTTGCTCTGTATTTACTGTTTCTTCCCCCTCTTCTCTGGGTAGACCCCGCGACCGCTGTTGATGCCCCTGTGATCGACTACGTCGACGACGACCCTTCTTCCCTTTCAGTGGAGCTTCCAGGAAAGCCCCCCTTTGATCATCCCGATATCGCCCATTCCCTTCTCTCATGCTTGCATTAGATTTTGCTACTGTAATTGATTGCCCCTATTCTGATGCATAGCCTGCTTTTGTAACCTGCTCATTGTACCTTACCTGCTTATCAAACTGCTTAGTGTAGGTTGGTTAGTGATCCATCAGTGACCCCCACCTTGTCCTTGTTGCCCCTGCTTCATCATCGACGACTCGATCAACGTGATCGACGACCAGAGCCCGACACCGCACATCACATCACGCCCCTTTTGTTGCTCGACTCTGCAGAGCTACTATCGAGTGCCGATGGTGATCCCTCATAACGCACTCCTGATGATAATTCTGTAGTGTAGCTATTCGGTCGTGGTCATCGAGGGTGATTTCCTCTTTCACCATTCCCGATACGGCTCTGTCGTTCAACACCTCAAGTGTGAACCTCGAGGGTGGTCCCTCTTACGTTCACCTTGATGATTACATTGAGTGGAATCCTTCGAGGGTGATTCCTTGGGTTTTCCCCTTGATGTTTGGACACACGGATACCTTGAAATTACTTGAGACCTTTGGGAAAGTCGGGCGGGCCCGGAGAGCACCGGCAAGATGGTTACGAGGCACGACCGGGAAGTCAGGCAGCCCTCGAGTGGGCTGGGCTTGCCCTTGCCGTATTTCCTCGAGACGGGGCGACGGGGTCACATTATCGTGAGTCTCTGCTCGTCTCCGCAAACTAATAATACGCATGGTTTGGGTATTTGTTCTGAATTGGCCTTTGGCCTTTACGCACTAACCACCATGCGAGAATAGTTATGGGCCTCGACATCGTGGTACCAGCCGAAGCTTTGTCAGACGTCCAGTTCAGCATTGCGTGTAACGCCCCGGATTCGATGCGCCAGGTGTCCATCAGTTATTCGCCGTCTTTGCCATGTCATCATCTGCATTTCATACCATGTCATCATGTGCATTTCATTTTGCATACGTGTTCGTCTCATGCATCCGAGCATTTTCCCCGTTGTCCGTTTTTCAATCCGGCACTCCTATGTCTCCCGGCGCCCCTTTTACCTCTTTTCATGTGCGGGTATTAAACTTTCTCGGAATGGCCCGAGGTTTGTCAAGCGGCCTTGGTATAGCACCGTGAACCGCTGTCAAGTTTCGGATCATTTGGAGGTCGTTTGGTACTCAGCAGTTAACAGGGTATCCGTAAAAGCCTCTTTTGTTTGCAGCCCAACACCCCCTCCAAAGTGGCCCAAAATCCACCTAACTCCCCTCCATGCTCTCGGCCGTTCGATCACGATCGCGTGGCCGAAAACCGCACCTCATTTGGACTCTCCTAGCTCCCTCTACCTATATAAACACCTCCTCCGCAATTCGCGGATGTTTTCTCCCCTAACCCTAGTCCTCTTCCTCCCGCCGCCACCGGACGCGTCCGCCCGCGCCGGACACGTCCGCCGCGCGCCGCGCGCTTAATCGAGGCTGCTGCGTGGCTGCGTCGCCGCCCCGCGCCGCCCGGCCGCTCGGCCGCTCCGGCCCCGCGAATCCATCCGGCCGCGCCGCGCCAGCGCGCCCCCGCCGCCCGCCACGTCGTCGCCGCCGGCGAGCCGTCCCGCCGGCGGCCGGACCTCGCCGCCCATTGCCGCCGTCCGCTGCCGCCGGCGGGCTGAGCCGAGCCGCCTCGCCCCCTCGCCGCCCGCTCCTCCCGAGCGGCCCGCGCCGCCAGTGTGCCCCGCCGCCCCTCGCGCCAAGCGGCCGCCGCCTGCTGCGCCCGAACCCGCAAGCCACCAGCACGCCTCGCCCGTGCCGTCCCGTTCGCCCTCCGTCGCGCGGCCGCGGATCCGGCCTCCTCGGCCCCGGATCCGCCTCCTCCGCCCTCCCTCGCCATCTCGGCGAAGATCCGCGAGATCCGGCGATCTTCAAGTCCGTGCCTCGGTTGACTTCTTTCCCCTGTCTGAAATTCATCAAGTCCCGAGCATTTTGATATTTTGTGCCAATTTCATTGCATCGTAACTCTGCGCATGTAGCTCCGTTTTGCGCGTGTAATATGTCAAAATGTTCGTCTCGAAGAGTAGATCATTTCATCTCATTGCATCATTTTCATTTGAGCTCATCTTGATGCCCGAAATTCTGTTAGAAGAGTGCTATGTGATGTTAGTTTCTGATTCTTATCAGAACATGCACTTTGTCATTTTGCCATGATTGATGTGTGCATCCTATGGACTTGAGCCCTACATGTGTTCTGTAATATGCCATGTCTCCTTTCCAGTGGTGCTTGCTATGTATTTTTGTGATCTATGTGGTGACTAGCACAAGAATGCAAACTAGGTGTCTTGTTGTTGCTGATTTCAGCCCTGTTTTGCTGATATTTTGATGCCATGTTAACTTGATGCTACCAAGAGATCCATGCATATTTTGAGATACTTCAGTAAGGATGTTTTGTTAAACATGTCTTGCTCTATACATCCATGCCCTTTTTTGCAATTATGGAGTGCCATAGCTTGAGTCAATCGAGCTCTACTTTTGCTATCAAATGTTTCCTGGCAGATTGTTGACATGTTATTCAATTTTGCCAAGGTTGTTGTGATTGATCCATGTATGCTATGTTATTGTTCTTGCCATGTATGTCTTCTATGCCATGTCTTCTTGATGTATGTATGCTTAGTTTTTCATATAAGGCTCTGTAGTGAGTGCATTGAGCTTGTAAACATGCCTACTTGTTATCAGTTTTTGACATGCCATGTTGCTGAATCTGTTAACGAAACTTTCGATATTGACATGGGTGTTACTATATTTTCTGATCCTTTTTGGCTTATGGTCACTAAAGGACTTTTGTTCTATGCTTTGAGTAGATTCATGCCATGCCTTTGTTTGCCATGTTAAGTTCTTGTAACATGTTGTTTGATAGCTCTAAACATTGCAACCTGATGTTATTTCTGCCAATGCCTGAAACTGTTATTAGTTGCAATCTTGCCATGTGTTTTTGAGCATGTTCTAGTTGTTTCTGGAGATAGCTCAGTGTTCATGTTTTGTAATACTTTACCTGTACATCATGCCCATGCCTTTTGTTTTCATATTGAGGTGCTTTAGCATATTGTTTTGATGCTTGCAATATGCCTAGTTGCTGTTTTGGACAGATTGTTGCTATATCTTGTATAGGGTGCATGCGTTGAACCGTTGCTCCGTTTTGAGTGTGCTCTATATGAAACTTGCTTGATTTTGCTTGTAGTTTCATATTATCATGTTGCATCCTTGTTTTGAGGTGTTTTGCTTGATGTTTGTGTGCATTTTGCATCAATGCCATGCTTATCTTGTTTTGCTCATATCTTCTAGGCCGTAGCTCCGAATCTAATGAACCTTATATGTAACTTGACTAGAATTTCGTGTAGATCATCGTGGTGCATTTTAAATTGTTGTTTAACAACTTTAACATAAAGTTATTCAGATCTGGACCAATTTCGAAATTTGCATATGAGGACTTACCGGAATTGTTATATGTTGTTTCCGGCCTCATTTAAACTTGTCTTGATGTGTTGCTCTTGTTTGCATCATCTATTGCCATGAGTAGCTTCATGTAGCCCTTGTCATGCATCATGCTTGTTTGTGCATCATGCCTTGTTCATGTGTGGTGTGTTTACCTATGTTGTGTGCTTCTTCTTGTTAGTTCCTGTTGCGTTGCGATCGTGAGGATTCGTTCGTCTACGCTCGGTTCGGCTTCATCCGTTCGTCTTCTTCATGGACTCGTTCTTCTTCCTTGCGGGATTTCAGGCAAGATGACCGCTACCCTGGATCTCACTACTATCATTGCTATGCTAGTTGCTTCGTTCTATCGCTATGCTGCGCTACCTATTACCTGTTTACCAAGCCATCCCAATTGCCATGTCCGCCTCTAACCTTTTGCACCCTTCCTAGCAAACCGTTGTTTGGCTATGTTACCGCTTTGCTCAGCCCCTCTTATAGCGTTGTTAGTTGCAGGTGAAGATGAAGTTTGTTCCTTGTTGGAACATGAAGATGTTGTTCCTTGTTTGGAACATGTTTACTTGTTGGGATATCACAATATATCTTATTTAATTAATGCATCTATATACTTGGTAAAGGGTGGAAGGCTCGGCCTTATGCCTGGTGTTTTGTTCCTCTTGCCGCCCTAGTTTCCGTCATAGCGGTATTATGTTCCCGATTGTGCGTCCCTAACGCGGTCGGGTGATTTATGGGACCCCTTGACAGTTCGCTTTGAATAAGACTTTTCCAGCAAGGCCCAACATTGGTTTTACCATTTGCTCGACCTATTACCTTTTTCCCTTGGGAGTCGCTCTCAAGGGTCATCTTCATTTAACCCCGGGCCAATGCTTGTCAAGTGTTGGTCCAAACTAGAACCCTTTGCAGCGCCACCTCGGGAAACTTGAGGGCTGGTTTTAGTTGTCGGACTGCTCATCCGGTCGTGGCACAGGGACGAGATCTGCGGCTACTACCGGGGTGTCGGCACGCCGGGAGGTCTTGCTGGACTTGTTTTATTGCTGTGAAATGTCTTGTAGCCGGGATTCCGAGACTGATCGGGTCTTCCCGGGGAGAAGGTCTATTCCTTCGTTGATCGCGAGAGCTTATCATGGGCTAAGTTGGGACACCCCTGCAGGGTTTGAACTTTCGGAAGCCGTGCCCGCGGTTATGTGGCAGATGGGAACTTGTTGATATCCGGTTGTAGAAAACCCGAAGTTAATCTTAATTAAAATACACCAACCGTGTGCGTAACAGTGAGTGTCTCTTTTCGGGGTTGATCGAGAGGAGAACACGGTTCCTGTGTTATGTCTGACGTAGGTAGGAGTTCAGGATCACTTCTTGATCATTACTAGTTGACGACCGTTCCTTTGTTTCTCTTCTCGCTCTCTTTTGCGTTGGTTAGCCACCATACATGCTTAGTCGCTGCTGCAACCTCACCACTTTACCCCTTCCTTTCCCATTAAGCTTTGCTAGTCTTGATACCCATGGTAATGGGATTCTGAGTCCTCGTGGCTCACTGATTACTACACCACCGTTGCAGGTACAGGTTTGTGATGATCATGACGCGAGAGCGATGTTTGCTTGTGTTGGAGTTCTTCTTCGCTTCTTCTTGATCGGGGATAGGTTCGGTCGGCAGCCTGGCTAGCAGGTGGATGTCGTTTGAGTTTTGTTTATGTTTCATCCGTAGAGCGGATGTTGATCTTGTATATGATATTGACGTATTCTTGTGGCATTTGTGCCTTATGTATGTATCCCTATGTATTATGTAATGTTGATGTAATGATATCCACCTTGCAAAAGTGTTTCAATATGCGGGTCTATCCTTGGTGGGACCGTCGAGTTCCTTTTGGATAGGGTCGCATATTGGGCGTGACAAGTTGGTATCAGAGCCTCGACCGACCCTAGGAGCCCCCTTGATTGATCGTGTAGTTTGGCCGTTGTTGAGTTTAGAAGAAAACTGGTTTCGGAGTCTAGTTATATCGGAGAGTAGGAATTCTTTTTACTCCTCAGTCCCTTCGTCGCTCTGGTGAGGAATCTTGACGTAGGTGTTTTGAATTACTCCTCTTCCCGTTCAAAATTTTTCTTTAGGATCACGTGGTTAGTTCGTGAGTTGTCCATCCTCTTTTGTCCGGTGCATTTCTCGTCATGTGGACTCGACCCTCTTCATCTTTGAGTTCAATCCTCAGTTGTTTTCTTTCCCACCCGCCCTCCCTGTTCTTCTTCTCGGAACCGGAGTCCGTAATCGAGTATCCATCCTACTCGTGCGAAGTCTTTGCTTTCATTCCTCAGTGATTTCAACCGGTGTTTTCTCTTCAAGATATTCGTCGATTTCCCCTTCCAAGTTGCCTGTGTTTTCCCGCCCTCCCACCCTATTATTCCCGGAGTTCGAGTTTCTTCCGACCATCTTTTTCATTCGTACGGAGCCTCTTCAGTCTTTCGTCAATTGTTTCAACCGGTAAATTCTCGTCTTGTTCGTCATTCTTCATCCTTTTCTTTTCCGGTGGACTCAATTCAAGTTTTTCGGTTAATCATATTCTTTTCCTTCAAGTATTCTCTTTGCTCGTTCGGCTCTTGCCGATTTATCATTCGGAGTTCGGAAGACTTATCGGAGATTAAATCGTGTTCTAATTAATTCGAGGTTGTCACCTCATTCAAATATTCAATTGTTCGGTGCATCATCTATCATTCAACAATCCTTTCCAACGGTGTTTTCTTTTCAGTGGGCCCTAACCCACAGGTCTTTTCGAGGATCTTACGACTCTTCTAATTTCCGGAGCTATTCCCAATTCTTTTCAAGTCTGACGTAAGTATGGATTTCACCAGTCAGATGTTTTTCCAAGATCGATTTCAAATCATTTTCATTGTTGGCTCAACCTCTCTGTTGTTCTTTCTTCCGGAGTACCTCAATAATTTTGGTGGTGTTTCTCGTCTTCATTTGAAGATCGAAGTTGAGTTTCTCTTAAATCTTGTCCGTTCCCCCGGAGATTCATGGTGCTAGCTCGATGTTATCCTATCTAATTGTTTCGAGTCGTGCAGTTCTTTTCATCCATCCGGAGTATTTCAGGAGTTGCTTTCCGTCTCGATCATCCGGAGGCCTTTGTTCTAGAAGAATTCGCTGCCCTCACATTTCAGCTACCGTTATCCAATTATCCCGGTGCTTCGTTCAAGTATTCTTCTATCAGTTCGCGATCTCTTTATTCTCTTGCTTTTCAATTCCCTCAATTATCTTCGTGCTTTTCTAATTCTTACCGGTGATTCATCCTCTTTCATCAGTCATTTCCGATTTCTAACGGTGGTTATTTCAAGATTCTTTTCCTTGTTTATCATATTAATCCATTCGTTCTTCTCAATCCTACTACTGGTTCATGAAGACATTCTCAAGTTTGCGATATGTCACTTCTCAATTCCTTTTCAAGAAGAATAAGTAATATGCAGAATCCATTGCTTGTCATCAATTTATTTTGATGAAGGATAAGCATACAATAAATCTTATTCTTATTTCATCAAAGTGATAAATCCCTTCCTTCAGAGTTTGTTCTTGTTGAATAAATTCTACTTCCAAGTGTTTTCATCTTTTCTTTTCCGGAGTTTAAATTTTCTCGGCCATTTCGTCGGAACCGCCATCTAAATCACCGCAAGGCTCATCTTATTCTTTCGTCCTTCATTCTATCTCAAAATCCTTTTGTTACCGGAGTTCCTCATGGTGGATCTTCATGATTTAATTCATTCTCTCAAGAGTTCATCAAGATTTTGTTGGTGGAGTTCAAGTATCTTTTCTTCGCATCTCGAAGTGCAATTAATTCTCCATATTCTTTTGAAGTGGACTTTTGCATTTCTTCGTTCTTCTCAGCTATCTAATCATTTCCGTTTGCGGCGGGTTATCACCTCATAATTTCGAGATGTTTATCCATAAGTCCACATCAAGCTTATTCTTTCGTTGTTGATTTTCTCAACAACTCCATTCAATCTTTTCTTCTAAGGTTGCTTTCTATTTCATTCGTGGCACAAGTTGTCATATTCTTACCAGTTCTTTCCATTCAATTCTCTTTCAATTCTTTCCGGAGATTTTGTGTCATGTCTTCATCAAGTATCATTCCATCCTCTCAAGTTCATGTTCTAATCCATCCTTTTTCAACCGGAGTGCTACCTAAATCCTTTCAGTCTATTCGTTCTTTTCTCATTCTAACCACTCCGGTTAGAACGAGATGTAACATAGCCTATCTGATTCCGTGAGCTTTGATTCTCGTCATTCTCGTCGTTCATTTCTTATTCTCGAGCGCTCTCGATTCTTTGCTTATTCTCTTCAATTCTTGCTTCATCTCTTCCTTTTTCTCTTCCGTCTCGGTCCTAAGATCTCGAGACGAGATCTCTTGTTAGTGGAGGAGTGTTGTAACGCCCCGGATTCGATGCGCCAGGTGTCCATCAGTTATTCGCCGTCTTTGCCATGTCATCATCTGCATTTCATACCATGTCATCATGTGCATTTCATTTTGCATACGTGTTCGTCTCATGCATCCGAGCATTTTCCCCGTTGTCCGTTTTTCAATCCGGCACTCCTATGTCTCCCGGCGCCCCTTTTACCTCTTTTCATGTGCGGGTATTAAACTTTCTCGGAATGGCCCGAGGTTTGTCAAGCGGCCTTGGTATAGCACCGGTAGACCGCCTGTCAAGTTTCGGATCATTTGGAGGTCGTTTGGTACTCCAACGGTTAACCGGGTATCCGTAAAAGCCTCTTTTGTTTGCAGCCCAACACCCCCTCCAAAGTGGCCCAAAATCCACCTAACTCCCCTCCATGCTCTCGGCCGTTCGATCACGATCGCGTGGCCGAAAACCGCACCTCATTTGGACTTTCCTAGCTCCCTCTACCTATATAAACACCTCCTCCGCAATTCGCGGATGTTTTCTCCCTAACCCTAGTCCTCTTCCTCCGCGCCACCGGACGCGTCGCTTGCCGCGGACGTCGCCGCCCGCGCGCGCTTAATCGGGCTGCCACGTGGCGCGTCGCCGCGCCCGCGCCGCCCGCCCGCTCGGCCGCTCCGGCCCCAGCAATCCATCCGGCGCGCCGCCCGCCGCGCCCGCCCGCCGCCCGCCACGTCGTCGCCGCCGTGACGAAGGCGTCCGCCGGCGGCCGGACCTCGCCGCCCATTGCCGCCGTCCATTGCCGCCCATGGCGCGCTGAGCCCGGCCGCCTCGCCCCTCGCCGCCCGCTCCTCCCGAGCCGCCCCGCGCCGCCAGTGTGCCCGCCGCCCCTCGCCCGGCAACGGCCGCCCGGCTGCGCCTGAGCCCGGCCACCCGCCGCCGCTTGTCGCCCGTGCCGTCCGTTCGCCCTCCGTCGCCGGCCGCCGGATCCGGCCTCCTCGGCCCCGGATCCGCCTCCTCCGCCCCTCCCTCGCCATCTCCGGCGAAGATCCGGCGAGATCCCGGCGATCTTCGAAGTCCGTGCCTCGGTTGACTTCTTTCCCCCTGTCTGAAATTCATCCAAGTCCCGAGCATTTTTGATATTTTGTGCCAATTTCATTGCATCGTAACTCTGCGCACGTAGCTCCGTTTTGCGCGTGTAATATGTCAAAATGTTCGTCTCGAAGAGTAGATCATTTCATCTCATTGCATCATTTTCATTTGAGCTCATCTTGATGCCCGAAATTCTGTTAGAAGAGTGCTATGTGATGTTAGTTTCTGATTTTTATCAGAACATGCACTTTTGTCATTTTTGCCATGATTGATGTGTGCATCCTATGGACTTGAGCCCTACATGTGTTCTGTAATATGCCATGTCTCCTTTCCAGTGGTGCTTGCTATGTATTTTTGTGATCTATGTGGTGACTAGCACAAGAATGCAAACTAGGTGTCTTGTTGTTGCTGATTTCAGCCCTGTTTTGCTGATATTTTGATGCCATGTTAACTTGATGCTACCAAGAGATCCATGCATATTTTGAGATACTTCAGTAAGGATGTTTTGTTAAACATGTCTTGCTCTATACATCCATGCCCTTTTTTGCAATTATGGAGTGCCATAGCTTGAGTCAATCGAGCTCTACTTTTGCTATCAAATGTTTCCTGGCAGATTGTTGACATGTTATTCAATTTTGCCAAGGTTGTTGTGATTGATCCATGTATGCTATGTTATTGTTCTTGCCATGTATGTCTTCTATGCCATGTCTTCTTGATGTATGTATGCTTAGTTTTTCATATAAGGCTCTGTAGTGAGTGCATTGAGCTTGTAAACATGCCTACTTGTTATCAGTTTTTGACATGCCATGTTGCTGAATCTGTTAACGAAACTTTCGATATTGACATGGGTGTTACTATATTTTCTGATCCTTTTTGGCTTATGGTCACTAAAGGACTTTTGTTCTATGCTTTGAGTAGATTCATGCCATGCCTTTGTTTGCCATGTTAAGTTCCTGTAACATGTTGTTTGATAGCTCTAAACATTGCAACCTGATGTTATTTCTGCCAATGCCTGAAACTGTTATTAGTTGCAATCTTGCCATGTGTTTTTGAGCATGTTCTAGTTGTTTCTGGAGATAGCTCAGTGTTCATGTTTTGTAATACTTTACCTGTACATCATGCTCATGCCTTTTGTTTTCATATTGAGGTGCTTTAGCATATTGTTTTGATGCTTGCAATATGCCTAGTTGCTGTTTTGGACAGATTGTTGCTATATCTTGTATAGGGTGCATGCGTTGAACCGTTGCGCCGTTTTGAGTGTGCTCTATATGAAACTTGCTTGATTTTGCTTGTAGTTTCATATTATCATGTTGCATCCTTGTTTTGAGGTGTTTTGCTTGATGTTTGTGTGCATTTTGCATCAATGCCATGCTTATCTTGTTTTGCTCATATCTTCTAGGCCGTAGCTCCGAATCTAATGAACCTTATATGTAACTTGACTAGAATTTCGTGTAGATCATCGTGGTGCATTTTAAATTGTTGTTTAACAACTTTAACATAAAGTTATTCAGATCTGGACCAATTTCGAAATTTGCATATGAGGACTTACCGGAATTGTTATATGTTGTTTCCGGCCTCATTTAAACTTGTCTTGATGTGTTGCTCTTGTTTGCATCATCTATTGCCATGAGTAGCTTCATGTAGCCCTTGTCATGCATCATGCTTGTTTGTGCATCATGCCTTGTTCATGTGTGGTGTGTTTACCTATGTTGTGTGCTTCTTCTTGTTAGTTCCTGTTGCGTTGCGATCGTGAGGATTCGTTCGTCTCACTTCGGTTCGGCTTCATCCATTCGTCTTCTTCATGGACTCGTTCTTCTTCCTTGCGGGATTTCAGGCAAGATGACCGCTACCCTGGATCTCACTACTATCATTGCTATGCTAGTTGCTTCGTTCTATCGCTATGCTGCGCTACCTATTACCTGTTTACCAAGCCATCCCAATTGCCATGTCCGCCTCTAACCTTTTGCACCCTTCCTAGCAAACCGTTGTTTGGCTATGTTACCGCTTTGCTCAGCCCCTCTTATAGCGTTGTTAGTTGCAGGTGAAGATGAAGTTTGTTCCTTGTTGGAACATGAAGATGTTGTTCCTTGTTTGGAACATGTTTACTTGTTGGGATATCACAATATATCTTATTTAATTAATGCATCTATATACTTGGTAAAGGGTGGAAGGCTCGGCCTTATGCCTGGTGTTTTGTTCCACTCTTGCCGCCCTAGTTTCTGTCATATCGGTATTATGTTCCCGGATTGTGCGTCCCTAACGCGGTCGGGTGATTTATGGGACCCCTTGACAGTTCGCTTTGAATAAGACTTTTCGGCAAGGCCCAACATTGGTTTTACCATTTGCCGACCTATTACCTTTTTCCTTGGGAGTCGCGCTTAAGGGTCATCTTCATTTAACCCCGGGCCAATGCTTGTCTAAGTGTTGGTCCAAACTAGAAACCCTTTGCAGCGCCACCTCGGGAAACTTGAGGGCTGGTTTTAGTTGTACGGACTGCTCATCCGGTCGTGGCACAGGGGCGAGATCTGCGGCTACTACTGTGGTGTCGGCCGCGGGAGGTCTTCTTGGACTTGTTTTATTGCTGTGAAATGTCTTGTAGCCGGATTCGAGACTGATCGGGTCTTCCGGGAGAAGGTCTATTCTTCGTTGATCGCGAGAGCTTATCATGGGCTAAGTTGGGACACCCTGCAGGGTTTGAACTTTCGAAAGTCGTGCCCGCGGTTATGTGGCAGATGGGAATTTGTTGATATCCGGTTGTAGAAAACCCGAAGTTGATCTTAATTAAAATACACCAACCGTGTGCGTAACCGTGAGTGTCTCTTTTCGGGGTTGATCGAGAGGAGAACACGGTTCCTGTGTTATGTCTGACGTAGGTAGGAGTTCAGGATCACTTCTTGATCATTACTAGTTGACGACCGTTCCTTTGTTTCTCTTCTCGCTCTCTTTTGCGTTGGTTAGCCACCATACATGCTTAGTCGCTGCTGCAACCTCACCACTTTACCCCTTCCTTTCCCATTAAGCTTTGCTAGTCTTGATACCCATGGTAATGGGATTGCTGAGTCCTCGTGGCTCACAGATTACTACACCACCAGTTGCAGGTACAGGTTTGTGATGATCATGGCGAGAGCGATGTTTTCTTGTGTTGGAGTTCTTCTTACGCTTCTTCTTCGATCGGGGATAGGTTCGGTCGGCAGCCTGGGCTAGCGAGGTGGATGTCGTTTGAGTTTTTGTTTATGTTTCATCCAGAGCGGATGTTGATCTTGTATATGATGTTGGCGTATTCTTGTGGCATTTGTGCCTTATGTATGTATCCCTATGTATTATGTAATGTTGATGTAATGATATCCACCTTGCAAAAGCGTTTCAATATGCGGGTCTATCCTTGGTGGGACCGTCGAGTTCCTTTTGGATAGGGTCGCATATTGGGCGTGATATTGCGGCACGGCCTGGTCGGCGCCCGAGTGGAGGTGGCTTGTATCACCCTGCCCGCAACGATCCGGAGTGGAATGGGCGATGGGCCTAGACCCCGGAGTTCTTAGGATGTAGACCGGCGGGGGCCTCTCTGCTGAGCTTAGGTAGGGCTACGACGTGTTGATCTTCCGAGGCCGGGCATTGACCCAGAAAAGTTTGTCCAGCCAGAGTAATCAAGCGTGTTGGAAAACGTGATGCACCCCTGCACGGAAGATCTTTATTCGAATACCGTGTCCATGGTAATGGACGTTCAGACTTATATCTTGATCTAATATAACTAGAAATGGATACTTAAGTTATGTGGCTCCGAGATTGCTTTCTCGCAGGGAGTCGAGGAAGGATCTCTTGGCATTATTGCTACAACATGCTTGATAATTAAACTGCTATTCTTTACTCTTGTTTATGCTGCAAGATGCTTGGAGCTGCTTGAAGATGCTAGTCTTTGATAGTCTAGGACTTCCCCCCCTATTCTGGCATTCTGCAGTTCAGTCCACAGATACGGCCTTTCATTTGATACCAATGCATACTTAGTTTAGATCTGATGCTTGCGAGTACTTTGGATGTGTACTCACGGTTGCTTTGCTTCCCCTTTCCCCCCTTCTTTCTTCTTTCTGGTTGTTGCAACCAGATGGTGGATCCCTGGAGCCAAATGCCACCGCCGACGGATACTACTACATGGAGGCCGCCGAAGATCAGGAATAGTTAGGAGGTCCCAGGCAGGAGGCCTTGCCTCTTCGATCGTTGATGTTTGTGCTAGCCTTCTTAAGGCATCCTTGTTTAACTCATGTCTGTACTTAGATATTGTTGCTTCCGCTAACTCTTGTGTATCGAGCTTGTATTCGAGCCCTCGAGGCCCCTGGCTTGTAATATGAAGCTTGTATTTTTTTCATTTTGTGTCTAGAGTTGTGTTGTGATATCTTCCCGTGAGACCCTGATCTTGATCGTACACATTTGCGTGTATGATTAGTGTATGGTCGAATCGGGGGCGTCACAACCTAGCAATGATAATGTGTAGAAATTGAACGTGTTGTTGATCTTGATAACCCACAATCAAAGAATCAACGTTATGATAAGAGAGACTTTGTTGCTAGGAAACATGGTAAAGAAAGAGAACCTTGGGTTCAGAAACCCATGCATTTTCCTCCCAAACCATCCAAGAAAAAGGATGATGAGGATTTTGAGCGCTTTGCTGAAACGATTAGACCTATCTTCTTGCGTATGCGATTAACTGATATGCTCAAAGTGAATCCTTATGCTAAGTATATGAAAGATATTGTTACAAATAAAAGAAAGATACCGGAATATGAAATTTCCACCATGCTTACTAATTATACTTTTAAGGGTGGAATACCTAAGAAACTTGGAGATCCAGGAGTACCTACTATACCATGCTCCATTAAAAGAAACTATGTTAAAACTGCTTTATGTGATCTTGGAGCCGGTGTTAGTGTTATGCCTCTCTCTTTATATCGTAGACTCGATTTGAATAAGTTAACACCTACTGAAATATCTTTGCAAATGGCCGAGAAATCAACTGCTATACATGTCGGTATTTGTGAGGATGTGCCTGTTGTGGTTGCAAATGTTACTATTTTAACGGACTTTGTTATTATTGATATTCCCGAGGACGATAGTATGTCTATTATTCTTGGAAGACAGTTTTTGAATACTGCAGGGGCTGTTATTGATTGCAACAAAGGCAATGTCACTTTTCATGTTAATGGTAATGAGCATACGGTACACTTCCCAAGGAAACAACCTCAAGTTCACAGTATCAAGTCTGTTGGAAAAATTCCATCGATTATTTTTGGAGGTTTTGAATTTCCTCTTCATACTGTCAAGAAGAAATATGACATTCTTATTATTGGGGATGTGCATATCCCCGTTGAGGTAACATAGTGTTATTCGAAATTTCTCCGGTTCCATGTTATTCGGAATGAGTTTGTTAACAAGACTTGATCAACCTTGTTAGTGGATTCCTTTTGATGAGCATGAGATGGATGAAATTAGAAGGCACAACCTTCTGTACCCTCCTTTTACTTTCTGTTATTTAGTTGAAATAAAGTAAAAATAGTATTTTCTGTTTGTTTTCTGAACTATCTGTGCAATATAAAAATACCCTGAAAATAAAAGTTCTCCAAATGCCCTGCCAATTTAATATGATTTTTCCTGGAATATTTGAGAATATCTGGCACTGAGAACACAGCAGGGGGAGCAAGCACCTGGGCATGAGGGTCCAGGGCGCGCCCACCCCCCTAGGCGCGCCCCCTGCCTCGTGGGCCCATGGTGGCTCTCCTCCACTTATTCCTGCACCCACACACTCCTTCCTCCAAAAAAATCACCAACCAGCTCAAGCACGAGTTCTAGCTCATTTTGCTGCGATTTCGATCTCCTTGCTCGAAGCACCTCTCACAAAACTGCTTTGGGGGATTATTCCTTGGTATGTGACTCCTCCATTTGTCCAATTAGTTTTTGTTCTAGTGCTTTATTCATTGCAAATTTGTGCTACCTAGGTGACCATGTTCTTGAGCTTGCATGACAATTTATATGGTTCCAAGTAGTTCTAATGCATGATATAGGCTCTAGGAACTTGTAGGAGTAGTTGCTATCAATTTTGTTAAGCTTGGTTCACTTTTATTTGAGGTTACTAAAAATTTCAGAAATTTTTCAGAGGATGAAATATGTTTAGGAAAATGTACCAAGGTGGTTCTTCAAGGAAGCAAGGACCCAGACTTGCAATGCGTGATGCTGATGATGAGCCACCAAGGGACGCTCCCGTGCGGCCGTGTGAATGGCCTTCAGAGGACTTCATGGATCAAGCAGGAATTAAGGAAGAATTTAACGCATATTTGCGTAACCCTGATGTTGTGAGCTTCGAGGCAGAAAAGTGCCGCCAGTACCACTATCTCACTAGTTCCTTTGTGAGGAGGTTTGAATTTTCATCTTCACGCAATTCTCGAACTGTCCTGTTTGATCTTTATGAAAATTCTTATACTACGGACTTAGAGGATTTTACCACTGCTTGCAAACTTCCACAATGGGGTAGTGCTAGTGAACCTCGCAAATCTGAATTTAGAGATTTTCTTGCTAGTATAACTATGGGGGAATCTAGAGACATAGCACAAGCTATCATGGGGAGCATTCATTTTCCTGCTATACATTATTTTGCTCTCTTCATAGGTAGGTGCATAAATGGTAAGGATGAAGCATGTCACATGTGTGTCCCTGACCTCAGTATTCTCAGGAGTGCTGTGTTAGGAGATAAACATTATAATTTGGGAGTCATTGTTGCACGTAGGTTGCATCATAATATATTTAATGGAGATTTATTTGGTGTAATTTATGCAATCCGTATAGCTAATTTTCTTGGTGTAGCCATACATGAGGATGATATTGAGTTGCCTCCTGCTTATTTGGATTATGAGGCTATGGTTCATCATCATTTTGTTGAGAGGAATGACCAGTTCCTCCAGTACCAACTAATCTTTGACAGACGACGCACCTATCACATCGCTCTCCCTGCTTCTACTTTCTTTGACTTTCAGGCAAAAGGGAGATATTTTATAACCAGAGAGGAGGCGGAAGAGTATAAGAGGAGGGCTGAGATAGCTCGCCTCCAGGCTGCAGCCCATGATGCAATGACCGCTGCATCTCAGTACGACCCCAACTACAACTTTGGATATCCGCCAGGCCATCCGTGGCAATAAACCAACTTAGGACAAAAGCCTAAGCTTGGGGGAGTACGTATTTCCCACCGACATTACATTTATGTTCACACACTCATTGCTAGATGTCGGTGCTCATACTTTTTCACTGTAATATCCATGCTAGTTTATTTTCCTTTTTATGCTTTCTTCTTGTGTGTTTGATAAACCTTAAGAAAAACCAAAAAAATAGTTGTAGCTTTAAGCTAGTTTACTTTCTTGCTGTAGTAGTAATAATTAAAAAGAAAACCCAAAAATATTTACTGTTCTTCTTTTGCTTGTTGAGAGCTTTCCCGTGTAAATAGTTTTATTTCTTTTCTTTTCTTTGGGGGTCGATAGGAGAAGACCATGATTAAATTGTTGAAGTGGCTCTTATATGCATTATTGTTGATTTAACCAAGAGCCCATATTGCCTTGTCTTCTCCTGTTTATTGAATGCTCGCAGATTCCAGCTTAGTCCAATGCACATGCACTATTATTATTCACATCGTTCGGTCGTGCAAGTGAAAGGCAATTATGACGATATATGATGGACTGATTGAGATGAGAGAAGCTGGTATGAACTCGACCTCTCTTGTTTTTGTAAATATGATTAGTTCATCGTTCCTGATTCAGTCTATTATGAATAAACATGTTTGCAATGACAATTAGAGATTATAGTTGCTTGTGTCATGCTTAATTAGCTAGGAGTTTATAATGGTTTACCTTGCGTGCCAACATGCTATTAAAATGGTTGTGATGTGGTATGATGGGGTGGTATCCTCCTTTGAATGATTCAAGTGACTTGACGTGGCACATGTTCACGCATGTAGTTGAAACAAATCAACATAGCCTTCACGATATTTATGTTCATGGTGGATTATATCCTACTCATGCTTGCACTCAATGTTCATTAATTTTAATGCATGTTCATGACTGTTGTCGCTCTCTAGTTGGTCGCTTCCCAGTCTTTTGCTAGCCTTCACTTGTACTAAGTGGGAATACTGCTTGTGCATCCAATCCCTTAAACCCCAAAGTTATTCCATATGAGTCCACTATACCTTCCTATATGCGGTATCTACCTGCCGTTCCAAGTAAATTTGTATGTGCCAAACTCTAAACCTTCAAATGAAATTCTGTTTTGTAGGCTCGAATAGCTCATGTATCAACTAGGGTTGTCCGTATCTTCCATGCTAGGCGGGTTATTCTCAAGAGGAGTGTACTCCGCTGCTCACTCACGAGAAAATGGCTGGTCACCGGGATGCACAGTCCCATGCTTTATGCAAATCAAATCAAAATAATTGCAAACAAAACTCCCCCGGGGCTGTTGCTAGTTGGAGGCACTCGCTGTTTCGAGCAAGCCATGGATTGATGCTTGTTGGTGGAGGGGGAGTATAAAATTTACCATTCTGTTTGGGAACCGCCTATAATGTGTGTATCATGGAAGATATCGCCATCTCTCGGTTGTTATGTTGACAATGAAAGTATGCCGCTCAAAATATTATTTATCTCTATTTCAAAATCGAGCTCTGGCACCTCTACAAATCCCTGATTCCCTCTGCGAAGGGCCTATCTATTTACTTTTATGTTGAGTCATCACCCTCTTATTAAAAAGCACCAGCTGGAGAGCACCGTTGTCATTTGCATCCATTACTATTAATTTATATTGGGTATGACTGGATCTCTTTTACCATGAATTACAATGTTTAGTCATTCCTTGATCTTTAAAGGTGCTCTGCATTTATGTTTTGCGGTCTCAGAAAGGGCTAGCGAGATACCATCTTGTTATATCATATTATGATTGTTTTGAGAAAGTGTTGTCATCCGAGATTTATTATTATTGCTCGCTAGTTGATTATGCCATTGACATGAGTAAACATGAGACCTAAGTGTTACTGTGGATATGGTTAGTTCATAATCTTTGCTGAAAACTTGAATGTTGGCTTTACATATTTACAACAACAAGAGAAAACAGAGTTTGTAAAAGTTTTTCTTTATCACTTTCAGTTTATCAACAGAATTGCTTGAGGACAAGCAAAGGTTTAAGCTTGCGGGGGGTTAATACGTCTCCATCGTATCTACTTTTCCAAACACTTCTGCCCTTGTTTTGGACTCTAACTTGCATGATTTGAATGGAACTAACCCGGACCGACGCTGTTTTTAGCAGAATTGCCATGGTGTTATTTATGTGCGAAACAAAAGTTCTCGGAATGACCTGAAACTTCACGGAGATTATTTTTGGAAATAATAAAAATATTGGGCGAAGAATCAAGGCCAGGGCCCACACCCTTGCCACGAGGGTGGGGCGCGTCCGCCTCGGGCGCGCCCTGCCTCGTGGGCCCCTGAGCTCCACCGACCTCAACTCCAACTCCATATATTCGTGTTGGGGAGAAAAAATCAGAGAGAAAGATTCATCACGTTTTACGATACGGAGCCGCCGCCAAGCCCTAAACTCTCTCGGGAGGGCTGATTTGGAGTCCGTTCGGGGCTCCGGAGAGGGGAATCCATCGCCATCATCATCATCAACCATCCTCGATCACCAATTTCATGATGCTCACCGACGTGCGTGAGTAATTCCATCGTAGGCTTGTTGGACGGTGATGGGTTGGATAAGATTTATCATGTAATCGAGTTAGTTTTGTTAGGGTTTGATCCCTAGTATCCACTATACTTGTGGGTTATCACCCAACCATAGCATTAAGACATATTGGTCCCCCTTCAATCCCGTATGTATCAATTTCTATGCTAGGTTGAAGCTTCTGTCACTCTTGCCCTCCAATACATAGTCCTATCAACATACAACTAACCCTATGGTGTGATCCACGCGCGCGCTCATATGATGGGCACCAAAGGACAGCAACATAACCACAAGCAAATTAAATCAATCATAGTAATTCACCAATCACCGATAGGACAACGAAAATCTACTCAGACATCATAGTATGGCAACACATCATTGGATAATAATATGAAGCATAAAGCACCATGTTCAAGTAGAGGGTACAACGGGTTGTGGGAGAGTGGACCGCTGTAGATAGAGGGGGGAAGGTGATGGAGATGTTGGTGAAGATGCCGGAGGTGTTGGTGTAGATCGCGGTGATGATGATGGTGGCCACGGCGGTGTTCAGCGCCACCTGTAAGAGAGGGGAGAGGGCCCCTTCTTCTTCTTCTTCCTTGACCTCCTCCTAGATGGGAGAAGGGTTTCCCTTCTGGTCCTTGGCCTCCATGGCATGGGAGGGGCGAGAGCCCCTCCGAGATTGGATCTGTCTCTCTGTCTCTCTCTGTTTGTGTGTTCTGGTGTTCTGCCCTTTCACCGTTTCGTATATATATATGGAGATCTGTAACTCCGATTGGATTGAAACCTTCGCCGAGATTTTTTTCCTGAAAATTAGCTTTATTGCGGCCGAAGAAGAGCAGCAAACGCCTTACGGGTGGCCCACGAGGGGGGCAGGCGCTCCCCCTGCCTCGTGGCCACCCCGGTCACCATCTCGCGTTGATTCTTCCTCCCATATTCTCCAAATATTCCAAAAATATTCTCCGTCCATTTTTATCCTGTTTGGATTCCGTTTGATATGGGGTTTCCGCAAAACATAAAACATGCAACAAACAGGAACTGGCACTGGGCACTGGATCAATATGTTAGTCCCAAAAATAGTATAAAAAGTTGCCAAAAGTATGTGAAACTTATAGAATACTGGCATGGATGAAAGTGCAACTATTCCTAGGTGGTTTTGGTAATTCATAACAACATATACCTCATTGAGATACTATTCCAAGACAAATATTTCAGGAAAGCTCAATGAATGGCATGGCATGGATGATGAAAGTGGATCCCTCAAAATATTAAGGACAAAGGATTGGCTCAAGCTCAAAAGCTCAAGACTCTACATTTTACATTTTAATGATCCAACATCACATTGAGTCTATAGGAAAATCCAATACTATCAAGAAGGGATGAGGTGTTGCTTAATGAGCCTTTTGCTCCATGTGCTTAGTGATATGCTCCAAAACCCTCCACTACTTTCTCACATCCACAAATGACCTAAACCCAAAGTCAAACTCGGCCCTACCGATTCTTTCTATCCGCGCCACCGAGTTCGGATGTCATAGCCACCGCCACAAACCCTAGGCAAATCGGTTTCATCGATAGGGATCTCGGTCTCACCGAGATGGGATTGTAATCTCTTTGTTTCCCCTTCGTAACTTTTCGGTCTCACCGAAAGAGCGAATCGGTCCCACCGAGATTACAATGTAAACTCTCTGTTTCCCTTTTATAACTTTTCAGTCTCACCGAAAGAGAAAATCGGTCCCACCGAGTTTGCCTGACCAACTCTATGGTTAGCTCATTAGCAAAATCGGTCTCACCGAGTTTGTGTAATCGGTATCACCGAGATTACGTTATGCCCTAACCCTAACCATATCGGTCCTACCGAGTTGCATGTCGGTCCCACCGAAAATCTTAACGGTCACTAGATTTGCTAAATCGGTCTGACCGAGTTTCTCAATTCGGTCCCACCGAGATTGGTAAATTGTGTGTAACGGTTAGATTTTGTGTGGAGGCTATATATACCCCTCCATCCACTCTTCATTTGTGGAGAGAGCCATCAGAACGAACCTACACTTCCAATACACATTTTCTGAGAGAGAACTTCCTACCCTTGTGTTGAGGCCAAGATATTCCATTCCTACCATATGAATCTTGATCTCTAGCCTTCCCCAAGTTGCTTTCCACTCAAATCTTCTTTCCACCAAATCCAAATCCTGTGAGAGAGAGTTGAGTGTTGGGGAGACTATCATTTGAAGCACAAGAGCAAGGAGTTCATCATCAACACACCATTTGTTGCTTCTTGGAGAGTGGTCTCTCCTAGATTGGCTAGGTGTCACTTGGGAGCCTCCGACAAGATTGTGGAGTTGAACCAAGGAGTTTGTAAGGGCAAGGAGATCGCCTACTTCATGAAGATCTACCGCTAGTGAGGCAAGTCCTTTGTGGGCGACGGCCATGGTGGGATAGACAAGGTTGCTTCTTCGTGGACCCTTCGTGGGTGGAGCCCTCCGTGGACTCGCACACCCGTTACCCTTCGTGGGTTGAAGTCTCCATCGACGTGGATGTACGATAGCACCACCTATCGGAACCACGACAAAAACATCCGTGTCTCCAATTGCGTTTGAATCCTCCAAACCCTTCCCTTTACATTCTTGCAAGTTGCATGCTTTATTTTCCGCTGCCTATATACTCTTTGCATGCTTGCTTGAATTGTGTGAAGATTGCTTGACTTGTGCTAAAATAGCTAAAATCTGCCAAAGTCTAAAATTGGGAAAAGGTTAAGTTTTTAATTGGTCAAGTAGTCTAATCACCCCCCTCTAGACATACTTCAAGGTCCTACAAGTGGTATCAGAGCTTTGGTCTCCATTTGCTTTGATTTCCATAGCTTTTGGTGGTCATAGCCTTGGTTTCACAACCTAGGAGAGTATGGCGTCTAGCGTGGGAAATTATCATCGTAGAGGTCCTTACTTTGATGGCACTAATTTTGCTAGTTGTAAGCATAAGATGAAAATGCATATTCTTGGACATAACCCCGCCGTTTGGGCTATTGTGTGTATTTGCTTGCAAGGTGAATTATTTGATGGGAGAGAACCGAACCGTGAAGCTAGTGCAGATGAGTTGAAGATGTTGCAATACAATGCTCAAGCTTGTGATATCCTCTTCAATGGATTGTGCCCCGAGGAGTTCAACAAAATCAGCCGTCTTGAGAATGCAAAGGAAATTTTGGATACTTTGATTGGTATGCACGAAGGTACCGATTCCGTCAAGGAATCCAAGTTGGATGTGCTCCAAAGTCAGCTTGACAAGTTCAAAATGAAGGATGGTGAAGGTGTCGCTGAAATGTACTCTATGCTTGCTCTTATCACAAATGAGATTGCCGGCTTAGGAAGTGAAGAGATGACCGATAGATTCATCATCAAGAAGATCCTAAGAGCATTGGATGGAAAATATGATACCGTGTGCACATTGATCCAAATGATGCCCAATTACAAAGATCTCAAGCCTACGTAAGTCATTGGAAGAATTGTTGCTCATGAGATGTCAATCAAGGATAAGGAGGAACTTCACAACAAGTCGAGTGGTGCTTACAAAGCCTCATGTGAAGCCCCCACATCATCAAGTGAGAAACAAACCTTCAATGAAGAATTGAGCTTAATGGTGAAGAACTTCAACAAATTCTACAAAAGTAGAAGCAAAGAAAGAAGCTCTAAGTCAAGGTCCTACAATTACAAAAGATCTTCTAGTCGAGAGCGCAATTGCTACAATTGTGGGAGACCCGGACACTATTCCAATGAGTGTACGACACCCTACAAAAGAAGAGAAGATTCTCCCAAGAGAAGAAGTAGAAGAGAAGAATTACCACCAAGAGAGAGAAGGAGTAGAGATGATCATTATGAACGAAGACCCTAACGGAGAAGCAAGCATTCAGAAAGGAAGGACAAGTCATCAAAGAGCTACACAAAATGAATACATCAAGCTCATGTTGGTGAATGGGTATCCGGTCAGACTCCGACCATCACTCCGAGAGAAGCTATCACTCCGACTCCGAATACACTCAAGATGAAGGTGTTGCCAGTCTAGCACTTGTGTCAACCAACTCCTACGACATATTTGAATCACCAAATGAAGGAATTGGTAGATGCTTCATGGCCAAAGGTCCTAAGGTAACACACCTCGAGTATGTTGATTTTGATGTTGATGAAGATGACTTGCTAGGTGACGATGATTTACTTGTTGACAACTCTAGTGATGAATACTATGATGAAACGTCAATTAATCATGCTAATCAAGTTGAAACGAATGACAATGATAAGGAGAAAATTGAGCGTCTAACTAAAGAACTAAACACTCTTAAGTTAGCTCATGAAACTATCTTTGAAGATCATCGAGAACTTTTAAGGACTCATGAGAAGTTACGCTTTGAAAAGCTCAATCTTGAGCAAGAGCATGATTTCTTAAAGGCAATCAATGATGATCTTCATAAGAAAAGTTCTTCTTACATTGCCAAGCGTTTACTATTATCTACTTACATGCCTCAAGTCAAGTCTAGTAACAGGAACAAGAAAGATTCTTCTTCTAGTAGTAACAATAACAATGCTAAATCCAATATTGTTGCTTCTAGTAGTTCTCTTGATTCCACTAATGATTCTCTTAGCCAAGTTACACTTGAGCAAGAAAACAGCTTATTGAAGGGAATTATAGAGAAAGGTGTATACGAGTCTTGCGGGAGTAAGCAATTTGAGGAAATTATACGCAAGCAAGGAAGGCACCGGAAGAATCAAGGTGTTGGTTTTGAGCGAAAGTTCAATGCCAATGGATTTGAGTGGGAAGAAGATAAATACCCCAAGACGAAGTTTGTTCCTCAACAAGAGAAGTATGATCCTACTTCCTTCAAGGAACACAAGCACAAGATGATCTTCCACCACAAGACCACAAGAACAAAGGCAAGGACAAGCTTCAAGAGGAGATTGATGCATTTGAAGAAGCACCTAAGGCCTTGGTCAAGTGGATTCCCAAGACTACGTCAAGTTCTACTTCATCAAATACAACTACTACACCAAGGATTCCCATCAAGTTGATGTTGATCCGAAGAAGAAGAACTAGAGAGTTCTTGAGGTGACTCGCCAACATTTTTCACTCATATCATTATGGCAAGGACAAGTGCAATCAACTTCCATATCTTGCACTAGTTCAAGGAGTCACAAACCCTCATGTTGGTAAGGCAAGGGACAAGGTAACCTAATGTTTTCATGGACATCATTTTGTGTGTGCATCACTCTATTTCTATGGATATCCTTGTTTGTTCCTTGTGGGACTAACCCATGTAGGTATTGAAAGTGCAACTCACTCCAAAGGATTGCTCCAAACGATCTACATCAACATTGAGCATCCACATCTTCGACACCTACATGAAGTCATCATCGACAAAACCCAAGGTTAGTTTATCCCTCTAAGGGGGGATCTCACATCTAGGGGGAGCTTAACTCTAAGAATTGAGTCAAAGCAACTCTAATTATGTGAACACATAATGTAGCGACCCGACCTCGGACGGTCAAGCCTCTGTGTTACTGTGCCATCCCTGGATCAGTATGCTGGCACACACAGTACATCAATGTATATATCAAAGTGCAATCACATGTATAAATAACGTAAAATGATATATATACCTCATAATAATCAGCGGAAACAAATAATCGGGTGTGGAGTCCCATCAACGCCATCGGCAGGTTGAGTGTAGACCGTAACCCTGTATCGTAACTCTTACTCGTCGAGGAAAATCCTGCAACATGATACGTTGCAGCCGTGTAGGTCAGTACATTGAATGTACCGGCAAGATCACAACATGAATAAACAGATGATAAAACTATACTATATGCAATATGGCTTTATGGCTCTGTATCTGAGTTTTGTTTGCGTAAAAGCTGATTTTATTTTACCTACATCAAAGGAATAGAATGAAGTCTGTACTAAGGAGTTTTCTATCATGACATGGTTCCGCCAACCGATGTCTCATAACCCAAAATCATCATATGTGGCCCACAATTAAGTTATCAATCCGGTGTTGAGAGTTCCGAGATAGATCCAAGTCCAGATGCTCAAATTGTCCGTAACCGGGGACACGGCTAATCGATTAGGTTATAACCCTCTGCAGAGGTTTGTACACTTTACCCGCAAGATTCGATCCCTCTCTTTACGTTCTCGCACTTGAGTGTTTGAGAACAAGATGACCAAACATGGTCTTCCAAAGAGTTCCTCGACCACCGTCGGTACCCATCCAATCCTACCGTAGTTCTACATCTGCTAGCACCGTCCCAGCCAGAGTCACAACCGAGGTCAACCAAGCCGAGCCCATAATGACTTGCGGTTGCAGGTAAGCTTCGGGCGTGAAGTATTCTTCCGTCTCTTTGAGTCTGGGTGAAGCTTTCCGCAAGATGTCATGGCGCTTCTCCATGCATCCCGGCCAACCACTGGTTTCTCCAGGTGCCCGTCAACAAATCCTTCACCCATGAGTGTGTATTGAATTCTTGTCTTGAGTCTTGAAGTCTTGAGGTCTTGAAGATGCAGTCCTTGCAGATTCCATCATGGAGTTATCGTCATTGGCGTAGAGTCCTCCTTCTTCACACCACTCTCGAACACTCATACCAAACCCGTCTACTATAGCGTAGCATTAGAATAAAATAACATCCGGGCTTGGTAACAGGGTGATGGGTTCCTACCTCATGCATACTACTCAACTACAAAATTTCAATAACACTCTTGAGGGTGGTTGCAAAGGTGCCACTAAATGCAATAAAACATAGGTCGAAAGCATGGTCAAAGTGAACTTGCCTTGTTGACGATCTTGAAAACTAGGGTTTCGTAGTAGCAATCTTAGCACTCCGGAAATTCTACCGAGGCAAACAATAACTATAATAAGCACATAGCATAACATCACTTAACACAATAACATAACAATAGCAACATAACACATCAAAACAACCAAATCAAAACCCAAATGGGAAAACTCAAAGAAAATCAACTCAAGTTTCCTACTTCAAACAACAACTAGAACTAGTTTTATATAATAAAATTTTCTAACATGACCTAATCATGGTTTTAAGTTAACTAAACAGAAAATATTTCATTAAGCAACTAGGAGCAAAAAGAATTAAATAAAAATCTATTATGAAACTCCCGGAATAAGCAAAACAAGCTTTAATTCAAATCTGATCTAACTCAATTTTATAAATCCAAACATATACAAATTATATATTTTTGGAAACTACAAGAAAATTGTGATCTAACGCAAAAAGAATCAGCATCATTGGACTTCTAGATCAAAAGTTATAAGCTAAACAAGAACGAAACTAAATCCGTTATGGAAATAAATCTGAAAACAAAACGGAGTTACCTGACGTGAGGCAGAGATGGCAGGAAGGAGGCGGCGATGTGGAGGCTGCTCGGCGAGGGGGCGAGGTTGGCGAGGGGTGGGGTGGCGGAGGAGGGGTCGGCGCTTGGGAGGTGGCGCTGGGCGATGGGAGGTTCAGGAGAGCTCTTGGTGGCGTTTCTAGGCAGGAAAAGGAGGACGGTGGCGAGAAGGCTACGGGCAGGGAGGCGTGGTGATGGGAAAAATGGAGCGAGGAGAGGAGGGGTTTTATAGGCGGTCTCGGGGCGCTGGGATGGAAAGACGAGGGAGATCGGGAAGGTGGAGATTCCTGTCTCCATGGATATGGAAAGCTTGTGTAACGTGAGAGGAAACATAGGAAGGAGATGATCTCTTGTTGGGCTAGAGTAGGAAAGTGCTTAATGGGCCAGGTTTTTTCCTAATAAAAACGATTCCATTCCTATTATTAAAAGTAGGAAACTAAAACAATAAAAAGGAAATCAAATCAATTCGGAATAAAGAGTTTTTATATACTAAAATTATCAGAAAAATAAAATGTAGATGATGAGCATTATTCCACGGCCAAAATAAAACTTAAAAAAATGTTTTCAGAAAATCCCTAAAGGCTTTATTTCTTTTGCAAATAATTTTTTAAATAAAACTTTGGTTTTTCTTGGCTCAAATATTTTCAAAATGCCCCTGATTTTGGAGGGTCATTTTCCTCCGCTCTTTCTTGCTTGCAAGAATTTATTTTTCGGGTATTTCTGGGAAGAAAAATAGAGAAGCAAGTGCAAATATTTGAAAGAATTAAATTGCAAAACTCCGTTCAAATTCTTTATAGTTGAAGAAGTCATGTCATCTTCTCTCATTGATTTTAATAGGATGAATTTGAATTTACGGAGAAGGGAAAGTCATTTTATTCCCTCTCATTCAAAAGTTTTTGAAAAGGTTCAAATTTCACTCAAGTTTAATTCACTCAAGCAAACAAACAAACAATTCAATTAATTATATTAACATTCCAAAATTTGGGATGTTACAAACCTACCACACTTAAAATGAATCTCGTCCTCGAGATTCAAGAGGCTAACAAGAAAAGGTTAGGGTTGGGGTCTTCTAGCAAATGTCTTGGTCGAAAAGGTCGGGGTGCTACCACACTTAAAAACAAGGTCATGGTTCCAATAAACTCAGATATTTCCTCTGGAGGGCTGACAATGTATGTCTCTTCACATATCTTACAATAGCTCCTTCATTAAAGCTCTTCATCGGAAGCATAGAGTTTTCCTCAAAAGCTTGGGTCGGTTCGTCAAAGTTGAAGTTCGTCGAGACTGGATCTTCTTAGCTGATGGGTCTGTGTCCATTCTAAACAACTATCGAAACACTCATGGTGGTCTACAATTTATGGTTTTCTCCTGCAGAAAGCGGGTGCAGGTTGAACCTCACCGTATAACCTCGTTTGGCAAGCGGTTGCTGTAATGGGGTTCCATCGTCCTACCATTTTATGGTTTTATGGCTTATCGCGTCGACACTCTTCTAAGTTTTTCAAGTCTCTCGATTTTCCATCAACATATGATAGTCCATGATAGAAGTCTTGGTATGGGGCCAATCCATCCCGCACTTGAATCATTACCACATATGTAAATATCGAATCACGTGTTTTAACACTTGGGCATACTCACAAGCATTGCAGAATTTCTCTTGTTCTCGAACTGAGTTCGTATAAATCCATGGTTTCGCATGCCAAACAAAACATATATCGTTACTTCACCACTCTCAGGTTTTTGCGTAATCTCCTACTGTAAGCGTATGCTGATTGGATTGCTGATTCCTCCAATTTATTCCTTTATCAAGGTTATATCAGTTTCCTTTCAAAATCACGGGCACTGTGGGTTATGGCCCACTTCAACACTAGTGCAGCTTTAACTTCATCCTTGGAGTAACTCTCTGTTCCATATTACACCTCCTTTAAATCCAGTAGTACTCTGTTTCGCATACCATCATATCAAAACAAAATTCCAACTTATTTTGTCCAGCTTCCTTCTAGGGACCGTCATGGATAACACATTTCTTTCTTCATTGATCCTGTGGTTTTCAGAGTACTACGACCAAAAATAAATGCACAAGTTTGTCCATAACATCTCATTATTCTCATATCAATCTTTCATTACATCCTTAATCATTTTTTTCATGAATCCAAATTTCAAAAGGTACTTTGTTACAAATGCTGCCACCCACATGGTTTGGTATGGTGGACATTACTTCCAACTTTATTCATTTTTTCCTCCTTGAGGATTCTTGATCCTTTGGAATTGTGCGACATGTGCCTTGAAATCTTCAATCTTCTGTTTCATCGTAGTGGCCTTGAGCTTCACCTCCATCATCTCTGTATGTACTTCGCTTAGGTATTCCTGAGTATAACGGAGTCTTGCTTCAAGTATTTCTCCGATCTGGCGTATGGCTTCCATGGCTGCTTCATGAACAGCATCGAAGAAAGTTGCTTGTGGCACACGTGAAATGAAAAGTACTGCCCCATCATTTTTGGGCAAACTCCTTTCAAATGGTGGAGGTGTACCTCCACATACCAAAGTTCCACTCCCTTATGCATGAAGGGTAGCCTTTGTAGACTGCATCTCCTTCAAGGTGAATATGCTTCATCATGTCCTTCAGATTTTGGGTAATCATGATCACTTGTCGAGGTCATGATGGTTTCAGACCTTTAAGGAAAGACTCGTAAAGGGTCGTCATCTGCAGTTGTATAACAAAAGTGGTGCTCGAATGAGGTACATATCTCTGGGCACACATTCATATCATCCAAACAAAACTTCAAACTCAATTTCCAATTTCCTGTTTATGCATCACAACTCACTTTCTTCCATGTTCATCCGAATATTAATTTCCATGATAAAATATGACAACTCCTTAAATCTTGTCGGCATGTGACATTACAACTTTATTGAGTCATGAACTATTACAATCTCGAGTAATCTATTACATAACTCAACTCATTGAGCTCATGAAAATGAAATTGCTTTCTACTACTCTTATTATCCATAATCAAAATTCCAACTACTCAGCTCCACTTTCGTCTTGTCGGAACATTTAGTAGCATAATGTCCTGCTTCCTTGCAGCGAAAACAAATGACTTTCGATAAGTCTTTGGGCTTCTTGGAGATGGTGCTGCTCCTTGAGTTCCTTGCTTCCTTCGAGACAATGATTGGCATAATGCCCGACGTCCTTACATTCAAAGCAGGTAATATGACTCTTGTCCCTATTTGCAGAAATTGGGTTGTTCGAGGGTGTCTTTGTTTTCTTCCTGGGTTTCTTCGTTCGATCAAACCTTCTATTCCCTGTGGATCAAACTCTATTGCTTCCGTCGGAAGTATCCGGATACTCTTTTCTTTCCTTGGTGCAATATTGTGAAAATGTCCTTCTTCTCCACATGAATAGAAGGCATTGGGGAAAAATCTGTTGAGACCTTCTCCATCCAGGTCTTCAACACTTTCATCATTATTGGTTCTTCTAGATCTTCCTTGAGGGCTTCTTTCATTCCATCTTCTGCTTGAATAGTTTGTTGCACCGTGGAGTAAATGTGACCTTTGACGGGTAGTGGGTGGTTCCTTCACACAGGAAGCAAGTCACACAGCTAGTTGGGCATTCCTCGGATGGGTGTTTCCCCTCACAACGAGGGCATCCATCCTTGTGTTCCTCCTGGGTGTGTCCTATTTCTCCGCAAATCTTGCAGGCACAAGGTTTCTTCTTTGGGTTATCATAGTGCTTCCGGATGAGGCGTGATCTCATCGGGGTCTTCTTAATTCCTCCCAAGTTCTTGCTCCATTAACTCCTGTATGGCTTGATGCATTTTCCACGAGGTTGCAGCACTTTACGTAAAATCTTGAAGAGCATATTGGACCTCATACTTCCTTGAAATCAAATTGCTTCAAGTGATTCTCCATATTCGAATCCATAGCTCGCCCTCATTTGAGTCTTGATCGAGAGAATATCAGTCCAACTTCATTCATCATCTATGGGGTTCAAGGGTTTTAGGGTGAGATGAGAGAGGTGGGGAGGATATACACACAATACAACCAATAGTTTTTTTGAAGAAACAAGTTTTATTTTGGGGCTGTCGGAAAACATCAAACAAATGACAGCTCACAAATCATCGCATCTAACGTAGGTGTATAGCAGGGGTTTGGTCTCTAAGGTCAATTAATTCTTGAGATCCTTCAAGTCTTGAGTCTTCAACTGTTGTAGATTCTAATGGAGAAATCCTCTTTACTCTGAAGGGGTCATCAGTTCTCCGATATCAAATCCTTCTTGGAGCGTCTTCAGTTGATCCTCCGGGTGATCAAAGGATAAGGGGTATATTCTAACTATTTGAGGTGAGAGGGTCTATTTGATAAAATCAGAAAAGATGAGAAGTAAGAGTCTTTTTGTAAATAAAGTTTTGAGATATCCTGTCCAAGGGGCTTTCCGATTTCTAGGGTCACGTCCTACAGTCAACATGTGCTCGATACCATCTCTCAGAGCGACCCGACCTCGGACGGTCAAGCCTACGTATTCTTGTGCCATCCACGGATCGGTATCTTTGCACACACAGTACATCAATGTATATATCAAAGTGCAATCACATGTATAAATAACGTAAAATGATATATATACCTCATAATAATCAGCGGAAACAAATAATCGGTGTGGAGTCCCATCAAGCGCCATCGGCAAGTTGAGTGTAGACCGTAACCCTGTATCGTAACTCTTACTCGTCGAGGAAAATCCTGCAACATGATACGTTGCAGCCGTGTAGGTCATTACATTGAATGTACGGCAAGATCACAACATGAATAAACAGATGATAAAACTATACTATATGCAATATGGCTTTATGGCTCTGTATCTGAGTTTTGTTTGCGTAAAAGCTGATTTTATTTTACCTACATCAAAGGAATAGAATGAAGTCTGTACTAAGGAGTTTTCTATCATGACATGGTTCCGCCAACCGATGTCTCATAACCCAAAATCATCATATGTGGCCCACAATTAAGTTATCAATCCGGTGTTGAGAGTTAGAGATAGATCCAAGTCCGGATGCTCAAATTGTCCGTAATCGGGACACGGCTAATCGATTAGGTTATAACCCTCTGCAGAGGTTTGTACACTTTACCCGCAAGATTCGATCCCTCTCTTTACGTTCTCGCACTTGAGTGTTTGAGAACAAGATGACGAAACATGGTCTTCCAAAGAGTTCCTCGACCACCGTGTCCGTACCCATCCAATCCTACCGTAGTTCTACATCTGCTAGCACCGCCCCAGCCAGAGTCACAACCGAGGTCAACCAAGCGAGCCCATAATGACTTGCGGTTGCAGGTAAGCTTCCGGCGTGAAGTATTCTTCCGTCTCTTTGAGTCTGGGTGAAGCTTTCGCAAGATGTCATGGCGCTTCTCCATGCATCCGGCCAACCACTGGTTTCTCCAGGTGCCGTCAACAAATCCTTCACCCAGTGAGTGTGTATTGAATTCTTGTCTTGAGTCTTGAAGTCTTGAGGTCTTGAAGATGCAGTCCTTGCAGATTCCATCATGGAGTTATCGTCATTGGCGTAGAGTCCTCCTTCTTCACACCACTCTCGAACACTCATACCAAACCCGTCTACTATAGCGTAGCATTAGAATAAAATAACGTCCGGGCTTGGTAACAGGGTGATGGGTTCCTACCTCATGCATACTACTCAACTACAAAATTTCAATAACACTCTTGAGGGGTGGTTGCAAAGGTGCCACTAAATGCAATAAAACATAGGTCGAAAGCATGGTCAAAGTGAACTTGCCTTGTTGACGATCTTGAAAACTAGGGTTTCAGTAGTAGCAATCTTCGCACTCGGAAATTCTACTGAGGCAAACAATAACTATAATAAGCACATAGCATAACATCACTTAACACAATAACATAACAATAGCAACATAACACATCAAAACAACCAAATCAAAACCCAAATGGGAAAACTCAAAGAAAATCAACTCAAGTTTCCTACTTCAAACAACAACTAGAACTAGTTTTATATAATAAAATTTTCTAACATGACCTAATCATGGTTTTAAGTTAACTAAACAGAAAATATTTCATTAAGCAACTAGGAGCAAAAAGAATTAAATAAAAATCTATTATGAAACTCCCGGAATAAGCAAAACAAGCTTTAATTCAAATCTGATCTAACTCAATTTTTATAAATCCAAACATAGACAAATTATATATTTTGGAAACTACAAGAAAATTGTGATCTAACATAAAAATAATCAGCATCATTGGACTTCTAGACCAAAAGTTATAAGCTAAACAAGAACGAAACTAAATCTGTTACGGAAATAAATCTGAAAACGACAACGGAGTTACACAGACGTGAGGCAGAGATGGCAGGAAGGAGGCAGCGATGTGGAGGCTGCTCGGCGAGGGGGCGAGGTCGGCGAGGTGGGGTGGCGGAGGAGGGGTCGGCGCTTGGGAGGTGGCGCTGGGCGATGGGAGGTTCAGGAGAGCTCTTGGTGGCGTTCTAGGCAGGAAAAGGAGGACGGTGGCGAGAAGGCTACGGGCAGGGAGGCGTGGTGATGGGAAAAATGGAGCGAGGAGAGGAGGGGTTTTATAGGCGGTCTCGGAGGCGCTGGGATGGAAAGACGAGGGAGATCGGGAAGGTGGAGATTCTGTCTCCATGGATATGGAAAGCTTGTGTAACGTGAGAGGAAACATAGGAAGGAGATGATCTCTTGTTGGGCTAGAGTAGGAAAGTGCTTAATGGGCCAGGTTTTTTCCTAATAAAAACGATTCCATTCCTATTATTAAAAGTAGGAAACTAAAACAATAAAAAGGAAATCAAATCAATTCGGAATAAAGAGTTTTTATATACTAAAATTATCAGAAAAATAAAATGTAGATGATGAGCATTATTCCACGGCCAAAATAAAACTTAAAAAAATGTTTTCAGAAAATCCTAAAGGCTTTATTTCTTTTTGCAAATAATTTTTTAAATAAAAACTTTGGTTTTTTCTTGGCTCAAATATTTTCAAAAATGCCCCTGATTTTGGAGGGTCATTTTCCTCCGCTCTTTCTTGCTTGCAAGAATTTATTTTTCGGGGTATTTCTCGGGGAAGAAAAATAGAGAAGCAAGTGCAAATATTTGAAAGAATTAAATTGCAAAACTCCGTTCAAATTCTTTATAGTTGAAGAAGTCATGTCATCTTCTCTCATTGATTTTAATAGGATGAATTTGAATTTACCGGAGAAGGGGAAAGTCATTTTATTCCCTCTCATTCAAAAGTTTTTGAAAAGGTTCAAATTTCACTCAAGTTTAATTCACTCAAGCAAACAAACAAACAATTCAATTAATTATATTAACATTCCAAAATTTGGGATGTTACACATAAATGCTTTATGTAAAAGTGGTAACCCCAGTTGAGCTTAAACGATGAGTATGACCTATGATCAAATGTTCTTATTTGACTCCTAAGTCAATATACTCATATATAGATGACCTAGTCATCGCCAATTGTTTGATAGATGCTAGAATTGGTTGTGCATGCTTTGTCATCTTATTGCGTGAGCATGTTGGTTGCATATTTACTCATTTGAGGACATCCACTTGTTGTTTTGATTGTTTGGTTTTTCTTTCCTTGGCCAAGTGGATGGACAAGAATGCCTAAGAACCTTCTCTAGCTATCTATGCTTTTCTCGTCTCAAACTCTATTCATGCTACATCACAAAATTTGATCAAGTCAGATTCGAACCACTCTGTGTGAGGAGCACTCGGAGTCCCCGATTCGTCATAGACTTAACTTCCAAAACTTCTTTGTGATTTTCGGTCTGACCGATTCCTCCATTTCGGTCATACCGAGATTACTAAGTCGATCTAGGTTTTCATCTCGGTGCAACCGATTTGTATTTTTCGGTCACACCGAGTTGCAATAACTGTTCACAGTTTTGCATCTCGGTGCCACCGAAGTTGTACCACTCGGTCACACAAGTGGTCGGGCTATATATCGCGACGGGCAAAATTTGGAAAACTTTCTCCGAATCCTCTCGCCCGCACATAGCTTGCTCTGCCAACTTGGTCTACGGATCGTCGACTTCGTCGCCAGCCGCCTCCTGTCGCTGGTCTCCGCCGCCGTCAACGGAATGCTCCTCCGCCGTTGCCGCCGTAGCGAGTTCCCGCCGAACTAGGGTATGGACTCGATCACAGTGCTTTCCTCGTCTGATTCTCAGCACATTGTGTTCATTATGCATCTTGCCACGATTGAATCACTCCTATCCAGTCAAATCAATCCTTAGAATAGTTGCGATTCGAAAATTTAGGGTTAGGTTTCCGTCGAAACCATCTCGGACCCACCGAGTTGAAAAACTCGGTCCCACCGATTTGGCTAATGCCATTGCTCTAGTAAGTCTCGGTCTGACCGAGAATTGCTAATCGGTGTGACCAGTTTCCGAACTTTGTGAAACCCTAGCAGTCTCGGTGCCACCGAACTGTGACTCGGTCTGACCGAGTTCACTAGTTTAGGCTCCAAAACTGCTTCGGTATCACCGAGTTTGAAAATCGGTAGATCCGAAATGTTCTCAGTGGGAAACTAAAACCAAGTTTTTTTGAATCATTCTTTTGCAAAAATCTCTGCATTTTGTGATGCTCATCCACTCTACCTCATCTATAACTATTCAAAGGGTCAGCAGCCAGTTGGACAGTATGTCAGACCAGAGTGACAGCCAGAACAAATCTGAAGAGCAGATCCAATTGAGCGAGGGCACTAGTCCCTCAAGCAGCTCAGATGAGGGGATCAGAAGAACTCCGAGCAATTTGCCCAAGGCTGCCACAAGGTCAAGAAAGAAGAAGAAGACCTCAGAGTCTGAGGATGAGGATTACGTGGCAGTTGAGGATGAGGCAAGCTCCAAGAAGAAAGTGCTCAAGAGCGAGTTCAGCTCATCTGCAGTGAAGCCTGGTTTGAAAATCAAAAGGCCAGCAGGCAGACAACCAATGTCCAAAGCTAGAGTGTCTACTCAAGCTCCTTTGGAATTTCAACCCAAAGAGCCTGTTGCTGCAGAGGGAAAGAAAAGGAAAGAAAGGGTCAATAAGACCATGGCAAGAGTGATAGGGAAGCCTTCCATGATGGAAGATGAAGAAGAAGAAGAGGTTGCAGAGCCGGCACCCAAGGCACAAAAGCTGATGGGTGATGCTATCAAGTCAGGGGCTGCAACTTCCAAGCCCAAAGTTGCCCCCAAGCCCAAGAACACACCTAAGAGGAATACCAGGAGCATACCAGCAGCCGAAAAGAACAAGGCCCCAATGCCTGAGGTTGAAGCTGAAGAAGATAAAGAAGGGCAGGTCCTAAGGAAGCTCAAACCCAAGATCCCGGACCACAGTGATGCTCATCCTGTGGCTGAGAACATGAAGATCAGGAGAGATAATGGGTTGAGGCTATGGAGAGAGACATATCCATATGCCACGAGGAGAAGGACTGCTGTGGATTACAGATTCCGCACCAAGGAGCAGCAGGACTTTTATGAGACTATCTTGCTGGATAAGAAGCCCATAGTTTGCGATATGAGATGGGTCAACTGGACATACATGAAGGAGAACGCATAACACTAACCTGGAGTATATGACAGCTTCAGTGCTTGTGGAGTTGCTGATTTTGTTGGGCAGAAGCTCACCAACTGGAACGATGAACTTATCATGCAATTCTACTCCACGTGACATTTCTATCCAGATGGCAGGATAGAGTGGATGTCAGAAGGAACCAGATATCAGTCTACCATAGAGGAAGGTGCAAGTTTGATCAATGCCCCAAAGGAAAGTGAGGATGACCTGGACATTTATGGAAAGAAGAAAATGGATCATAACACTATGTCACACATGTACAAGGAGATCCCCGATGATGCACTTGAGAACTTCAAGTTTGGATCAGTCCATTTTCTGCTGTCAGGGCTGCCTACGATCAACTGGATCTTAAGGCATACTCTATTGCCCAAATCAGGTGACCATAACATGATTAGAGGGCATGCAGTCAATTTGCTTCATATTTTTGATGTGCCTCAGAAATTCAAGGTCATGAGCCTCATAGTCGAGACAATTAAGAGGACAGCAGCAGACCAGAAGAGGAGCTGTGGCTATGCCCCACAGATTCAGGAGTTGATAAACTCGAAGATGGGCACAGGAAAGTATCTATTGGATAAGGAACACATGGTTCTCTATCCTGATTTTGAGGACAATTGAGTTGTCATGACCGAGAATAAACCATCATCAGTGCAAGCTCAGGAGAGAAAGGAGAAGGCAAGGCAAGAGAAAGCTGCAAAGATGCCAACTCAAGAAAAGGCATCTGACTACTTTCTGAAGAACAAGCAGGAGCAGCTTGGTTACTTAATAGCATCAACTCTGCGGATTGAGAAGGGTTGGCCACCTAACTCAAAACCAGGAGAGCACGGAGAGAATCATGGAACACAAATTCTATGATCTTGATGTCAAAGTGGTGAGATTCATCACTGTGGAGCAATTACAAGATGATATGCAGGAGAGGAAGGGCAAGGCGACAAGCGATGCATTTGCGGAGTGCCTAGAGCTCAGAGGTCAGCTACAGTGCCAACTCCAGACACCAGAGCCACTACTTCAGCTCCAGCTACAGCTCCAGCTCAACCAGCTCCAGCTCCAACTACTTCAGCTCCTACCACGTCTACTGATGCGTTCATCCTTGGAGTCATGTCTACACCACCACCAGAAGACCAAGCCTGAGAGACGACATAGTACTATGCATTTTCTAGGAACTTTTTGATAACTTGTTGCCAAAGGGGGAGAAAAATGTATAGATCATAGGCTTCGAGAGAGAGAGATTTGCTTTTGTTCTCTCTTGTCTTCTTGGTTGAACTTTTTTGTGTTTGATTGCTTGAGATACTATGCATTACCCGTGAGACATTGATGATCATGTGTTTGATCATAAGCTACACTTATGCCTTTTATGATATTATCTTATTTATCCTTATATGATCATTCACTGTGCTTGGTGATGAGTGCATGTATTCAATTGTTATTATTTTGAGCGCTCCACCAAGATGTATGTGACATGGAAGAGTAACCCATGAGCCTAACTTCTTGTGCATTTGCAGTCCAAAGCAAATCTTAAGATATGCACAAATTTAGGGGAGATCTTGCTTATCACATACTTCTCAAAGCGACGATGTTTTTCAGTTTTATTATCATTTGTCGAAGCTTTGATCTATATGTTGTCATCAATTACCAAAAGGGGAGATTGAAAGTGCAACTATCCTAGGTGGTTTTGGTAATTCATAACAACATATAGCTCATTGAGCTAATACTATTCCAAGACAAATATTTCAGGAAAGCTCAATGAATGGCATGGCATGGATGATGAAAGTGGATCCCTCAAAATATTAAGGACAAAGGATTGGCTCAAGATCAAAAGCTCAAGACTCTACATTTTACATTTTAGTGATCCAAGATCACATTGAGTCTATAGGAAAAGCCAATACTATCAAGAAGGGATGAGGTGTTGCTTAATGAGCCTTTTGCTCCATGTGCTTAGTGATATGCTCCAAAACCCTCCACTACTTTCTCACATCCACAATTGACCTAAACCCAAATTCAAACTCGGCCCTACCGATTCTTTCTATCCGGCGCCACCGAGTTCAGATGTCATAGCCACTGCCACAAACCCTAGGCAAATCGGTTTCACCGATAGGGATCTCAGTCTCACCGAGATGGGATTATAATCTCTCTGTTTCCCTTCGTAACTTTTCGGTCTCACCGAAAGAGCGAATTGGTCCTTGAGATTACAATGTAAACTCTCTTTCCCTTTGTAACTTTTAGGTCTCACGAAAGAGCAAATCGGTCCCACCGAGTTTGCACAGCCAACTCTGGTTAGCTAATTACCAAATTCGGCCTCACGAGTTTGTGTGTCAGTCACATCGAGATTACGTTATGCCTAACCCTAACCAAATCGGTCCTACCGAGATGCATGTCGATCCTTGAAAACCCTAACGGTCACTAGGTTTACTAAATCGGTCGACCGAGCTTGATGATTCGGTCCCACGAGTTTGGTAAATTGTATGTAGCAGTTAGATTTTGTGTGGAGGCTATATACCCCTCCACCTCCTCTTCATTCGTGGAGAGAGCCATCGAACAAACCTACACTTCCAACTTACGGTTACGAGAGAGAACCACCTACTCATGTGTTGAGGCCAAGATATTCCATTCCAACCATATGAATCTTGATCTCTAGCCTTTCCCAAGTTGCTTTCCACTCAGATCTTCTTTCCACCAAATCCAATCCTGTGAGAGAGAGTTGAGTGTTGGGGAGACTATCATTTGAAGCACAAGAGCAAGGAGTTCATCATCAACACACCATTTGTTACTTCTTGGAGAGTGGTTGTAACATCCCAAATTTTCAATTTGGAATGTTATACATTAGGTCATCATGCATATCATATTTTCTCGCATTTTTCCGATCCTAGAAATTTCACGCAACTCAAGGACCCTCGGAGAGAGTTGGAAGTTTCATTATTTTCATGTTTGGGACTTTCCAAATTTTGAAAATAGGATCATTTGGATTTATTTAAATTATCTTCATAAAGTTTTTCCTATAAAAACATTTCGAGAGGGAATAATATGACTTTCCCAAACAATTAGGAAAAATGAAGATATTATAAATAAACCAAATTTGGTTTTGGAAGATTTATTTTGCTTAGGCAAAAATGAGCATTTTAAAAATTTATGCATGTTTGCCGTTTTAAAGTTCATTTTGTTCGACTCATTTTAGGAGTCGGGAAAATTGTTTTATTTAATTTGGAGTTCATTTGGTTTTTTAAATTCATTTGGTTTAAATTTTATTTTAAAAAAAATATTTGCCCCAGGCGAGGCCAGCCTGCCCACCAGCCGGGCCCAGGCCCGGCGCCCAGCCCACCCCTCCTCCTCCCTCGCCTTGCCCTTGACGGACTCGGACTCCCGCCCTTGCCGCCATCGCCCGCCGCCGAGTCCGGTTCGGCCACGCCCTGGCCCCTTCCCAAGCCGCCCTCTCCCCCCCTTTATAACTTCGCCCCCCCCCTCTCTCTCACCTCACCCCGCCGCCCGCCACCGCGCCCGAGCAGAAGCGCGCCGCCCGTAAGGAGTCGCCAGCCGCCGCCCGTCGCCCGGACCCCTCGCCCCTCGCCCGAGCCCCCCCGGACCCTTGGAGCCTCTTGGCGAGATCACCGAGTAGCCAGCGCCGATCCGTTTTCCCCTTGAACCGATCCGGTTTTATTTAAAAAAAATGTGTTCGGTTTTTAAAAAAACCTAGATTGGTTTTATTTTTTGGTTTTCTTATTTAATGACGTTCACGAACCGTTCGTTTCAATAAACGCGTTCGTTGGATTCGATTCGTTAACGAGCGTCCGCTATTTAAACCGTTCATCGTTTTCTTTTAATCGGATTTAACCCGTTATTTTTCCGATTCGATTTGAGATCCGATTTTCAAAACTGTTTTATTTCACGCTCGTTTATCGGAATCGGTGATTCAAGCGCTGGAGTTTAAATGTGAAACCGCCGTTCGACTACCCTACTTTCACAGAGTTTTGCCACTGTAAAATTTTGACCTAATTTCATATTGTTAAACCGAGTCGTTCTCCCTCGAGTTTCGACTTTGGAGTTTATTTTGATTCGATTCTTTTGCAACAGGGTTCTTAAGTTGAACTTTCTGGTTAGATCTTTTATTCGAGATTTCCTGTGCATTAGATGAGTACTTATTGTATGCTTGTTGTTTGTCTGCGTTAGATCACCGAGTCGCCGCTTGTTACTTGAATCTCTAGGACTCATGGATCATCGGCAAGGCAAGTAACACTTTGATCATACTCTTCTCATACCCAGTTTTATGCATTAGATCTATTCCTCAAACACTTGCATGGTTAGGATCTAATTAAATTGTGGGTTTGGGAAGTAGATTGAGTAGTACCTATTACTGTTTTACTTATGAAACCTTGGGAGTTACTTCTACATTTGCTTGTTCATGCCATGCTATGCTAGTAGGCGTGGATTGGGTGAGTGAATATCCATGACAGATGTGAGATTGTTAATTAATGGTTTATCTAAGGTGGCAACCTAAACACACATCTGGGTGGATTGAGGCACTGGTTTCCATCAGACTTACTGTATTTCTTGGACCGCCACCTGGGCTCTAAGGGATCATAAGATTATTCAAGCTGGAAACTTCCATGTGCAGCCACAAGCCAATTATGGGCTCTGGCGTAGTTGACTAAGTCGTGCGAACTCTTACGGGTAGGCTAGCTGATGTAGGGGATGTAGGTTGGTACGGTCTACCCACATGTAAGGTGCTAAGCGCTTACGAAAGACTATGTCTCGGTCATCCGTTTCTCAAACACCATGTAGTCACGAGAACCAAGCGGAGGCGATCG